>JASPKZ010000016.1:600000-1189413 GCA_030220185.1 Diploptera punctata
TCTGATGAAACAATAATATGAGGTAAGAATGTTAAAAAATACAAACTCGATTATTATCTTAAACTACTGGATATATCATTCTTATTGGGTTTAATATACTAAACTAGAATTAAAAGAGACTCAAATTTACATTTTTTAGAATTCTTCTTCTTCCTTCTAAGTATTAGGCCAAGGCCTGTTATGATCCTATAGAAAATTTTCCCTCCAGAGATCTTCGTCCTCTTGGTATATAATTATAAACAACTTTGGGGATCCGATTTGAACTCATTCTTTCAAGATGGTATTTCCAATTTAGTTGGTACTCAATGTTCTTATTATTAATTTCATACACCTCAATGATGGATAAATCATATTTGAAAAGAAAAATTATACGCTCAGACTGGGACACTTGGTTTTCCAGTCCAAGTGCTCTACCATTTGAGCTACCTGAGCAAGTACCGATCTAAACGCAAATTTTTCTCTATATACGTTGTAATTCCCGCTCAAATGGTAGAGCACTTGGACTAGAAAACCAAGGGTGCCGGGTTCAAGTCCCGGTCTGAGCGTATAATTTTTCTCTTCAAATAGGATTTATCCATCATTGAGATGTATGAAATTAATAAAAGGAACATCGAAAAAAGCCGTACTGGCATTTATAATGTAATGTATAATTCCCAAATATGTCTTCTTAATATAGGAGCCGCCATTTGCAAAGATAGAAGCAAAGGCTTCAAAGCATTTGGTGGGCGGGAATTACAACGTATATAGAGAAAAATTTGCGTTTAGATCGGTACTTGCTCAGGTAGCTCAAATGGTAGAGCACTTGGACTAGAAAACCAAGGGTCCCGGGTTCAAGTCCCGGTCTGAGCGTATAATTTTTCTCTTCAAATATGATTTATCCATCATTGAGATGTATGAAATTAATAATAAGAACATAGAAAAAAGCATTTATAATGTAATGTATAATTCCCAAATATGTCTTCTTAATATAGGAGCCGCCATTTGCAAAGATAGAAGCAAAGGCTTCAAAGCATTTGGTGGGCGGGAATTACAACGTACATAGAGAAAAATTTGCATTTAGATCGTTACTTGCTCAGGTAGCTCAAATGGTAGAGCACTTGGACTAGAAAACCAAGGGTCCCGGGTTCAAGTCCCAGTCTGAGTGTATAATTTTTCTCTTCAAATATGATTTAGTTGGTACTGTTTAATATATTCCAAAATTGGCGTAGTCTTCAATTCTTTTAAGATATCTTAACCCACTGTTCTGTGCATGAATTTCATTTCACAAGCCGTTATTCTGCTTTCATGTTGTCTTTTTAGTGTCCATGCTTCACTACCATAGGTCAACACTGGTCTAGCCAAAGTGTTATATAAACATAATCTGGTGTTTTTTTTATACTCAAGTCTTATACGAGAATTTCTCAGAAGGATCAAACTTATTTTTTTAGAATAACATCAAAATCTTGAAATTTTAAAACAAATTTTCCCTAAAAATAAAACTACTTTCACTGATCTTTAGTTATTGCATAATAACTTCTTACATAAAAATTGCAATTCTTAAAATAGAAAAGATAATAGTGATAAGCAAGTTAATGAATATGCTTAAGCATTATCTAGTAATAGTGTTCTTAGTTTGGCTAAACAGACCATAATAACAACAGTTCAAGTTTTAGTGACAACAATTATGTATGTTGTCGTGGGATATAAGATCATGGTTCAACTGTTTCTTTTATTACTACTAAGCTAGCTAAGGATTTAAAATTAAAACAAAAAGATACTACAGTTGGTCTTCAAAGTATAAACAGTGAGACATCAAAAGCTTTAAACCTAGTTGGCAATAACTAGGCAAGGAAAATTAACTGTGTGGTAATTGATAAAATTACATGTAATCTACCTCTGAAGGTAGATTTTTCGATCACACGTGAAGTTGTCTGATGATTTTTTATACTCCTGCCTAATAGATATATTGATTGGCATGTGGATGTTACTTACGGAGTTATCCTTACTATTGCCAAAAGTAAACATTCTTCATTACTATTAAGATGTAGTTCTCAAGAGTGGATTGTTATTGCAGATTTGTACAATGAAGCATTCATGCAAATTCATAAATTAATTATGGGAAACAACATTGAGGTTTTAAATTAATAAATATCAATTAAATGAGTCACCTCATGTTTTGTGTTCTTCAAGCACAGATACTAGAGAACACAAAATATGAGGTGAGATACGAGACTTAATTAATTTTTATTAATTATTATATGTTAGTTATTTAATTCATCTCATATTTTTTTTATATCCTGCAGACTATAGTTTCATTGCATTTATGCAACATTGTTGATGCAATCTAACTGTTGTATTTGCGGTTGTCATCATATAGGTTGATTTCTGCTCCCTCTGTTAGCTGACCTATGAACTTCCAATTTCCCCCCCCCCCAGGAATTTCAAAATTCATAGTTTTCTCCTCATTCTTGCGGATGTAAATTTTCTCCCAAATTGTGAGTTCCTTAGATTTATATAACCGTTTAGTAATTTGATCTTAGTTTCGATTCTGTGTTTTTCTGACCATGCATGTGCAGCTATTGCAGACTTTTCTATTTCTCCATTTTTAACATTTCTAAAGGTTCTCTTTCAATTTTGTATTCAAGTTCCTTTTTGTTTTTCCAATGTATATTTTTTCACAATCTTTACAATCTTTTGATAAATCCCTAATTTGTTGCCTTCATCAATATTTTCACTTTTGTTGGTTTTAATTAATGTATTCAAACTGTAATCATTTTTTGGTGCTAATTTAATGTTAAATTTGCTGAATTTTTTTTTGGAACTTATTAAATACTAGAGGATGGTTTGTAAATTTCCTGAATTTTTTTACCAATTTCTTTATCTGTCTGAAGAGTACTTTCAATTTATTTTTTATTTTATGAATTTATTTATTTTCTTATGAATCATCTTTTCCTCAAAACCATTCTCTTTTGCTAATTTTTATTACGTGTTTTTTCTCTATATTAAAATTTCCTCTGCTCATTGGAATGTTCACAAATCTGTACGTTAAACTATTAAAGCATTAAGTTATGTAGATAGGAAATAACACTATGAGGTTTTTTAATATTGTTTATTTTTTATTTCACTCACCTCATACTTCTTAACTCCTAGCATACCCAGGGTTTTGTCACATCCTTTGTGACATTCTCAATGCTGTGTCACGTCCGGCTGCCTTCTATCCTGCAGACTGACCTCCGCACCGTCTGATGTGAACGTGACACAGCATTGAGAATGTCACAAAGGATGTGACGAAACCCTGGGTATGCTAGGAGTTATGAAGTATGAGGTGAGTGAAATAAAAAATAAACAATATTAAAGCATTAAGTTATGTAAATAGGAAATAACACTATGAGGTTTTTTAATATTGTTTATTTTTTATTATTTCACTCACCTCATACTTCATAATTCATAGCAGACCCAGGGTTTCTTCACATCATTTGTGACATTCTCAGTACCCGGTTATAAGGAGAGAGGACTGATTTGGAAATTCTTCGGTCGGCCACCAGATGGCACGGAGGTCAGTCTGCAGGATAGAAGGCCGTTGGACGTCAGTTGTGAATGTGACACAGCATTGAGAATGTCACAAATGATGTGAAGAAACCCTGGGTCTGCTATGAATTATGAGGTGAGTGAAATAATAAAAAATAAACAATATTAAAGCATGCCTGTTTATGTGCAATATGGTTGAAACCAGACTGCTCTGCGAAAGAAGGAATTAATAAAGATGCATTTCTGTTTGAATGGGATAGAATGTCTGTACAGCTCAGTTGGAAAGAGCATGAGTACATAGGGCTGAAGGTCTGAGGTTCGAATTCTGGTACATGCACACATTTTTTCTCTTTACCATTAACAGCACATGTATTTTGAGATATGGAGAAACTTGTTTTTTTAATTCTTAAATTGAAATTAAAAGCCCTGCACTAATTTTTTCTTACTTTTATGCTTCTAAAATGTCTTGGAAATTATCTTTTAACATTTCATTTTCACAAACAATGTCTGAGACATACTCCATTCCATTCTTATCTAAATCACAAACACTATCACATTCATTGTAGTAAATGTATAATTTACTTACGTGACTACTGCATTAGGATTTTTTTCTACAGCATATACTCTAATCTTCCTATGTGCCTTTTGAGCAGCATTAAGAGCAGCACGAACCAATGGTCCTCTACCTGCACCTACTACCATCACAATACTAAAACACATTCAGAAAGTACAATTATTATTAATCAATTATTCATTAAAACAAGTTAGTAAACATCTATACAGAATTGCCTTCAAATTGTTTTTTTGTGCTCTTAAGAAGAGGAAATGGATATGAATCCATTTGTATAAATAAGACAATACTGGACAGAAAGAGAGAAAATAAGTCTGATGTAAAATCAAGAGCATTAGATACCTAACATATAATCTATTCATGGGAAATTTTGAACACAAGATAATTGGTGGACATTGTTTAAATTTTCAAGTTCTGGTGCAGATATGTGGATGACATAATTGCAATAGTTAATCATAAACAGATAGATGATGCATTGAAATTATTGAACATTCAAAGTCAAACTATAAAGTTCACTATGGAAAAGGGAATTAATAGAGAAATACCATTTTTAGATCTCAAATTAAAAAGGAATGAAGAAAATAAGATAGAATTTGGAATTTACAGAAAGAAGACACATATAGATAACTATATAAAAGCTTCAGGTTTCAAACACATAGCTCACAAAGAAGCAGTTTTCAATAGTTTGACACATAGATTAGTAAACATACCCATGAACAAAGAAAATTATAAAAAAGAAAAAGAATGCACAATCGACGTAACCACAAAAAATGGTTTTGCAGAAAGAATGATATTCAAGAAAATAAACAAGTTCAAAAGACAAAAATGTATTAATCAATGCACTGGTCTAAAAGTAAAAGAAGAAAATGTAAAAATTCAGAAAATTCACTATCAACCATTAAAACACCACAAGTTTCAAAACATTTTTAATGATTTCAACACAAGGTTAGCACCCAAAAATGACATCATCAGTAAATTGATTAGACCTAATAAAAATGAGAAAATTAAAGAAGAAAACAAATCAGGGATTTATCAGATTAAGTGTGAAGAATGTGAGAAATTCTACACAGGAAAAACTAAGAGAAATTTGAAAAGAAGAGTGAAACAACATCTCAGGAATGTTAAGAAAGGAGAATTAGAAAAATCTGCAGTGGCTGCCCATGCCATGAAAAACATCTTATCGAGAAAGAAGCTAAATTATTATAACAAATATAAAAAGCAAAAGAACTTACTGTTTGGGAAAATATCTACATTCAAAAGAGCAAAAAGAAGAAATTGATGAACTTTGAAATTCCCAGGGAGAATGACCTGGTTTCGAGGTTTTTCAGTCTGCCAACGGAAGGAGCGAAGGACAGCTCTTCAAGACGACAGAACAACGGTCATGACCATACTGAGGATGGAACAGAAACTATGTTCCGAAACTAGTTTATAGTCAAATAAGAAGAATAATGAGGTGAGTGATAAAAATTGTACCTAAATATATATATATATATAAAATCAAGTTTCTTCTTTTTCTTGCAAGGATTAAATCTTTTTGGTTCGTTCCTGCTCCAAGTATTATAGCTACTGTGTCCATCTCTTTTGTGGGCGTCCCCGATCTCTTTTTCCTCATCTTGGTTCATAGTTCAGATTTTTCCTAGACAATCTGTTGGTATCCATTCTGCAGACATGTTCATACCATTTTCTCCTATACTCTTCTATTTTATCTGTCAAACTGAATATTTGAAGTTCTTTATGGATATAAACACAGGGGAGTAAAAATTTGGACAGATGAATTTCAAGATTTAGTAAAAAAGAAAAAAGGATAAGTATGTAATATATCTAAATGATAAAAGTGATCAAAATAGTATGCAGTACAAACAACTATGCGCTAAAGTTAGAAGAAAAGAGCAATTAAAATAACTGGTATAAGTATATTGTTGATGTAGAATATGATGTACATATGGTAAACAAGACAGAGCTTTTAAAAATCATAAAGGATTTAAATAAATCTGAAAAGGATAACGTTTTACTAAACCCAATCGCAATTAAGAAATGGGAAGAACATTTTAAACAATTATGGACAAATATTAAAGAAATTAAATGTTGGTTGGCAGAAAATGACGAGAATGTTGATCCCATCACTCAAGAAGAGTACATAGAAGTATTAAATCAAATTAAGAACAAGAAATCCCCAGAAATAGACTAAATTAATGGAGAACTGATAAAATATGCACCACAATCCTTACAAGATAGATTATTGAGATTATTTAATATGTCGATGTTTTTATTATTAATTTCATACATCTCAATGATGGATAAATTATATTTGAAGAGAAAAATTATACGCTCAGACCGGGACTTGAACCCGGGACCCTTGGTTCTCTAATTTAATATGTGTTGGAAAAGAGGGCATATATCAGATGAATGGGGAACAGCCATTGTCATACCTATATTTAAAATCAAGTTTAATTAAATAATTGTCTCATATTTGACTTTAGAACATTTAATAAGTACGAAAAATAAATTAGTCTTCTTCTTCATCCAACCAAGTCGTACGATCTCACTGATGAATTTTGTATCCAGTGTTTCCTTGGATGGCCCAGAGATCTCTTCCCTATTGGACAATGATGAAGTATGACCTTGGGAACTCTATCTGAACTCATTCGTCGCAAATTATTCATCCAGTTGTTCTGGTATCTATGTATGTATTCAATGATCGATTCTAAAAGTAATTCCTTCAAGATATCATCATTGAGTTTGTTTCTTGTATAAAGGAACATATGAGAGCATATAACAGAAATGTAGATACTTCAAAGTACGCTAACCATCTACTTCAATATGATCATTGTTTTGAATTAAATTTTAAAATTTTACATGTTTGTGGCAAAGGCAATAAACTAGATCTATTAGAAATTGTAGAGATAAATAAATTGAGGAATAGCAATAGGGTGTTAAATTCCCAACTAGACTTAAATGAATTGCCTCTTTTAATCAAGCTTTTTTGAGTCTGTACTATCTTACCTCAATTTAATGTTGATTTGTTCTCGAACATGTTTTGATTAGTCTTCTAATCATCTTCAGCTTGACCAGACTGGTTAGATTTATGTTGTAAACTGTGGATGTTGATGTCAGCTCCCTCCTGCAGTTGGCCAAAGAACCTCCAAACGAGGTCACATTCAGTCGGTATTACGAAATTCGACTGAACATGACCTCAATTGGAGGTTCTTTGGCCAACCGCAGGAGGGAGCTGACATCGACATCCAGGGTTTACAACATAAATCTAACCAGTCTGGTAAAGCTGAAGATGATTAGAAGACTAATCAAAACATGTTTGAGAACAAATCAACATTAAATTGAGGTAAGATAGTACAGACTCAAAAAAACTTGATTAAAAGAACCTCAAATTATTACTTCCTAAAATAAACCATTAATAAATTTATAATAAGAGATTGTTTGTTAAAATTTGTTTGTTTACATTCAGTTGCATAGTTAAGTTGTTATGCACTGGAATTTATATATGATAACAAAATTAATTTGTAGTCATGATAAAATTCAGCTGAAGAAGGCACAAAGTAACGAAACAGCTGTAACGAATATGTATTGTAATAAATATGAAAATCATATAAAACTTTAAGTTTTATTTTTATTTAATTAATTAACACTAAGAGATATTAATTATTTAAGTAAAATTTCATTAAATATATGTAGGAAATAACACTAAGAGGTTTCTTTTATTCAATGTTTTCATTATTAATTTCATACATCTCAATGATGGATAAATTATATTTCAAGAGAAAAATTATATGCTCAGACCGGGACTTGAACTTGGGACCCTTGGTTCTCTAGACCAAGTGCTCTACCAACTGAGCTATTGGAGCAAGTACCGATCTAAATGCAAATCTTTCTCTATATATATGTTGTAATTCCTGCCCACCAAATGCTATGAAGCCTTTGCTACTATCTTTGCAAATGGCTGCTTCTTTATTAAGAAGACATATATTTGGGAATTATACATTACATTATGAAGCCAGTACGGCTTCTTTAGATGTCTTATTATTAATTTCATATCTCTCAATGATGGATAAATCATATTTGAAGAGAAAAGAGGCTTCATAGCATTTGGTGGGCGGGAATTACAACATATATAGAGAAAGATTTGAGTTTAGATTGATACTTGTTCCAGTAGCTCAGTTGATAGAGCACTTAGGCTCGAATCTATGAATGCATTAGACCGTAAAAGTCGTTCTCTGCCTGTACTCTGTTGAGAAAGTTGTATCCAAATACGTTTTTGCATACTCAAAAATCTGTTCATGCGATAATAATTGTTGAAATTCCTAAGCTACCTAGCGAGGTGACTTAGGAGAGAAACGAATTGCGAGAATCCCGAAGGGAACCGATGTAGTTTGAAACCTTGCTGCTTTATCCCAAGATGTCGGACATTGAAGACTTCGATCATGTTTTCGGTATACGCGGAGAAGAGGAATTTGATAGAGTCTACCAAAGAATTCAATTGGAAGAACAGGAGAATCTGCGTAATATTTCACGATGCAGACATCGTCGTATACGGTATTATTTGCGGGACGCAAGCGTAAATGCATTCCTCTAGCAGACGAAAATAACGGAAGTGGTTTTATCGCTGAGAATTATGGGTAATTTCTTGCCAATATTACGAAAACGACAACTTTCATGCAGGACCAGTTAGTGGGTGGCTAGTTTGATCTTTGCACTTGCTCACGGAAAGTCAGCTCACCAGTGATTGGAAGTAATTTGAGTAGAGACTAATGTATTTGCATGCGGCCCTTCGTCTAAAGAACCAAGGGTTCCAGTTCAAGTCCCGGTCTGAGCGTATAATTTTTCTCTTCAAATATGATTTATCCATAATTGAGATGTATGAAATGAATATTAAAAACATCGAAAGAAGTCTTACTGGCATTTATAATGTAATGTATAATTCCCAATATGTCTTCTTAATAAAGAAGTCTCTATTTGCAAAGATAGAAGCAAAGGCTTCATAGCATTTGGTGGGCAGGAATTACAATGTATATAGAGAAAGATTTGCATTTAGATTGGTACTTGCTCCCGGTAGTTCAGTTGGCAGAGCACTTGGTCTAGAGTACCAAGAGTCCTGGGTTCAAGTCCCAGTCTGAGCGTATAATTTTTTTCTCATATATGGTTCTTTTAATTATTGAAGTGATTATTAATAATTGATATTTATTAATAATTAAAATATTAATCATTTCATACATCTTAATGATGGAGATGATTGTGTTTAGAATGGTGTTTCTCAGGTAGCTCAGTTGGTAGAACATTTGGCTAGAGTGCGATAGATCCTGGGTTCAAACCCCAGTCTGAGCGTATATTTTTCTCTTCAAATACAATTTTATTACCTTACCTCATAATCTTCTTCTTCTTAGACTAGTTTCAGGACCTTCTTTGGTTCCATCATCAGTATTTTCAGTCTTCTTTCTGTTGATGACAATATTTTCTTCTGTTGTTTTGTCGCCCTGATTGAAGAACCTTGAAATCAAATCATTTTCCCAGGAATTTCAGAGTTCATTTACTTCTCCTTTCCGTTTTTTTAAAGTAGATTTTTTTCCCAAACTGCAAGTTCTTTGGGGTTTTCTATTTGTTTTAGTAATTTAGCCTTTCTTTCGATTAGATGTTTTTCTGACCATGCATGGGCTGCAACTGCAGATTTTTCTCTACTTCCCCATTCTTGATATTCCTGAGATGTTCTTTCAAACAAAGAGAAATTTAAAAACCAGAGCGAAAAAAAACATCTCAGGAATATCAAGAATGGGGAAGTAGAAAAATCTGCAGTAGCAGCCCATGCATGGTCAGAAAAAACATCTAATTGAAAGAAAGGCTAAATTACTAAAATAAATAGAAAAAACCCAAAGAACTCATGGTTTGGGAAAAAATCTACATTAAAAAAAAAAAAGGAGAAATTAATGAAATTTGAAATTCTCGGGGAAAATGATTTGATTTCAAGGTTCTTCAGTCTACCAACAGAGGGAGCAAGAGGCGGCTCTTCAGGATGACAAAACAGCAGTCATGAAAATACTGATGATGGAACCAAAAAAGCTGGTCTGCTAAGAAGAAGAAGATTATGAGGTGAGGTAATAAAACTTTTATTTAAATAAAAAACTAAAATGAACCATTCAAAACCCCAGAAACTCCCTTTCAAATCAATAAAGAACAATTAAAAGGAAAAAATCTCCAATAATTATAAATTCAATTTAACCAATACAAATTATAACTCTACCTTAAGGACAATTTAACAAAATTGATACTGGAAGTCCTTGTAAACCAGCTGTCGCCATATTACAGATGATTACTGGACATGACTTTCTTAGTAAACATCTTCAGAGGATCGGAATACCAACTAATCAAATACCCTACTGTGTCACGAGGAAGTAGAAATAGATATAACACCACATTAAAATACGTGAAGCCTTCCGAATGCATCTTGATTTAACATCTTAATACTGGGAAGCAAGTTAGAGAATAACTTTATTTTAAGAAAGAAAAATTAATGTTTAAACTGGGATTTAAACCTAGGATCTCTAGTTCTACGTACTAGTGTGCTATCCATTACTCCATTCAAAAGACAATACAAACATTAACATTTCTTTTAGTGTGCTATCCATACACCATTCAAATGACGATGAAGTGTGCATCCTGAAAATCTGTCTTCTAAGTCCCGCGAATAGCTCTATCCCATTTTTCAACCTCCTTGGTATGACCTCATCCCTTACGTCATTCCTATGTCTTCACTTGCATCACTGGACAAGCTTGTGCTATTTATACGCCAGCCATGTTTGCACGGACTCAGAAGTAACAGAGCATTACTAGAACACTCCGATTTTATATTTTTGTTTGTACAGGTCAGGGAGCCAGGTTGGCTCTCTGTACCTTTTTCTATGTGGAAAGAAGATCTGTTATGTTAGTATGGCTGTATGTATTTTCTTTTGTTTGTAATATTTTAGATTGTTCTTCATTTTATTTATGTTAATATTCTAACATCTCATGACTAAAATTAATGTTATACAATTTATATTATGTTTATTCAATTATAGTTATTTTTATTTAAAGCATTGTAATGTTGTTAATACTGAGTCATTTAGGAATCCTGTCAGACATTAGCTTAGTTCCCAATATCATTCCCATTGTTCGTTACATAATTTACTATAGTATTTTATTTAACTTTCACAGGGAAAAAACACTTGAGGTTTAATTTAAGAATTAAATTAATATTTTATTATCTCACCTCATATCACTTTTTTCTTCTAGACTTTTTATACAGTTTCAGAACTACTATCTCCATCCTCAAGTAGCCTTCACTTCGGTCAAACTGGTGATGTCGCTTCGTGGCAAAGAAAACGCCAAGAAACGGCATAACACCGGTCGACAAAAGGCCACTGATGATGGAGATAAGCTCCGAAACTGCAGTCTAGAAGAAAAAAGGATATGAGGTGAGGTAATAAATATATTAATTTAATTCTTACTATAGTACACTTATTGTTTTTACGAACACTATTTCCCCACCTTGTTCCATCATCGTTTAACAAAAGCATTAATATTATTATTGTAGCCAAGGTAATATTATTTGACGTCAGGTTACTTACTGTCTAGTCCATAGCTCTTTCTTTAAACATAAGCTCTTATATAGCCATCAAAACCCCCCTGGGCATACATGCTTCAACAATACAAATATTAACATTTATTTCAACTTATACAATGAAAGAAATGTTAATGTATGTATCGTCGTTTGAATGGTGTAATGAATAGCACACTAGTACGTAGAACTAGAGATCCAGGGTTCAAATCCTGGTTCAAACATTAATTTTTCTTTCTTAAATTAGATTCTATCTAGGATTGGAAAATGTTAATTCAAATATAAAACATAGAAAATAACTTTATTGCTAAATCAAAAGTGTTAAATATATACATACATTTCTTTGGCCTCCAAAATGTCCATAAAAGTAAAAGAAAAATGGCCCATGGACTAAGAGAATTTGGACAACGCTACTCTAACAGATGCAGCATTTTTCTATCAGGTAGGCTTAAAGTTAGTCAGTACTTTGTTTATTATCACAATTCAGAGCTGGACAAGAAAGATCTCTTATTTCAGGCTTGACATTCTTTTATGTATTGTAAATACATATTACATGGGCTGCTTTGCTTAGGAAGCCATATTCAGGAACTCAATGTAAATTTTAACATATTTGTAAAAAAAATAGTATTATTTTGAATTTATTTTTGGATTCTAGACGAATTACTTCCAGAATAGCAGTGATGAATCATATTATTTTTTGTCCAATTCTATCAGTTTGTCTTACATTTCTGAGGTTGGGGTACCTGAAAGGTTGAGTTATGTTGCCTCGATGATATAATAAGGTGATTAATAACAAAGCACCAGAAGAGTCCTTAAACTTAAACTAAATTCCAGACCATGGACGACCATCCTTTAAAGAAAAACTCCAATGGTCTGACTGTGACTGTAGTCAGAAGCTCTAACAAACGACCATGAGGCTGGTCATGCAACGGACATCTGATGTACCATTCTAAATTATGGATTACTTTGCACAAGAAAACACAGTAATATACTTACAGAACTTTGGCTTCCTTTTCCTCAAACGGTATTTTATCCAGAAGTGCAGAATAAATAGCTCGCTGATACTCATTATACTTAACAGGATCTTTTTCAAATACCTCATAGGTCTGAGATTCCAAATTGTCCATAAGTGGTTGGAGAGGACACTGCAGATAATCTTCATATCCTCTAGCATATGCCACTAGAGGATCAGTCAGCGAAGTACTCTGTAATCATTTTAAATTGTCTTATTTGAACATTTGTTTTTGTTGTTGTAATTAATGCATTTTTACGAGGGCCACTCCAAAAGTAATGCACACTATTTTTTCTTCACTTATTTTTCAATCTATATCTTTGTAATTTATGGAGTTCATAGATACATCCTTCCTGCTTGTGTTCAAATGTATTTCAACCTGCTCCCTTGAGTGGTGCAATCATAACATGTTTTCAAAATGGCTGATGCACTTGACATTTGTCAGAAACAATGTACTGTTATAGAATTCCTCAGTTGTGAGAATAAAATGGTGGAAAAATCCATACGAGGTTGAAAAAGGTGTATGGACATGCTGCTGTCGATTGTAGTACAGTTAGTTAGTGGGCAACCAGATTATGTCATAAAAGAGGGCACACCAATATTCAGGATAATCCTTGCAGTATCAGACCCCACACTGTAAAAATTCCTGACAGTGTGCAGAGTTAACGACATGGTTTTGGCTGACATCATGCCACTTGGAACCACCATTAATTCTGACTCGTATATGGCAACTCGGGAGAAGCAGGATGTTTTGCTGTTGCATGACAATGCACGGCCACATGTCAGTCATCAAACCACGAAAGAGATTAGAAAACTTGGATGGACAGCACTGAAACATCCACCTTACAGTCCTGATCTGGCTCTGTGCGACTAGCATCTCTTTGGTAAACTGAATGAATCCCTTTGTGGAACAAGGTTTGAAGATAATGACTCTCTCGTGAAAGCTTGCCAATTTGTGGCTCATACGTGTTGGTAGAGAATTTTATTATGTGAGTATACAGGCCATAGTTCCAAGGTGGCATAAGGCAGTTGAAAAAGTTGGGGATTATGTGGAAAAATGAAATGTTAGTAAAGTATGTATCTATACATTGTGAAAATAGGAAATCTGTAGGATGAAAATTTAATTTATAAATACATTTTTTTGCATTATTTTTGGAGTGACATATGTATATATTCTTTTAATTTTATTTATGTGTATGTCTTTTATTTAATCCTTGTATGTTCTAATAATTTCATACGTTGTGAAATCTTTCAACTGCACAGCAAGTTGTATTCATGGATATTATAGACAACATGGTTCTTTGTTACTTGAAAGTTATATGTTTCAATGCTGTATTTTGAGTAGGGGGATCAGCTTAGTTTGCAGCTTGTTACTAGCTTGGCATCACTAGCCAAGTTGCAAATCCGTAGAGGAGTTATGTCATATTAGAGCGCAAGAATTCTTTGTTTGAAAGTTGAAGTTAGTGGAGTGAATCAATGTATCCGAGAATTTTAGCAGTTGTAGTAGCAGAGTTGTTGTATCCTAGTATTAAAGTTAATTACACTTAACAAATTTAAGTAGTAGAAGTCAAAGAAATTTCAGTAGCAAAGAAACCGCCATAAGATCTTGTTAGAAAGCTAAATTTATTAATAAACCACATTATTAATAGTGAGTGGAGAACATATTTTAATCGACTCACCTCATACATTTTCAAACTTCTTTGATACCGACGGTTTCAGACAATATCATGTCCTTCATCAGTCATGAACGCCATGACTGATGAAGGACATGATATTGTCTGAAACCATCGGTATCAAAGAAGTTTGAAAATGTATGAGGTGAGTCGATGAAGGACATGATATTGTCTGAAACCGTCGGTATCAAAGAAGTTTGAAAATGTATGAGGTGAGTCAATTAAAATATGTTCTCCACTCACTATTAATGATATAACCTCATAATGTTTACTTCCCAATATTAATTTAAATATAACCACATTATTACTCGTATTTAGACATTAATTACAGCTAAATTAATAGAAATAATTGAGTAAAACAGGGCATATATATATATATATATATGTGTGTGTGTGTGTGTGTGTGTGTGCATGTATTACAGTCTACCAAAAATTATTCGTTGATACACATATAATTACTAATGAGTTGGTTATTTTGACTCACTTCATATTTCTTGATTTTTATGCACTGACAACATCACGCAAAAGTAACGAATCCTGGTCTGCATAAAAATAAAAAATAACCAACTCATTAATAATTAAAAGAAACCTAATACTGATATTTAATTTTAGGAAGTGATATTTTGAGGTTATTTTAATTATATTATTTTTAGTCTGATCATCTTACCTCAATACTGATATTTCCTATACAGCAAACTCCCGATTATCCGTGTTAATTGTGACCGAGATATGCATGTAAATCGAAAAACATGGATAATCTAATTAAGTTATTTGACATATTAAATTAAAAGATTCTTACCTCTCCTCACATTATTCTGTTAAGTAGATCGCGATTTCAGGCCTATAGCAGGCCCATCTTCAGTACACTGTTGTTGACCGGTGTTGTGTCGCTCGGAAGAACCACTTCTTCTTCCCTCTGTTGGTGGACCGATGAACCTCTTGATAAGGTCAAAATTTGCGGGAACTTCGAAGTTCATAAGTTTTCCTTTGTTTTTTCTGAATGTGGATCTTTTCCCAAACTGTAAGTTCCTTAGGTGTCTCTATTTGTTTAATTAGACTAGCTTTTGATTCAATTCGATGTTTTTCGTACCAAGCATGAGCAGCTACTGCTGACTTTTCCAATTCTCCATTTTTGACATTTCTAAGATGTTCCTTCACCCTTGTTTTCAAATTTCTTTTCGTTTTTCCTATATAAATTCGAATTGAATCAAAAGGCTAGTCTAATTAAACAAATAGAGACACCTAAGTGACTTACATTTTGGGAAAAGATCCACATTCAGAAAAACAAAGGAAAACTTCTGAACTTCGAAGTTCCCAGCAAATTTTGACCTTATCAAGAGGTCATCAATCGGTCCACCAACATAGGGAAGAAGAAGTGGTTCTTCCGAGCGACACAACACCCCGGTCCAACAACAGTGTACTGAAGATGGGCCTGCTATCGGCCTGAAATCGTCGATCTACTTAACAGAATAATGTGAGGAGAGGTAAGAATCTTTTAATTTAATCTTGAATTGGGAACCGTCACAGTGATAATTCCTACAAAAGGTTAAGTTACGGTTATTTGACGCCTGAAATGTTGATCAGAAATTTATTTACAACACCGTGTACACTATTTACATAATGAAACCACTATTCATAAAATGTTAACATTAAATATAGTCAGGGGTTGCGAGGTTGTAATTCTCATTATTTTATTTTAACTCATAAATATAAAAAAAAGTGGGACTATTTCCTGTCATGACCACTCTGGTTAAACAGTTATTCAAAATGGCCATCGTAACTAGCGACAATTACACTAGTAACCACCGATATCCACACTCATAACCAGCGATGACCACACTAGTAACAACCGATGACCACACTACTAACCAGCAATAAACCCACTGCCATCTGTGTATATCTGTGGTTTCAATCAGTAACAACAAACTTTCAGTGACTCACACAATGGAAATTTCCAAAATAGTATTATATTCTCAGAATGTTGGTTGATACCGTTAAACGCATCAGGGAACGGGGTTGTGAGTGGTTACTCTATTGAGCTACTTTCTAAGCACAGTTCACAGTAGCATGTTTAAAAATAAAAAAAATTTCATAACAATACAAAATACAGTACAGTATTTTTAAAAAATACAGTAAGAAGAGTCATGCCCGGATAATTTGCAAACCAGATAATACGCACATGGATAATTGGGAGTTTGCTGTATATTAAACACATATACAAGTTGGTAATCCAACAGTTCTTCTATTTAAAAAGAAGAAGACCCTCTATAATAGATAAGGTACAATATAAGTGTTCAATAATTATATACATTTTAAGCTAACAATTTTTATCCTTCAGAAAGATTCAAGATTATGTTAATGTTTTATTTTTCAACATATTGAAATTCTGAAAATAACAAACTTGGATAGAGTTTGTATCTTTATCTTTGATGAGAGGAATCTACAAATTAGGGAGAATAGAACATAAAAACTGAAGTTAATCAAATATGTACACTGATAATAATTCTGATTACCAGGGTACAATAATTAAGAAGTGCATACAAGCAGATTATTTAGATGAAAAATCTCTTTTGCCTGAGTGAAAACAATATAAGCAGAAAGTCTGTCACACAGGAAGTAATAAAATTCCTCAGTAAGTCAAATGTATGGTCCCATTTTACTGGTTTACGGAAAATATATTACTTTTGTTAAATTGGAGAAACTCAATTTCTGATGCCAGCTTATTTAAAATTGTCGGACTGTGGAGAAAACAAATCATGCTAACTATAAGTTATTATCAATTTGTATATTATTGTATAATTTAACACCAATTTAAACATCCACCCAATTCATTTTTACATTACTTTATTAAAAATATTAAACTAATGTATCTTACAGGATAATAGCAAAAAACAAAACATGGTGGTTAATTTTAGATTTCGGGTAAACCCCACTTCTAATGAACAGAACTCGCTGATTTTTGAAGAATACCTTCCTTGGTTTATTTTTAATAGCATATACCAAGTTTTGTTGTAAAACATTGAAAATTGCAACTACTAGAGCAATTTTTAAATTTTTGTTTCAGGTGAACTTCTACACTAAATGGTCCAAATTTGCTGATACGAATAACAAACTTGAACTTACTTTCCTTAATTAATTATTATATGCCAATTACTTATGACAACAGACACACACACACACACACATATGTAAACATAAATTTTGGTCATAGTCATTTTCGGTATTTACTAAATTATTTGAACATACCTGCCAAAGATGATCCAAATATTGTTGATAATACTTTGAGCAACCATGTCTGATGGCGCCTCGCACCACCACCTGGACATCTAGATTTGCCATGGACTTAATAAGATTTTGATGTGGACGTAATAGTACAGGATATCCCTTTTTATTGGTGACAAAAAGAGATGTGGACAACATTAAACATTTAATTGGCTCTCCCACCCATCGAGAGATTTCCTCTTCAGAAGGCAAGTCAGCTGTCATTTCTAAAGCCAGACCAAGTTTTTTCTCAAAGTTGCACACTGATCGGAATGTATTCCACCTTTAAATATACAAAACACATACATTTTATCAATAACACATCTGTAAATAATGTTTTAATTCAACAATTGTAGAAATTAGAAAAGCTTTTCATTAAAGACACAAAAATATTTATTAACAATTTCAATTTTTCGTAATCAACATGTTTTTAATAAAATTAATCGTATGAAAGTACACTAGGAAGTAACATTTACCAACATCATCTCTCTTCTCGTGTCCTCCTTTTGGAAGGTCGATTCCAAATATGCCTCCAACCATCTCTATCTTCCCAGGCTTTCCTTCTTTTTTACTTCTTCCCAGTCATATCCTCTTTCTTGTAAACTTTTCTTCACTAGGTTAATCCATCTTTCCCATGGTCTACCTCATGGTAGTTTTCCTTGTATCTTGAGATTTAATAGTCTTTGTGCTGGTCTTTCCTTTCCATTCTTTTTAAATGTCCAAACCATTTTAGTCTATTTTTTTCTATGTCTGTTGTCAACTTTTCTACATTTAATGTCTCCCTGATTTTGTCGTTACTTATTCTATCTCTTCTTGTTTTATGCACCATTCCACATAAGAATTTCATTTCTGTAACTTGGATTCTGCTCAATTCCTTCTTTGTATATGTCCAAGTCTCAGATGCATACTGTATTTACACATGTATAGGCTGCATCCAAGTTTTGTGATAATAAATTAGGGAAAAAATATTTGTCTTATATTTTTGCTAAGAAGCAGTGCAAAAGACAGAAGTAAGCCTACACCATTTTTAAATCTGGCAATGTTGTAAATTCAAAAGCTTCTGTTGCCGGCTATGTAACGGTAGATTCGGGCTGTGGCTCAGTCATTAACACAAGGTTAAAAGGGACAGTCAGTTGGTAAATACGTTATTCATTGTCATTCCTCTTCACTGTGTGTAAACATGGGTCGGTACAGAGCAAGTTATGCCTCCTAATTCAAGCAACAAGAGGTGCGCTATGCAGCAGAACACGGAAATAGAACAGGAGGAAAAAATTAAAATTCATCGGAGAAAATTTTGTTTAAACAACTTACCTCAGGATTCATGCATCCATGATACCGCGGTTTCAAAGACAGTCATGTTCATCTTCAGCCATAACTCAGACTGACGAAATTCTTCCTATGAGGTGAGTTGTTTAAACAAAATGTTCTCCGATGAATTTTAGTGATTATACTTCATAATGTTTACTTCCCAACATTAATTTAACATAGGAGGAAAAAAGTTTGACGAAAAAACTGTGCGACGGTGGATCCAAACAAAACATGCACTCGAAAAAACATCACAACATCGGCAATCTTTCCACAGAAAACAAGCAAAATATACACAGTTAGAAAGAGTACGGAAAACAAGGCAGATAGATTTTCTGTACCTGTTGAAATGACACAGTTCGAAGGCCATAAGATAGTCAAGAATATGGAAATCCCATGCAATGAATTTAAGGCAAATTACAGCTGGGCAAGGCGATTTATGACACGTCATGACCTTGTAATTTGGCAGCATACACGAATATTGCAGAAACTTCCCGATATGTATCACTTATCTAGTTATTTCATGTATAAGCCACACCCTAATTTTGAAACCTATATTTTAGACAAAAAAGTGCAGCCTATGCATGCGTAAATAAGGTATGTTAAAACTGGTTTCAAATAAGTTTTATACATTGGAGTAATATTATGAGGTTCTATTTAATAAATAGGTTTTGTCTGTCTTCAAAACTTCAAAAGACAGATAAAACTTGTTTATTAAATTTAATCATATTAAAACTATTATTTCCAGATGAAACTTAAAATTACAGTAAAGATGAATTTTATGTATTAACTTCATTTTAGGAAATGTTTTGACTTAATTAGATTTAAAAAAATCCTCTTCTTAGGTCTGATATAATGCAAGATTAAGGGCCGAGGTGAAGAAGCCTCATTATTGAAGATCAGAGACATACAAGGATGCCACTAGTTTTATGGGAAAAAAATTTAATTTAAAACTTTTCTTTAATTTTTTAATTATTAATTAATTTTCACAATGGCAGAATCAAATGAAATGAACAAAATGTATAACATGAGTATAGAAGAGTGGTGGAATGAAGTTTTCATTCTTGGCCTGCCTACTGGGCATATCCCTCAGGTTTTCCTACAAGGAGTTCCATGCCCCTCTTTCATTCTCCATTTGTATCATATGTCCTGCCCATCACAGTCTACACAACTTAACTGTTCTTATTATATCTGGCTTTCCATAAAGATCATGAAGCTCACTGTTAGCTGGTCTTCTCCATTCATCTGTCTGTCTCCCTTTGGTCCAAAATTTTTCCTAAGAAATTTATTCTCAAATTCTTTTAATCTTTTCTCCTCCCTTAAAGTAAGAGTCCATCTTTCACATCCATATAATATAACCAGTACAATTAACAAAAATATTAAATAATTTAATAACAAAGGATTAAACAGGCCTACTATAATTTTATTGATTTGTATGTTCATAATAACTAATTATAATTCTATTAAATTAATGTTGGGAAGTAAACATTATGAGGTATAATCATTAAAATTCATCAGAGAACGTTTTGTTTAAACAAATTGAAAAATCTGCAATTGCTGCACATAGTTTATTAGAACATCATAAAATTGTAAGAGAAGCTAAACTTTTAAAACAAGCAGAGAAGCTATATTTGAAGAGAAAAATTCTCGCCTAGAAGAGCACTTGGCCCGGAAAGCCAAGGGTCCCGGGTTTGAGTCTCGGTCTAGGCGAGAATTTTTCTCTTCAATATAATTTATCTTTCAGTGAGAAATGTTAAATCAATAATAAAAACAAGTAGAGAAGCCTTTGGAATTGACAGTTTGGGAGAAGATATACATTCAGAAAAATGAAGATAGATCAATGAATTTTGATATTCCTAACGAAATTACTTTGATTTCGAAGTTCATAAATTCAACCATAGATTGCAGACACTGAAGATGGTGACAATAGAACAGTTGATGGCCAAATAATTTCGTTAGTTGGAGTTATGGCTGAGGATGAACACGACTGTGTTTGAAACCGTGGTATCATGGAAGCATGAATCCTATGAGATGAGTTGTTTAAACAAAATGTTCTCTGATGAATTTTAATGATTACAATTCACCTGATACTATTAATTAAACAATTCAAATAAAATAAATACTAATACTGCATTTACAATATGCCATCTAATACACTAAAATAAACTTTCCAATATCCCACCTTTAAAGACCAAAATAACAAAAATGTGCAGTATGTACGAAGATTATTTAGTGCTGTACTTATTCTTTCAAAATAACTGAATACAAATTATATGATGCAAGCTGTCCGATTGCTGATGTAGTTAGTTCTATTTTTAAACTGAACTGAAATAAAACTCTTATGGTGCATTAGATTGATGTTTTTACTCCCAGGTGACACAAAGTTTACAGTATTGTCAAGTATTCTTTCACTCGATGTTGGTCTCCAATGATTCTACACTCTCTAATAATTTCCTTTTTCACTATTGGTGATATTTTGATTATATGCCACATCAATGATTTTTTGATACAGGTAACTTGATACAAATTAAAATTGTTATGATTAGCATCCAAATATCTTCATTCAATTTTCAATGTTTTTACTTAATTAATATTTTCCAATTGTGGATAGAATCTAATTTAATAAAGAAAAATTAATGTTTGAACTGGGATTTGATCCATAAAAGTCTGCTGTCCAATTACACCATTCAAACGATGATACAAACATTAGCATTTCTTTCAACTTTTACAATTTTCGTTCGTCCGAAGGCTAATAGTCGTCGCTACCAAATTATCTTCTTTCAATTTTATCACAGAACATTTTTTAACAACTCAGCTCATAAATTACGTGCTTTTCACGAAACCATTTATGAGGCGAGTTATTATTCCCAACATTAATGGACTGAAAGCACAAAAAAGAAACTGTGGATCCTCAAAATCATATGACAAACATGGATTGTGATTGGTCAATGCTAATGCCAGGTCCTTCAAGAGCTGTCAATCCTTTCTAAACTTTCACACACTTTTGAAATAATTCTACAGCACTTTTCTCCTTCAGTGTTATAACTAAATACTTAATCTGGACCACTTTGATTTCACCATTCCTAATGATCATCTTCCTGGAGCCTGATATGAGATGGAGTCAGGCACCATTGCCCTAACATGGTCTGATGGCTAATTTTTGGATACACATTTAGCTGTTTTACTCAACTTTAATTCCTTCTTTTTAGCTAATTTTCATTTTTCTTGGTGAAGTTGGTAGTGCTTCCTCAACATGTCATAATGTTGAAAACTTTTGAATGCCATACAGGCATCTCAGCTTCAGAAATACATTCCCAGATTTTTACAAGTCCCTCTTTCTCGCTGAGCTGCTTTGTGTTTTATACTTACTGGTTTAAATATTCCTCTTCCTGCTTTAATTTTTTTACTCTAAATCTTTGTTTCCTTTTTGTTTCTTTCATTTTTTCTTGCCAATATTTATACTGCCTTTGCTTCTCCAAACGGAGTTTGTATTCATTCTGTCTTTCTGCCAGAGATTTCCCCATATTATCAGTTCATGTGTAACCTCAGCAGAGTGTATCCTGCATTTGGCAGTATAAATGAGAAAACAAAAGTCAATCAGTCACAGGAGTCTACCAGGAAACATAATGACTTTACAAGAAAATGCCATTAATTTTTTTTGTTAGTCATGCACCAACATAGAATCCCAGAGAATATTTTAAATCCATCAATTATTAATGTTGTGTACAATCATTTTTGCACCTTTTGCGTGACTGATCATAGTTTACTGTTAGTTATAGGGCACATTTAAGTTATCTAGAACATTAGAATATAATAAATATTAATAATTGAATTTGTATTTTTTAAACATTCTTACCTCGTATGATAGTTTTGTTCGACATATGTTTTGAAACATATGTCCGACGCTAAAACTATCATATGAGAAGAATGTTTAAAAAATACAAACTCAATACTAGTAAAATTCATGGTAAATTTCCATTGAGGTATTAGTTCACAGTAATATAATGTACGGTTAAAAACTATAAAATAGATACCTTGTAGGTCTGTCTCCTCAACTTAAGTTATTTTAAAACTCTGTAGGCCTTTTGGGAATAGTCCCATCATCAGCAGAATGCATTAGGTCCGTACTTGTTGACGCACTGACTTGGTTGTGAGAATTTTTGTAGAGGATTGTGTGGACTGGGTGTGTATTCATTGAGAATCAGGTTGTTGTTGATTTCTCTTAGGATTGCGATTTCCTCCAGTATATTTATCCTCGTTGGAATGTTTTCTCCATTATAATGGAAGAAAATCAAGTTACACAAAACATGTAATTCAGGCTGGACACCATATGCATAACATCAATAACACCCTCACAATAGTACATGGAGAAAACATTTCAACGAGGATAAATATACTGGAGGAAATCGTAATCCTAAGAGAAATCAACAACAACCTGATTAAGGTAGAATATGTTTATCACTCACCTCATATTGTTCTATATGAACAATATGAGGTGAGTGATAAACATATTCTACCTTAATGAATATACCTCATAGTGAGAATTCCTAAAATAAGTAAGTAAGTAACAACCTGATTCTCAATGAATACACACCCAGTCCACACAATCCTCTACAAAATTCTCACAACCAAGTCAGTGCGTCAACAAGTACGGACCTAATGCATTCTGCTGATGATGGGACTAGTCCCAAAAGGCCTATAGAGTTTTAAAATAACTCAAGTTGAGGAGACGGACCTACAAGGTTACTATCTTATAGTTTTTAACCGTACAATCCTCTGATATTCATAGCCACTTGTATCCCTTCTATCCAAGTTTTCTTCGGTCTACCTCTCTTCCTCATTTCCATTGGGATTCATTCCATAACAATTTTAGGCAATCTTTTGACATGGCCATACCACTGTAATCTTTTCTTTTCTATAATGTCTATGATGTCCGGCTCCTCTTGTATACCCATAATTTCCCTTATTTCTTTATTTTGTTTTCTATCCATTCTAGATTTTCCAGCTGATCTTCTTAAAACATCCATTTCTGTACTTAAAATTCTTTTCATTTCCCTGGTAGGAATTTGCCAAACTTCAGCACTATATGTTAAAATGCTCTGAATTATGGTTTGATATATTTGTAATTTTCTATTTTTTGTAATATTCTTGCTCCACAAAACAGAGTTTAAAGCATTTATTGCTTGTTTTGTTTGTGTGATTCTATTTTTAATTTCCACTGTGTTATCACCTGAATGGTCTAATTTTGTTCATAAATAAGTGCATTCAATATTAGTTTTACTTTTTTTTTCTATTGTTGAAATTTATATTTTCCATTTCTTCTCCTATACACAGATATTTAGTTTTCTCTATATTTATATAAAGTCACCAATTTTCATATTCTTCTTTTAATTTTTTTGCCATATATTCTATATTATATTATTTAAAGTAAACCTCATAGTGTCACTTCCTTTAAATATTAAATAAATATGACTACTCAAGTCACAAGAAAGATGAAAAATAATGCAAGTTGTTAATAACTGTAAACAAGATGTCAGTACTTATTTTAGGAATTCTCACTATGAATAATATGAGGTAAGTGATAAAAATTCTAAAAAAAAATAAAAAAATGTCAGTATTAAAACATAACACTATTCAAGAATTTAACATCAATTTTTTTGGAAGCCAAGAAAGAAATTAAAATATATTTAAAACTTAAAGAAAAGAGAAAGAAAAGAGCTGCTGATATTAGATTTATTAACAGATGCCTGGAATTAGAAATTGTACCAAAATTTGTTAGAAAAATGATAAAAAACAATAATAATAACAGCCAACAAAAAAAAAAAATACAAATATGAAGCGAGTTATGAATATTTGAACTCCTATCATTTAAAACAAACCTCATATTATTTAGAATTTATTAAGTGACAACTGTTTAAGAAATTAGTTATTCTATTAATTTAAGCTTATGTAGTTTTAGTGAATATAATTTTTTTCATATGTGTTTACATGGCTGTTCCCCTAATTTGTTTTATAAACAGTTGCTACCACTGTGATCTCGAGATAGTATGCTGCCTTGTCACACAGTAGGCCCGAGTTCCATTCCCGGTTGACAAGCTTCCTGGGTGAAGTTTTTTTCAGGGTTTTTGTCATCACATATGATAGGAAGCTTTGAGGCTTAAATGGTCCCTGAACGTCATCTGGCCATCATCCATCACCATCACCCCCCGGTGTGGAAAGCAACGGGAAACTATCACAACTATAATTCCCTCGTAAAGCTGCAAATCATAGCATGCTCCAGGGCAGAATACTATAGAATAGAATAAAAATGTGATATTACCATTCCCAGGTATTTTGCTCTCTTCCTCCATTTAATTCTTTCAGCTCTTCTTCATTTTCATAATTGTAAGCAGCAGCTACTGCAGGAGACTCCATAGGCAAGTGAAGCCAAACCTTTAACAAACACATTTGCATCATTACACAATTTTGGAGTTTCTTCAACCTCTATTTATCTGAAATGGACCAAAGCAGAATCAGTCCTGGTGATCTAGTAGTTACCTTAATCTCATCTGGTTCCACGATTTTAAGGTACAAACCTGGCCAGGGTCAATGGATTTTTAAGGACATAAATGTCTAGAGTACAGGTTCCCTTAGAAGGGAAGTAAAGCTGTGAATCCCATGTCATACATTTACGGCATGTAAAAGAATTCAAGGTCTCTGAGCAAAATTAATCAACTTTTCAACCCAAAAAAATCTGGAATTATTTTCCTCATTAAAATATCATATAAATAAAACAAATCTCTTTGAGATAAAACTTGTTTTGTCTAGAGAATTACTTATATGATTTTCATGATAATACATGCATTTAATATTTACACTAATTATAAACATCAATATGTGGTCGTCACTCTGACAGAAGTTACTAGGTGCGTACACATATACAGAGTGAATCCAAACTCTGATGACAAACTTTCACAGTTATTCACTGTTTCGATATAAGGAAACCATGGTCCCAGGTGGCTCATTACCGAGTAATACCATTGTTTTCATTTTGTACAACTCAACCAACTAGATTTACTTGGAATATGGTAATTTTCCAAATCTTACTGTTACATTGTGGGGAACAAAGTAATCTGCAAGACATAGAAATAAGAGGCCCCTACTTGCATTTGCCTTGTAGTAACAAAGAGTTAAAAATTGAATGTTGTTCAGTTTCTTGATGGATTCATCAAAAAGGTCTCCATATGAAAGGTCATAGTTTCCCAAACACTTGATATTATGATTTGAAATTTTGCAGAGGTTTCAGGAAAATTGGTAATGGTCAGCATAAATGACATTAAAAATCAGACCACTTGAGATGGAATGACCCTTGTCACAGAGAATGTCCTAGATCACTGCATGTATATATACAGAGAGGATCTCCCGACCTATGGCCAGGCTAGCAGGACAAGCACATGTGGCCACAGAGTCCTCACTCTGCATCACGTGGCATAACAAGTGCACGGCTCACTTGAGTCATAAACTCACTGCCGAGATATTAAAAGTTAACCGCAGTTGATTTGCATGCTTGTAAGGTGAAACACGCATTATGTATTCTCGTGTAAGTGGTCTTAGTTCACAGTTATTATGCCTCTATCTGTGTTTACAGTACAGCATAAGGTATTTATGTACGATAATTATGTGAAAACAGAGTCTTGCAGAGAAATCATTAGACGATTTCGAACACAATTTCCAGATGTAAATCCTCCATTCAAAGACTTGTAAACAAATTTAGAGAAACGGGTTCTGTGCTCAATAAGAAACCAAAGGTAACAAAAGTGTGTTTACTGAGGAAAAATTAGATGAAATAGGAGAAAGATTAGAACATATACCAACAAAATCCCTAAGACAACTTGCACAAAAAACTGGTGCTTCGAAGGCATCAGCATTGCGAGCTACAAAACTTTTATGTTTGAAACCATACAGAATAACTGGTAATGCATGAACTTCAGCCACACGATCCTGAGATGTGGTTATGTTTTTGTAAATGGATGTTGCACAATGTTAATGATGGAATAATTGATCCGCGCTTGATAATGTTATTAGATGAAGCCTGGTTCCATTTAAAGGGGTATGTTTTGTCGCAGAATAACAGGTATTGGAGTCAGAAAAACCCCCAATGCATTCATGAAATTTCTCTACATGTCAAACGGATAGGAGTATGGTATGCAGTGAATGGTTACAGAATTCTAGGACCAATTTTTTTTTAATAACACGATTAATGCACAAAGATGACATAATGAAACCATTTTTTTGAAGAACTGACTGTACTGACTGTCGAAATAGACATTTCAAGCAAAACTCTGCAACTGCACATACAGCTAACAACTCGTTAAAATTAATTAATTAAATTTTTTTAAATTGTGTTTTTAGTGTGGGCTTGTGGCAATCAGTCTCCAGGTTAAACTGTTGCGATTTTTATTTGTGGGGGTATTTAAAAAAGAAAGTGTATGCAAGAAACCTCCACACATTAGACGACCTGAAAGATTATGTCAGGACAGAAATAAACTCAATAACAGTAGAGTAACTAATGCATGTGAATGAGGATTTCCTAACAAGGTGTCGAAAATTTGTGGAAGTAAGATGAGAACATTTTCAACATCTCCTGTCATAAGGTACGTAACTTATTTTCGCATTTTCATGGTCATGCACGAATCAAGTGAAAGAAGTTGGAAAAGAGCCGTGCAGTTGCTCTGCTGCATGATGCAGAGTGAGGACTCAGCGGCCGCATGAGCTTTTCCTGTTAGACCAGCCGTAGGTCAGGAGATCCTCTCTGTGTATATTTACACACACAGAACCCCCAAGTTAAACAATGTTATTGAAATAGGGCACATATACTTACTTATTTTAGGAATTCTCACTATGAGGTATATTCATTAAAGTAGGATTTTTTATATTTAATTTTAGGAAGTTATATTTTGAGGTTATTTTAATTATATTATTTTTAGTCTGGGTATCTTACCTCAATATTAATGTTGATTTGTTCTTGAACATGTTTCAAAACAATTCTGTTTTATCGTCAGCTTTCCCAGACTGGTTTTATTTATGCTGCACAACCTGGATGTCGATGTCAGCTCCATCCTGTGGTTGGCCAAAGAAACTCCAAACAAGGTCACGCTCCATCGGTATATCAAAATTCATAACTCTGTTTCTGTTCTTCTGAATATAAATTTTTTCCCAAATAGTCAGCTCTTTTGTATTTTCTAACTGTTTTAATAATTTAGTGTTTAAATTTATATTATGTTTTATATATATTATTTTTGGTCTGGACATCTTACCTCAATATTAATGTTGATTTGTTCTTGGACATGTTTCAAAACAATTCCGTTCTATCGTCAGCCCTCCCAGACTGGTTTTATTTATGTTGCATTATGTTGCACCACCTGGATGTTGATGTCAGCTCCATCCTGTGGTTGGCCAAAGAACCTCCAAACAAGGTCACCCTCCATTGGAATATCAAAATTCATAACTCTGTTTCTGTTCTTCTGAATATAAATTTTTTCCCCAAATAGTCAGGTCTTTTGTATTTTCTAACTGTTTTAATAATTTAGTGTCTGAATTTATATTATGTTTTTCAGACCAAACATGAGCAGCAACTGCAGATTTTTCAATTTCTCCATTTTTAATATTTCTTATGTGTTCTTTGGTTCTAATTTTTTATTATTATTATTATTATTATTATTATTATATTATTATAGACAAAAATCAGGGCTCTCAATGGGAAACCCATTATCACCTTTCCTGGCAAATTTATTTACGAGCGATTTTGAATGTAAAATCACTAAAGCACATCCCACAATGTTTAAATTTTGGAGTAGATATGTTGATTATATAATTTGTATTGTTAAAGAAAAACATGTAGAAGATTCCCTAAAACTATTAAATTTACAGAGTACAAACATTAAATTCACCAAAGAAATAGAAGACAATAAACAAATACCTTTTTTGGATCTTAAATTGGTCAGAAACGGAGAAGAAAGAAAAATTGAACTTCAGGATTCATAGGAAAGAAACTCATACGGAAAATTTTATAAAATCAACAGGGTTCAATCCAATTGGACATAAATTAGCAGCCTTTAATAGTTTCACTCATAGATTGGTAAACTTACCCTTAAACGAAGAAGATTTCAAACATGAGAAAAAACACATAATCAAAGTAGCAAGAGAAAATGGGTTTGATGAAAAAATGGTACATAAAAGGATAGAAAAGTATAAAAAACAAAAAATGATAAACAGAAGTACTCTTGAAAAAGAAGAACCACCTATGAGAAAATATAGGAAATTCACATATCACCCTTGGGTACATAATAAATTTCAAAAGATATTTGAGAAGTTTAATATTAAATTAGCACCAAAAAATAACTACAGTTTAAATAAACTAATAAAAACCAACACAATGAAAAAACTGATAAAAAAAACTGAACTACAAATAAAAATGTCAGGAATTATATCAAATTGAATGGCATATGGTTGTGAAATAGATATATATATAGGAAAACAAAAAGAAACCTAAAAATTAGAACCAAAGAACACATAAGAAATATTAAAAATGGAGAAATTGAAAAATCTGCAGTTGCTGCTCATGTTTGGTCTGAAAAACATAATATAAATTCAGACACTAAATTATTGAAACAGTTAGAAAATACAAAAGAGCTGACTATTTGGGAAAAAATTTATATTCAGAAGAACAGAAACAGAGTTATGAATTTTGATATTCCAATGGAGGGTGACCTTGTTTGGAGGTTCTTTGGCCAACCACAGGATGGAGCTGACATCGACATCCAGGTGGTGCAACATAATGCAACATAAATAAAACCAGTCTGGGAGGGCTGACGATAGAACGGAATTGTTTTGAAACATGTCCAAGAACAAATCAACATTAATATTGAGGTAAGATGTCCAGACCAAAAATAATATAATTAAAATAACCTCAAAATATAACTTCCTAAAATTAAATATTTATATTATGTTTTTTAGACCAAACATGAGCAGCAACTGCAGATTTTTCAATTTTCCCATTTTTAATATTTCTTATGTGTTCTTTGGTTCTGATTTTTAGGTTTCCTTTTGTTTTTCCTATATATATCTTTTCACAACCCATGCATTCAATTTGATATATTCCTGACTTTTTATTTGTATCAGTTTTTTCATTTTTATTGGTTTTTTATTAGTTTATTTTAAACTGTAGTTATTTTTTGGTGCTAATTTAATATTAAACTTCTCAAATATCTTTTAAAATTTATTATGTACCCAAGGGTGATATGTGAATTTCCTATATTTTCTCATAGGTGGTTCTTCTTTTTCAAGAGTACTTCTGTTTATCATTTTTTGTTTTTTATACTTTTCTATCCTTTTATGTACCATTTTTTCATCAAACCCATTTTCTCTTGCTACTTTGATTATGTGTTTTTTCTCATGTTTGAAATCTTCTTCGTTTAAGGGTAAGTTTACCAATCTATGAGTGAAACTATTAAAGGCTGCTAATTTATGTCCAATTGGATTGAACCCTGTTGATTTTATAAAATTTTCCGTATGAGTTTCTTTCTTATGAATCCCGAATTCAATTTTTCTTTTTTCTTCATTTCTGACCAATTTAAGATCCAAAAAAGAAATTTTTTATCACTTTTTTATGAATGGATTTGAAAACTCTGCAATAGAAAACTCTTATGAATTGGTAAAGAAACTAGAAAACATACAACTACAATCTTCAGACAGATTAGTTTCTTTTGATGTTGTTTCCTTATTTCCAAGCATTTCGAAAGACCAAACTACTTCTTCTTCGTCACAGTTTAGGCTTATTTACTACCCTGTTCCGGCTCCAAATTGCTGCTGTTTCCATCTTTTCTTTGGTCTTCCCAGACTTCTTCTTCCTCGTGGTGAATAGCTGTATGCTGCTTTTCGTTTTCTATTCTCAGTCATCCTTGCCAAGTGTTCTTTCCAGTTTGTTCTGTATTTCACTATTGTTGTGTTTAATTTCTCTACTTTTAGTTGTTGTCTTATTTCTGTGTTGTGACCAAAGTATGGAAATTTTAGATATTTGGGTGAACAATAATAAAATTGAAAAAGAAAAGATAGCCGAATACAAAACTTTAACTAAATTATGTATTGATAATATGTTTTTCACCTACAATGGAAGATTCTATAAAGAACAATATGAGGTGAGTGATAAAAAATTCTACCTTAAGGGCACATATAATTTATGAAATAAGCAGCACTATTAAAAAAGTCAATATTTCTAAGGTTAGGACTCTGAAAGATTAAGTTACATTAACTGAATGATAAGATGGGTGATAAATGATGATAAAGCACCAAGAGAGTCCTTAAACCTGAACTTAACCTAAATATCCAAACCAAGGCCGACCACAGGACCACAACATCTCATATATAAAATATCACTCTGTTCCACTGAAACTTACTTAAAAATGCTTTTATACATTCGTTTTATAAATTTGATATCTGTATGCACATATTCAACAGCTTCATAATGAAAACTAGATACTATTAGGATCGGATGAAAAAAAAAACAGTACAGTATTACCCTGCTTTTACGTTCCCGCATTTTATGTTTTCCCACCTTTTAGAACATTCTTTAAAGGTTCCTTCAGTTTCCCTATACTCACAATGTATTAAAAACCCCGCTTTTACGTTCCTGAAATTTTGTTTTCCCACAATTTACGTCACATCACGTCGATCTTCAGCGTTAAACAGCCAAGATATTCAATTTATTTGTTCGATTATCTCGCTTCTGTGCAATCGATATATAGCAGAGCAAGTTCATTGAGCTAACAAAGCCGGCTGCTTTACAATCGATAAGCAGCCAAGTAAGTTTAGTGAGCCAACAAAGCTGGCTTTTGTACAATTAATAAAGAGCAGAGCATGTTCATCGAGTCAACGTAGTTGGTTCAGAACTTTAAAACATTTCTGAAATTCCACCTGTGTACTTCAATGGCAAAACAATTTTTTTTAATCTCTCAATAAAGATTCATAGTGCTGCTTGCTGAACCTCTCCTTGTTATTTATTTTTTAAATGGTGAAAGTAAAAGAAATAAAGTAATTTTATGTTTACAGCAGTTCAAAACACTCATTACATTGAACTATTATAGGAATATCACTATGAGGTTTAATTTAAAATAAAATTCTTTACACCTCACCTGATATTTTGTCTTCTAAATAAATAAAAGAGAGGATATGAGGTGAGGTGTAAAGAATTTTATTTTAAATTAAAAGAAACATTACATTATTTAGCCAATATTGTATATTATCCCAGTCACTGCTTTTTTGCATGTTCTAGAATGGTTGCTGAATGTGAGGGTAAACATTTTTTACCTCCTCCTCATTTTCCATAATTAACACTTTCCCCAAATTTACACCACTTTCCCTTGCATAAAGAGGGGTAATATTGTACTATATTATCCCCATCTGTTTTTTTCTTCTCATGTTCTGAAATGGATGCAGAGTATGGGGGGGTCAACATTTTTGAGCTCATCTTCATTTCCCTCAATTTACACTATTTTTCCTGTGGTCCCTTGAAAAGTGTAAAAGAGGGGTAATACTTTATTTTGTGATCATACATAGAACAAATACTGCGTCAATCATGTTCAATAGGGCAATTTTAATTGCGTAAACTAAATATTGAGACTTATTAGAATTACCTGATAAGTGCTTCCTGCTTGCATTTTATTATGAAGAATTCTTGCCAGATTGATCTGATTGTCTCCTCTCAAAGTGAACATTATGGCTGGAAGACCAAGATGACTAGCATATGCTAATTCCTGGTTTAGAGCTTCTTCAGATTGCTTCCTTACAATTGGATCTTCTGAATCTACATTAATGTAAGGTGACAGTTTACCAACAATTAAATTATTCCAATCTGAAAATAAATTAAATTACTTTAAGATGGTGACAAAAATAAACTCAATGAATAGAATAGACACATCTGCACTGCCTACTAACTTCCCACATCATGATAGCGACTATTTAACTCATGTCGCAAATGGTAGTCAATGCCCAATCACGTTTCAATGAATTCTGTTTTACACCAATGACAGTCGTGTTTCACCTCGCTCTTTATCAGCTCCTGCTTTTGTGATAAAGAAAGCTCCTCCTTTTTTTAATATTCTGAACAGGTTAGACCATTATTTTTCTCCAACAAATACATTGAATATAGCAAATAATGAACAGATTCAGTGATTTTACTGAGTTGTTTATTCAAAATATAAATGATTAACCTATAATGTTGATTATAATAGTTTGATGTGTTTCATTATTTCTCCACTAGAGTGCATTCTTACAATATTGCGATCCTATTTGGCAATAAATAATATGATCGAGTCGCAGTGAATATACATAACCTCACATTTCTAATTTGTTTTCAAACATCGCCGTTTACATTAAATATATAAATATTTTAAAATAACTATACTTAAATAATGATTTGTGAGTAAACAGCTTAATTATTCATTAAATAGTCCTAACAAATGCTACTCTTGATTTCCAAATTATCTAGATAAATTCACTCCTCACTTCATGAGTCGTGAATTTATCGATAATTTGGAAATCACTCATGGCATTACTTATGACAAATAAATGCCATCATCATCCATGCAAGTATTAGGCCATGTGTCCTGTTACAGTCTCAAAGAAAAATTTTCCATCCAGCACTTTTTTGGACGTCCCAGCGATCTTTTGCCTTGGGGACAGTAAAGAAGCATGGCTATTTGAATTCTATGAGATGACATTCGTAGAAGATGGTCTTTCCAGTTGTTTTGGTAATTTTGTATATGGTGGAGAATGGGTTCAACATCCAACTCTTCCATAATTTCCTCATTTCTTTTATGGTCCCACTTTGACAAATAAATCCATTTTGACATACTGTATGGAAGTAACATAAATGTACAAATTTTAAGTATGAATTTCTTGGAGTAAATAAATCAAAATTGCTTAATTTTGGATTGGAAATATAAGATTTTCTCAAAAGGAAATTGTCAACCATTGCATTTCAAACCTACCTTGAAATTTCTCCCAGAGAAGTGTTGTGATGTACCAAAAATTTAACTGCAAGGCACAGGAATCAATGCCAGAATCCAGGAATGGTAACCCACTGTATGGACTTCCTGCTTGAATAAGAGCAGAATGGAGTGAGGCAGGATGCAGTGCAAGCAAGGGTTATTCAATCTGCCAATTCGGGAGTTATATTACTTCACTATAGTTTAAATGAGAGATTGGCAGTGGATTTTAATGCCCTGCAGTTAAAAACGGGAGATAATTTCTTGGACATGGTCTTGGTATATTACAACACTTCTCTTGAAGAAATTTCAAGGTAGGTTTTGACATGTATGATTGACAGTTCGTTCCCTTCTCAGATACAGCAAACTCCGGATTATCTGTGCGCATATTATCCGGTTTGCAGATTATCCGGACGTGACTCTTTTTACTGTATTTTTTAAAATACTGTATTTTGTATTATTATGAAAAAATTCTTTATTTTTAAACATGCTACTGTGAACTGCACTTAGAAACTAGCACAATGGAGTAACCTTCACTCACAACCCCCTCCCCTGATGCGTTTAACGGTACCAACCAACATTCTGAGAATATAATACAATTTTGAAAACTTCCATTGTGGATTCAGTGAAAGTTTGTTGTTACAGATTGAAACCATGGATATGCTGCGGCAGTGGGTTCATTGCTGGTTAGTAGTGTGGTCATCGGTGATTATTTGTCATCGGTGGTTACTAGTGTGGATATCGGTGGTTACTAATGTGGTCATCGGTAGTTACTAGTGTGGGAATTGCTGATTATTTATCATCGCTGGTTATAAGAGTGGATATCGGTGGTTACTAGTGTAATTGTTGCTGGTTACGGCGGCCATTTTGAATACCAGAATGGTCATGACTCAGAAATAGTCCCACTTTTTTTTTTCATATTTGCGAGTAAAATAAAATAATGATAATTACGACTCGCACCTAAATACATTTAATATAACATTTTATGAATATATGTTGCATTTAAGTAGTGTTAAAGTGGGTAAATACGTTTCTGATCAACTTCCACAGTGCTGAATAACTTAATTGGATTATCAGTGTTTTTTTGATTTTCCGTGCATATCTCGATCCCAATTAACACGGATAATCGGGAGTTTGCTGTAAAAAGAGAAAAGTTTATTACCCAAAACTTCATAACTATAGGTATCATTGACCTAATTTCCACATAGTAAATAAAACATTAACCTTTGGCATTTTTTAATCTCATGATTAATATTCTAACATAAATTAAATTATAAGAGATGAAATAAATATTTTATTATTGATATTATACAAAGAGAGTTCATGTGTTTGTGTTCTATTACCACCCACTGCATTTATCAAGCTTTGGGTTCCATGCTGGGTGGATGGATAATGTTAATGTGGTTTATTTTTAATTTATGTACCACTTCGGCAGACCACTTTTACATATGAGGCAGTTGAAGCAAAGAGATGCAAGTGCATATTTTACAATAATGAGAAAAACAGGTTTGAAGTTGAAGTTGTATAAGAAAATCATAAGTAATTGAAAATATAATTATTCTTTATCTATTCCTAATGCATATATATATATATATATATATATATATATATATATATATCCCTTTTCCACTAAATAAAATGATGCTTCAAGAATGTAATTATGCACCTAACTTTTTTTTTGCGAAAATATCACTTACACCCATTTGTTTCTAACTGCTTCATATTATGTATTCTTGTATTGTGTATATTGTGTAAGGAGAGTGGTATAGGAAGACTATAAGTTTATGTGCTTGTGTAGTGTAAAGTGTATCAGGGAAGATGATTAAGAGTATGTATCCACTCCTGTCAAAAAGCACCAAGGGGGCCGCCAGGCTTAAGGTTCCCATCCAATGGAAGAATCACCATCAACAATATCAGTTGCCTTATCAACTAATGTGAAGGGATTTGCAATTTAATGCAGGCACCTGGTGCACAATCTAGTGATTAAAAATTGTACCCCATCATCCCTCCTGGTCCCAAGATTGAAAATTTTACAACTAAATTAATTTAATTTTACAATTAAAATTTTCAACTAAAAAACTTATTTATAGTTCATTAGTGAAGAGTATACTATTGTATGGTGCAGTAGCTCAGGTAGCTCAAATGGTAGAGCACTTGGACTAGAAAACCAAGGGTCCCGGGTTCAAGTCCCGGTCTGAGCGTATAATTTTTCTCTTTAAATATGACATAAAACTACTGTTGAGAAGCTGCACAGATGAGATTTTTGCATCCTCTTTTAGATGTAAGTCAATTGGATGAAAAGAGAAATGTTGACATTCACGAAAGGCTAAAAGTTCAAAACATAGTAGAAGATATTTTATTTTAGGAAGCAATATTTTGAGGTTATTTTAATTAAATTATTTTTAGTCTCTTATCTTACCTCAATATTAAAACATTAATATTCAGGTAAGATGAACAGACTAAAAATAATTTAATAGTAGAAGATATCCAAACATATCAAAAGAATTGATTAAATCACCTCCACAGAATGAATTCAAATCGTTTGACCAACCTAAAGGACATAGTGATAGAGGAAGATCTAAACATGCTGGTGAAATCAAGAACATCTCAAGATATAGGAACAGGCTCAACTGAACCTAAATCTAAAATGCTCATGATGATGATGATGATGATATTATTATTATTATCAGTTACTGTTTTATGACTATTATCTTCTATGAAAGCAAATTCTAACAATGAAAGATTATATCAATATTTGTATATAGTGATTTATTTAGAATTCATACTTGCTTGTTTTTCTCTATATCCATGAACATATCAACATGACAAAAGGAAGCAAACCCTTTGATTTTACAGTAAATTTACTCTACACATTTTTCTGCTGTATATAACTACTTGCACAGTTCAATGACTTCCTTTGCTCGGGTTTTAAAATCACCTGGCATTACATAGTCTCACTAGGCTAGTAGTAACACATCTGGCTTGACAACAGTAGAGTTGAAATTGTTAACTAACTCACTGGCACTATTGAATCCATAGGTTCATGGCTGCATGAACTTAAGCTCTCCATACACCCCTCTCCTGATCTAATGTTTTTCAATCATCCCCTGTGTAATCTAAAACTAAACTCCATGGTGCAACAGACCTAGAAGGCCCTTGGTCTACCAACCGGCCTCAATCTACATGCCAGTATTGGGCTGACATGTGGTCAGCATATCGGGTCCTCCATCCTTTATAGCTGGTTTTTCTCAATCTGGAGCTGCTACTTATTGTAGCTAACCAAATCCTCATGTTGCTGAATGGGCACCAGTTGCATATTGGCCAAAATTTGATGAAAAATTTCTTCCCCCACGGAACCCGAACCAGCACAAGTCCTGTATCTTGTGCCAAGGCTTCATTGCCTTAACCACTCGGCTAAGGCCTGGGACTCCTGTATAATCTACTTCCCTCAAATCATAATGTTTTTTCTCCTATCTCATTCTATATACTACCAACTGGGCATTTTTCGGTTTTTCATACAAGAAGCCTCCATATGCCCTTTTCATTCCCATTCATGCCACATTTCCTGCCTTTGCAGTGAGTTGAAACTGTTAAGATCAGAATTTTCAAATGGTCAGTTTTATACTAGACTGGGTTGGATATTTTAATACTATTTACAATCTCAGCACCAGGAGGAGTGCTGTACATTGTCCAAAGTGGAATTAACAGATCTTTGGCTTTCTGACAGCTATAACTGGAGTCTAGAGGAGAGATACAACATTGCCACTCATACATGGTGTGACGGTGGTGATGGTGGAGAGAGCATTAGGTCATCAGAAAATATAAATCAGACATAGTAATATCCCATTATGAATAGTAAAAATAGACAATCATTTATAGAAGTTTCTCAAACTGAATACTAATATTTACAATAAAAATGAAAACTAAACACAATGAATAAAATCTGAACTAGAAGAAAGTGATTCTATTTTGGAAAAGTTGCAACATTCCAAAACATTTTGTGTTTGAGTTTGTGGGCAGGAGGGTAAGGGGTATTCATGCAGAGTTTGGCCATCGTTAAGGTTGAATGCTCTGCTATGGCAACATAGATCAATTGTAATTATTAAATTGTGTATTAAATTTCTAGATCCATCTGCTGGTGAGAAGCTTATTAACAAGAATAGGGATTTAACCTTTGCCTAACACAACACTACACAAAGTGCATTTTCTAACACAAACTCCTTTAGGTAGACAGTCCATAGTCTGCTATAGTGGTGTGTAAATTCAAAATAAAAAAAACATATGCACTTTAACCAGATCACCAATAAATTCTTCTTTTTCTTCCTTCCAAGTATTAGGCCAAGGCCTCTTACGATCCTATAAAAAATTTTCCCTCCAGCATTTCATAGGACGGCCCAGTGATCTTCGTCCTCTTGGTATATAATTATAAACAGCTTTGGGGATCCGATTTGAACTCATTCTTTCTAGATGGTGATTCCAATTTAGTAGGTACTATTAAGTTATGTAGATAGGAAATAACACTATGAGGTTTTTTAATATTGTTTATTTTTTATTATTTCACTCACCTCATACTTCATAATTCATAGCAGACCCTGGGTTTCTTCACATCTTTTGTGACATTCTCAATGCTGCATCATGTTCACAACTGACGTCCAACGGCCTTCTATCCTGCAGACTGACCTCCGCGCCATTTGGTGGCCGACCGAAGAATTTCCAAATCTGTCCTCTTTCTTTATAACCGGGTATTTCAAAATTCATAGTTGTATTTTCATTCTTGCATATGTAAATTTTTTCCCAAATTGTGAGTTCCTTCGGTTTTTCCAATTGTTTAAGTAATTTTGTTTTGGTTTCTATTCTATGTTTTTCTGACCAGGCATGTGCAGCTATTGCAGATTTTTCGGTTTCTCCATTTTTAACATTTCTGAGGTGTTCTTTTAATCTTGTATTTAGATTCCTTTTTGTTTTTCCTATGTATATCTTTTCACAATCTTTACAATTAATTTGATAAATTCCCGATTTTTTGCAGTTTTCAATCTTTTCATTTTTGTTGGTTTTTATTAAATTACCTAAGCTGTAATCATTTTTAGGTGCTAATTTAATGTTGAATTTGTTGAAAATTTTTTGAAACTTGTCAAATATCATAGCAATAGTAAAAGAGAAACAATTAGAAGATGCCATTAAACTGTTAAATATTCAAAATAAAACTATCAAATTTACAATGGAAATAGAAAATAATCATGAAATACCATTTTTAGACCTTAAATTGATTAGGAATGAAGAAAAAAAGAAAATAGAATTTGGAATCTACAGAAAAGAAACTCACATCGACAATTATATAAAAGCTACTGGATTTAACCATTTTTCACACAAACAGGCAGTATTTAATAGTTTAACACACAGACTTGTGAATGTCCCCATGAGCAAAGAAAATTACAATAAAGAGAAAGAACACATCATAAAAATTGCTAAGGATAATGGTTTTCAAAAGAAGATGATACACAAGAAAATAAATAAATTCAAAGAACAAAAAGTCATCAATGAAAGTACTCTTCAGACAGATAAAAATATAGGCAAAAAATTCAAGAAGTTCACATACCATCCTTTGGTATTTGACAAGTTTCAAAAAATTTTCAACAAATTCAACATTAAATTAGCACCTAAAAATGATTACAGCTTAGGTATATTAATAAAAACCAACAAAAATGAAAAGATTGAAGACTGCAAAAAATCGGGAATTTATCAAATTAATTGTAAAGATTGTGAAAAGATATACATAGGAAAAACAAAAGGAATCTAAATACAAGATTAAAAGAACACCTCAGAAATGTTAAAAATGGAGAAACCGAAAAATCTGCAATAGCTGCACATGCCTGGTCAGAAAACATAGAATAGAAACCAAAACAAAATTACTTAAACAATTGGAAAAACCGAAGGAACTCACAATTTGGGAAAAAATTTACATATGCAAGAATGAAAATACAACTATGAATTTTGAAATACCCGGTTATAAAGAAAGAGGACTGATTTGGAAATTCTTCGGTCGGCCACCAGATGGCACGGAGGTCAGTCTGCAGGATAGAAGGCCGTTGGACGTCAGTTGTGAACGTGACGCAGCATTGAGAATGTCACAAAAGATGTGAAGAAACCCAGGGTCTGCTATGAATTATGAAGTATGAGGTGAGTGAAATAATAAAAAATAAACAATATTAAAAAACCTCATAGTGTTATTTCCTATCTACATAACTTAATTAGTAGGTACTGTTTAATATATTCCAAAATTGGTGTATTCTTCAATTCTTTGAAGATATCGGTGTTCCTTTTCCGATCCCATCTGGTGTAACCCGCTGTTCTGCGCATGAATCTCATTTCACAAGCCGTTATTCTGCTTTCATGTTGTCTTTTTAGTGTCCATGCTTCACAACCAATAAATTATTTTACATAAGAAAGGTGCAGAAAGAAAGAAAGAAAAACAAGTTATTCATGAAGAATGAATCATTTCTTATCTCGTAGTTTATGAAAAAATAAACTATGAGGTAAGATATAAAAGATAACTTATTCTTCATGAATAAGAACCTCATGTTGTTATTTCCCATATTTAACATTTTCACTGCTGAGATATTTCCAGCCTTTCAAATCCTCCTTGCTGAGTTATTTTTACAATTAATTATTAAAATATTTTTAAATATTATCATACCATGCTGAAAGTAATAAATATATTTAGAAGACTCACCTTACATGATGTAGATGGTTATATATTTTCCAGATTCACAGAAATATCAATTTTAAATTGCAGGGGAAAATACCACATGCAATACATCATAAAGAGTTGTCTACAAATGTACACAAAAAAATCTACCCATTCAAGTTTTATAAATTTTTCAACTGTTTTCTTCTTAAACCAATCATACTTCCAACAGGTTTTTCTTAGCACATTTAAAATTATTTTATAATAAAATTATTTACGAGTGTTAATTTTTAACTACAGATGTACAAATATATAATGAAAATAATTTTTTAATCGTATTTTATACAGTTATTTGTAAAAATTGTTTAGTCTCCATAATAATTTCAAAATATTTCTAATGTGTGATACTTTTCAAAGCAGGGTAGACACATAAGCCTATGCCACATTTGGCACACATGTATCTGCTTTCTTTTCTTCTCCTTTCTGCCAGAGTGGTGTTTGAGCATACATGACAATTCCTACAGGGATTTTTCTTTTTTGGTGTAGGTGGTACAAGAGATGGGAAACGTCTTTCTGTTAGTCTAATTGGTTGGTCGCCAGATGATGGTCATCCAGATGTAGTAGTTGATATTGGTGTATGGAATTTCTGGAAAATTTGTCTGATGAGTGTGAGTTGAAAATCAGCTAGTGTAATGTTTTTTCCTGTTCTGATATTGTACAGGGCCTGTGAATTGAGGAGAGATACATCAAGCAGATGGAAAAATAATTTTCTGACTTCATTGACATTCGTACACATTCAATTGAACTAATCATCATATCTGACCTGTCCACAGAACCCATATTCCGGTTATAATCCAGAACTCAATCTGGTTTCATTACTGGTGGCCCTGTCTCGTTTTCCGGATTGTTTGATAGAGTCATTATGTAATGTTGTCAACATACGGACCTCTCTTCTCTCCATCCACCTGGGTGCCATCATATTATCCATGTGTTTTGTTCTATTTTCCTCTTCTGTAACATTCCACTGAATTTTGGCATTCCTTTCCTGTTCTTTCTAACAGTCCCACACGTGTTCGTTTTATTTGTATGCAGCCAATCAAAAAGGAGGGGGCTAGAATACCAGTTGTCTAACCACAAAGTGTGCTCTTTCATCAAATATTTATTCATCAGTGGTTGAACTACGGCTCCAGAAAAACCAAATTCACGCTGTGGATTAACATCTGTGGTTGCCCCTGTGTACACTATAAAATCTACTACATATCCTGTCTCGCAATCATACAATACAAAAATCTTTATCTCGAATCTGTGCTTTTAGATGGAATGAACTGTAAAAATAGGAGGCGGCCCTTGAACAGATGCAAATATTTTGAAAAGGAGAGAACACTTCACAAAAACAATTTCTTAGATGATCAATAATAGGTTTAATTTTGTACAGTCTTCCTCCCTGAATAGGTGTTTCATTGTCACTAAAATGTAGAAGACGCAGGAGTAAGAGATATCTGTCTCTGGACATGTATTCTGTAAACTGGGGTGTGGAAATGAGCAGATCTTTGGACCAATATTCTGCTATAGTTAATTTTATTATTCTTGCCATTAGCATAGTTACTCCCAAAAATACATAGAGTTCTTCTGGGGTGGTATTTTTCCATTTTGATAAACGGGATCGGGGGGGGGGTGGCATTTTCTGACTTAAATAAATCACTTGAACCACAATTTCTTTTTGGCGGCTGCAGTACCGGCATGGAATCATTTTCTGAAATTTCACTATCGCCACTATCTTCAGGAATACATACTGCAACATCACAATCACTAATATCCGATAAATCAGAATCTAATGTTTCCAAAACTTGAACCAACTCTGCGTCAGAAAGAAAAACATGACTTGAAGAGGCCATTTTTGTCATACCTGGAATTTGTAATCATGTGACCGCCAGCAGACAGCTAGCATGGTGAAAATTACTTCTTTGTGCATGGTTCTGAATTTTTTTAATAGGGGGCAAATCAATGCAGGGAGAAATATGGAATAAGTTTATTTATGTTCCTAAGAGATGGCAGTATATGCCTGCTTAGTTTGAAAGCATTGCGATACGTATTACATAACTAGCAGGCATTTGAAGTTAAGAACGGATATACACGCCCATAGCACGGCAAGCATGTTCTTTACCAATGCATATACCCGTGCGTAGCAGTGTAAAGGTTAACTATGAACAGGCAATATTTAAATTAATATTGGGAAATAAACATTATGAGGTTATATCATTAATAGTGAGTGGAGAACATATTTTTAATGACTCACCTCATATAATTTCAAATTTCTTTGATACAGGCGGTTTCAGACAATATCTTGTCCCTCTTCATCTTACTCCTTCTGTGGCAGACTGATTAACCACCGAATTAAATCAAATTCCCCGGGAATTTGATTTAAGTTATAGCCCAGATGATTAAATGAATGAACTGATTTAATTAGTGTACCACATATAACAATTTTACTTGAAATTGGATACTGTCGCAAAAAAATGTAAAAAAATATACATCTACTTTTTAATGGGGTCTGCTAAAAAAAAAAGAAAAAGTTCCAAGTGATTGTTTTCTAATGAACAATTCTGAGGAGGCAATGTAATTATTTTCTTCATCATAGGCCTGTATTTAATGAATATCTAGAAGTCAGATTTTAGAAAGTCCAAATTTAATTCCAATGATTTTTATAGACTATTAACATAAATTTATTTTATTTTTAAATAGTTAATTAATGAAGCACAAATATTTTAACAAAACGAACAAACTTATAGTTTAATTCCGTAATTTATTACACTAGTATATATTGTATAAGTAGACTCCAAACAATGTCAATTGTTACATATAAATGATGAAGATCTAAATATAATTGTTACATATAAATGGTGAAGATCTAAATATAAATATGTTTCATCCTTTTCTACTGAGAATTATACTTTAGTACATAAATTATAATTATACTTACCAGATCCAGCAAGAATCAGATCCGATCTAGTGAACGCACCCAGCCGATCTTTACTTTTCCCACTAAGAAATTCTCTTTTAAACCTTGGATGAACAATTGGGAAACAGGTGAAGTCATATCTGAAAATAAAACAATATTCATTGGTGATAGACTGTGGATATTAACATTCTCTCTTTTATATTTAAATTAATGTTGGGAAGTAAACATTATGAGGTTATATCATTATATTGAGTGGAGAACATTTTTAACGGCTCACCTCATACAATTTGAAATTTCTTTGATACCGATGGTTTCAGACGACATCTCGTCCCTCTTCAGTCATGACTTTTTGAGTGGAAGTCATGACTGAAGAGGGATGAGATGTCTGAAACTGTTGGTATCAAAGAAATTTCAAATTGTATGAGGTGAGCTGTTAAAAATATGTTCTCCACTCACTATTAAATTCTCTCTTTTGTTAAGCTTTGAGAGTTGTATTTATACGTTTCATGAATTTTATGCTTAAAAACTATATCTGAGAATGTCTAAAACAGTCTTTGGATGATTTTACCTATAAGAATTAAATTAATATTTTAAATATTTCACCTCATATCCTTTAATCTTCTAGGCTGCAGTTTCGGAGCTTTGCCTCCATCTTCAGTAGCCTCTCCTCGACCGGTGTTATGTTGTTTCTTGGTTTCGAAACTCCCGCAAATTTTGATTTGATCCAGAGATTCATCAGTCCATCAACAGAAGGAAGAAGAAAACCTCCAAGAAACGACATAACGCCAGTCGAGGAGAGGCTACTGAAGATGGAGATATAGCTCCGAAACTGCAGTCTAGAAGATTTAAGGATATGAGGTGAGGTATTTAAAATATTAATTCTTAAATTAAACCTCATAATGTTTTTCTCCCTGTGAAAGTTAAATAAGATTTTACCTATTTTTACCAACTTCAAACTCTACAGCAAAATATTAATTTATTATTATTTTTCTCTCCTGTTTGTGAAATTTTATTTAAAAATCCTACTTCTATGTTGTAAGAACAGACCAGCCCCATGTTCTCATGATCAGAAACTCTGACTACAGTTCATGAGGTTTTGGATTCGATTCCAGAAGAATTTTCTCTTGAAAAGAATTATTCTTGTCATCCATAATATTATCAGGGTAATGTAACTCTGCCTTGTAATTATTATAAAGGCAACTATGTAAGTGAAATTTTAAAACAATTTGTTGTTTCAATTTTTTTGGAGTTTTAGATGCAATCATCATCATCTCATCCGCCTTTCAAGTACTAGGCCCAGTGGCCTGTTACGGTCTCCCGCCATCTCCGAAAAGGTCGACCCACAGATCTTCTGCCTCGAGGAATGTAGTGAAGAATTTCTTTTGGTATTCTGTGACGATCCATGCGCTGAATATGGGCTAGCCAATTGTTTCTATATTCTTGGAGGTATTCAGATATAGGTACGATGTTTAACTCTCTGGCTATTGTTGAATTTCTTTGGTGGTCTAGAAGGCTATAACCTGCAGTTCATCGCAGAAATTTCATCTCCGTGGCTGTAATATGACGGTCATCCTGAGTTCTGATGGTCCAGGCTTCACTGCCATAACAGATTATGGGTCTAGCGAGAACTTTATAGATTTTCATTCTTGTGTGTCTCTGTACTTTTGATGGTTTAAAAACTTGGTTGATAATTCTTAAAGCTTTATTATAGTTTTGTATTTAAAGGATATATCACATTCCTCATTATAAGTTAGATTATATCCTAAGTATTTAAATGAATTTACTTGCTCTAATATTGAATTCTGAATACAAATTTTACTTCTTACTGGGAATTTCCCTTGAAAGGCCATAACTTTAGATTTTGTTGTTGATATTGCCATGTTAAATCGTTGGGCTATTATATTAAGATGATGAGTGGAATATTGTAATTCATCTTCATTATTGCCGAAAAGAGTCTGATCATCTGCATATAAGAGGTGTGTCTAAAATTGTGTGTCTTGAGAGAGGAATATTACCATGAACTGTCAATCTCCAGTGTCTGATGATAGCATTAATGTATACATTAAATAGAAGTGGTGATAGAGGGCATCCTTGTCTGACTCCGCAATTTATTTGTTTCCAATCTGACAATTCTGTTCCTATTTGTACTGCTATGATGTTATTTTTATACAGATTAAAAATTGTTTGGATCAGTTGATTTGGTGTTCCATCATCAATTAAGATATCTAAAAGTTTTTGTCTGTCAACTCGATCAAATGCTTTAATAAAATCTATAAACGCTATATGTAGTTCTTTATTGAATTCTTTGTGCTTTTCGATAAGAAGTTTTAAGGTGAAATAGCCATCGGCACAGGATCTTCCCTTATGAAAACCATTTTGTTCTTCCCCTAATAAGTTTTCATAGTGTTTTTGTAATTTAGATGCTAGAATTTTTGAAAAAACTTTATATCCACTGTTGAGAAGGATAATGCCTCAATAATTATTACAATCTTTGAGGTTACCTTTTTTAAAAATTGGTATGATAATGGCTTTTGCCAAGTAGGTCTTCTTCCAAGATTATTTTGTTTAGTAAGTGAAGAAATTATTGTTTAAGAGTTTTGTCAGAATATTTAAACAATTCTATATGAAGTCCATCCTCACCAGGTGGTTTATTATTTTTACAGATGCATTTTACAATTAGATGCATTTTTTTAAGTGACAGTATGTTTGTCACTTTTATCTTTTATACTAACATAGTTTAGACACTTATGTAGGGTATTCTACTTTTCTATTACATCTCTATGGCCAATTTCATCAATAGATGTTAAAAGTAAGCTAACATATTGTTTAGGTAAAATTTTATCGCTTACCTCATATTTTTTCTTCTTTTTTTTTAAACTAGTTTCAGAACTTTACACTTCAGTTCCATCTTCAGTATTTTCGTGACCACTGTTCTATCCCCTTGAAGAGCCTCTTTTGCTCCCTCTGTTGGTAGACGGAAAAACTTCAAAATCAGGTAGTTTTCTCCGGGAATTTCAAAGTTCATTAATTTCTTCTTTTTGTTTTTTTGAATGTATTTCCCCCCCCCCCAAACAGTGAGTTCTTTAGGTTTTTCTATTTGTTTTAATAATTTAGCTTTCTTTTCGATAAGCTGTTTTTTGGACCATGCATGGGCAACCACTGCAGATTTTTCTACTTCCCCTTTTTTGACATTCCCGAGATGTGAGCGTATATTTTTCTCTTCAAATATAATATTTATATTACTGAAACTCGAAATTTAACAGATGACATAAACCTTTGCTTGGAAAAATTAATAACATTGTCATTGAGAATATGAATCATGGTGTACTTTACCTCAGAAAGGAAAAGGAGTTGTCTTGTATGATGAATTCACTCTCATAAACAAGTGGATAATAAAACCTGATCTAATGAAGTCTGATGATTGGAGAAAGGCCCTGCATCTTACATCCCGTCCCATTCCCAGTAGGTCCCAAGACAACCACTGTAAGCACTGCCTGAGGGATATCAAACCTTTGGATAATTTGCCCTTTTGGACAGATCCAGTGTCTGCACAGATATATTATAAGATCCAAATTGGCTGGCACTTTGAAAGATGTTTGTACTGTATACAAAGTAGTGCATGGGATTGCCAATAACATAAGCAATACACATGTTGATATAGTAGCCTTTAATGATTCAACATCTCAAGCTATGATAATAGACCCTACAATAAGGTTTGAAACTCATAAAGGGCAACCTGAGGAAGTACATAAAAACAAAAAACAAAAGATCTATGTGCCTACTATTCCGTATTTTAAAGAAAATTACAAACTTACCAACATCAGTGTCACGCGATTAATATTTTGAGCGAGGGGAACAGTATCATACTTCACAGCTACTTTCTGTAAAGGTTTGGGTCAAAATAACCTTCTGCGAGAATTTGTTTGCCAATCTCTAAAAATCTTGAGGAATCACCTTGCTGGAACATCTCACCGTACATTATATCAATTGTCGCAATTCTATTGTTATGTTCACATACATTTTTTTTTTCATTTCTATGTATTCTCTTTGTAATGCAGTAAAACTCGTTTAATCCGGAACGTGAATAATGCGGAAATCTGTTCAATGTGAACAAATTTATTGGTCCCGGCAAAATAATAGTAATTTTACACGTATTTATTTTGCATAAAACAGAATCTGTCCAACACAGAAACAGAAGGAAATTTCCATACAATTCATGAAAAAAAAATTATAAAGTGAAAAGACAGAGAGAGAAATATATTAGTTTCCACTTCATTAAAAAAAAAAGGGAATAATTCCTGCCACCAGATGAATTCTACCTGTACCTGAAATTGTCTTTCGGTTTCAACTGCACACCTATTATGCGAAATACAGATACTGTACCTGTCTTACATATAACCAATGCACTGTAAAATCTTAAATTAATTTAAGTTTTGTGGCCGATCTTTCACAGGTAGCATTCTGAATTTTCTTCATTGTCATTAAATGAAAAAGTGAAAGTGATTGAAGATAAAAAAAACCCAGTGCCCGAAATAATGACTAAATTTAAATGCGAAAGAACTCAAGTTTATGAGACATTAAAACACAAAGAAAAAACAATGAATAAATGGATGCAAGGAAATCGTCAAAAGAAGGGAAAACTAAAAAAAAAAAAATATTGTGGGAGTGTTTTACAAGTGCACGATCAAAAAATATCCAAATTTTCGAACCAATGCTCCGCTCCAAAGTCAAGCTCTAGCTGTTGCTAAATCCTTAGGGAAAAATGATTGTTGCTAAATGCTTAGGGGAAAATGATTTCAAGGCATCTTCAGGTTGGCTGGACAGTTTTAAAAGACGACACAATGTAGTGTGAAATGAAATTTGTGGGGAATCAAAGGATGTGGACAAAAGTGTAGATTGTGAGCAGAAACCGAAACTGCATACTTTAATTTCAGGATATGCGCCTAAGGGACAGTTTTAACGCTGATGAAACGTAACTATTTTTTTCACATGTTACCATCGATGTCGCTTGTACATACTATAGTTCACTTTTCAATGGCAGCGGAACTACAATTAGTCCAAGGTACATAAAAAAGACATATATGGTACTCTATAATCTACGATTATTAATAAGTTTTAGTTTTTTATAATGCGGAAAAAAAAATTGGTCCCATGGAATTCCGCTTTGAGCAAGTTTTACTGTAGTATGCTTTGTCTTCAGGCAGCCTCCAGTGGGGAAGCTTAATAAAAAAAAGTATTGTGCAAGACTATTTTAAAATTGTATGTGTGTCCCTCTGCAAAACAAGTTTACAACTGCCATGAGAGAAAATTAGTTTTGTTAGTTCAACGGAACATTGGCTTTATAAAGAGGAAATTAAATGATAGAATATTTTTCATGGAAAAGGGAATCTAGTTGTTGGTTGTGTTAAATGTATCATAATGTGAGCATTAATATGGTTGGATGGTATCTAATGTCGAGCACTTGATAATGAAATCATTCGCATTAATATATAATTATTTATTTTTAAATTCAGTGTTATTCATCCTGATAGAGAGAGAGAGAGAGAGAGAGAGAGAGAGAGAGAGAGAGAGAGAGAGAGAGAGAGGGAATGGGAGATCTGGAAATAGTGTAGATGTTCATGATTTGGCAGTCATGCACCTACCATTAAATAATTCACTCACCATCCTCCTATTTTATGCTACACCCTTAAATCGCTTTACAGGGGAGGAAATGTAGATCACTGAAATTCAGTTTTATCCATAAACATTACTTACCCAGCTTCTGAAGCACCCTGAAGACTTCCTCTAATATCTGGAACACTGCAGAAGTCCAATCCACAAGAAACCCTGCGAGCCTGGTTTGCCATCTTCATTGATCTAAAAAAAAACTTTTAATTAATTTCTCTTTTACAATATATATCCATCCATAGTAATTCTGCCCGAAGGCAGGTCCTTCACTGCAATCATAGCATTTTCATGCTATGCTTGCAGCTTTACTAGGGAATTGTAGGTGTGGTAGCTTCCCGTTGCTTTCCACACAGGTGAAGGATGATGATAATGATGATGAGGGCCATATGATTTTGGGGACCGTTTGGGCCTTAAAGTTTTCCTGACATTTGTCTTATAGGCGAGGAAAAACCCGGATAAAAACCTCACCCAGAAAAACTGCCCCGACCGGGGATAGAACCCGGGCCCGCTGTGTGACAAGGCAGCACGCTACCTCGAGACCACAGCGGTGAACTCACAATATATATATATATATATGTTTTTAAAATCTGTTATATATATAAAACAGATAAAAACTGTTTTACTGAATACGTAAGACACCATCTTGCTCAGAAATCAATCCTGGACATTAAGCAAGATTCTGTTCCTTCTCAGAAGGACAGAATAATTATATTAAACAAATTGGAATGGGCTGGCCATGTACAAAGGCTCTCAACAGAACGAGCACCAAAAAAAAAAAAAGGTGCTTACAGCAAGTTTTATGGAAATAGGTAAGTTGGAAGACTGAAAAAACGATGGGAGGATTAGATCTCTCTAAAATTTTATTCTAGAGACAGATTTTACTTTGTATGGGGTCCTTCCCATGAAATGCCATAATTTTAGTTTTGTTAATTGATATTTTGGAGAAGGTTTATTGTTGGGCAAAGAGGCAAAGATTGGATTCAGTGACACTAGGAATACTGAAGGAGTTCTCCATGTGTGAGAACTTAGGTTGCTCAGGTTGGTAATCGGTAGAGTTGAGGTTCTTATCTCGGGATTCCACGAGGACTTCGTCGGGCAGAATTAATGTGCAAAGGATGTCTGGTATAAGTAGTTTATTCTTAACTTTTATACACTGCAAGTAATCGTCTATACGAAGTGAATTTATTTAACTTTCTGAACGAAGTGTTTTAGAGAAGTGTCTTGATGAAATTTTATACGAGAAGTGACTTGATGTAATTTTGTACGAGAAGTGACGAGGAGAAGCCTCTCTCGCCTACAGGTAAATTAGTTACTCCCACTACCTCGATCTAGTGGACCTAAGGTCTGTGCTTAGGCACATATAACGAAACATATAATTGGTTAATGCGCCCTCCTATTTTGATCCCGGGGGTGTTACAAATTTATCATTGGCGATTTACGCCTTCAGAGGTTGGACCTTTTTTCCCGTGCTGGCTTCACGTACAGTCGGGTCACAAACATAAGCTAGGCTTGGGTTTTTTCTTAGGCTTGGGTTTTTTCCTAGGCTTCAGACGCTAGAAAATTACCATATTCCCACACTTTTTTGCTAGCGTAGTTTGTGTCAGGGTAAAACCCCCGCTTGTACATTTAGCTAATGGGTTATGGTTGTCACGATAAATCAGTTAACTGGAGGCTTAGAAGATATTTCTACTCAATCTGTCTAGCAAAGGATTTTGTCATTAGTAAGTTATTATCATGTGTCAGCCACTTCCGTCTTAACAAAAGAAAGGGTTACATTACCTGAGTTGACAGTATCCTCCTTAATACTTAGCAATTTAATTACATTGATGCTGACTTCTTTAGATCATTTTATATGACCTTTGCTCCTACATAATCAGGTTCTACTCGCTTGCCTGATCAATTTGAATATAAATATGACCTAAGTCCAGTAACTGCTTCATTTAATGATATTATAATTTTATCCGCTTATTATTTCCGATAGGGATTTATTTAGATTTACACAGGAGGCTGTGTGACTAACTTGCCACAATTTCCATATTAAATTTGGCACCTATTTTTTGTAAATTATAAATTGATCGTTGCAAATCATTTTCGGAAAGTGCCAGAAGAGCTAAATTGTCTGCAAAAAGAATAGCATCGAGTTTGAGGTTCCTATTGATGGGTATATATCCTCGTTGTGTTTTCCTCCATTCGTTTATTAATTTATTCATATATATAATGAAAAGCACCGGTGAAAGTCCACATCCCTGTCTTACTCCAGTGTTGATCTTTTCCCAAGAAGATAATTACCATCTTGTTTAACAGAGATTTCATTATCTTTATAGATGTTGAAGATATTAGTAATATATTGTTGTGGAACGTTTCTATGAGACTTAATTATTCTTATTACAATCCAGTTTCCCATAAGAGAAAACGAACACTTAGCTCACTGTTATCATATAGCTTTCACTGTTCAACCTCTCTGTATGTTCCCTCTTTGGTCCAAAAATTTACCTGAGCACATTATTCTCTCTCAAATACCATCTTTTTCTGTTCTTTTCTCTTTCTCACTTTTCTCCCAATTTTTTCTCCCATCTTTAAATTAAGAGAACCATATTTCACATTCATAATAAGTATAACCATTTTAAATATTCTAGTTTTAACCTTTTTTTTTTTAGAGAAGTTAGGAGGACAAGAGTCCCTCTGTAATGCATAATACCATGCATTTTTAATGTTGACGCTATATTAATTTATTTTTGCACCTCATTCCTGTTTTGTAATTTTATTGTTCCTTGGGTATCTGCCACTTCAAAAATTTCCCTCATTCATTGTTAAGTGTTTGATTCCTATTAAATCACATTTTTCTAATACATATAAGGTGTTTTCTGTTAATCTTACCTCATAAATTGTTGTGTTCTTTTGTGGACATGTTTCCATATGTCTTGCATTGATCTTCATCCAGCTTGGTCAGATTTGGAAACATGTCCAAAGAACACAACAATTTATGAAATAAGATGAAGCAGATTCACCTTATTTATTAAGAACAACCTCATAATTTTATATTTGAAGAGAAAATTTGTTTTTCGCCTAGACCGGGACTCGAACCCGGGACCCTTGGCTTTCCAGGTCAAGTGCTCTACCAACTGAACTACCGAGGCGAGTTACGATCTAGACGCAAATTTTTCTCTTATATACGTTGTAATTCCCCTCATAATGTTACTTCCTATTATGCATTTTAATATAAACAATTTTTTAGTTGATGACTATGTAGTTAGTTTTTTGCTATTTATTTCCAGCCCTAGTTTCTTAAGTTATTTAATATATGGTATGTGTGTTTGACCTTTAGTATTTGCTCACTATCCCTTAATAATAAAAAGTAAGTAAGTAAGTAAGTTAGTAAGTAAAGTAATCCCACTACATACATGCCTCGGGAGGCCCTTCTCGTGTAGTAGGAGGTTAGAGGCCTCTACTTTTTCTCGACAATCGGCACTTGAGGTCAGCCGGGTTGTCAGCCCTGCCGTGACGGCCGCCTTCCCCCCCCAGAACAAATGTCTGGTACTCATTTACGTTAGAGGCTGAGTCGACCCCAGGGCCATAGTGCCGCCAGAAGGTTTTGGTCAGTTTAAAAATCCTGACCCCAACGGGACTTGAATCCCCTAATAATACTTTAAAAATTGCTAGGAAGTGTTAAAATAATAGGAAATGTTAATAGAAACAGAAAAAGTAAATAGTGCAACAATGTCATATGGAAAAAGTCTAGTATTTGTCAATCACAAATTTTTCAAAGTTCCACAGAATCACAGTGTGCATGCGCAAGATGCTCGAATGCTTTAATCAAGACTCTGCAAGATGGCAGTAAAACCGGTGGTACCAAATTTTGCAATAAATTCCTAAATATTTATAATAGATGGACACATACCAACTTCTCTCTTTATAACCTAACAAAATAAATTACATATATATTAATTTCTTGAAATATAATTTGGAATTAATTATGAATGTTGGTAACACTGATTTTGGGGCCGTCTAGCGGAAGTTACATTAAGCATTTGCATGTCTGTAGAACTCCATTCACAATATTCGCTTAATTATATAAATATTTAAAAATCATAATAAACGTTTAAAGAATTAAAATTCATCGGAGAACATATTGTTTAAACAACTCACCTCATTGGATTCATGCTTCCATGATATCGCGATTTCAAACATACTCATGTTCATCTTCAGCCATAACTCCGACTGACGAAATTCTTCGGCCGTCAACTATTCTATTGTCGCCATCTTCAGTGCTGCCATCTATGGTTGAATTTATGAACTTCGAAATCAATGTAATTTCGTTAGGGATATCAAAATTCATTGATCTATTTTTGTTTTTCTGAATGTATATATTTACCCAAACTCTCAATTCCAAAGGTTTCTCTACTTGTTTTAAAAGTTTAGCTTCTCTTCCAATTTTATGATGTTCTAATAAACTATGTGCAGCAACTGCAGATTTTTCAATTTCACAATTTTTAATATTTCTGAAATGTTCTTTTGTCCGAATTTCCAAAATTCCTTTTTGTTTTTCCTATATAAACTTTATTGCAATCTTCACAATTTATTTGATAAATTCCAGATTTCTTACCGTCTGGAACATTGACATTTTTATTGGTACTTAGAAGATTACCCAGACTAAATTTATTTATTGGTGCCAAAGAAATGTTATATTTGTCAACAATTTTTTGAAATTTCTTATGCATTTTCAGGATGGTAAGTAATTTTCTTGTATTTTTTCTTTTCTTTGCAATTTTGTAGAGTAGTATATTCATTAAGTCTTTTTTTGTGTTTGAATTTCTTCAACTTATTTATAATTAATTCTTTATCAAAACCATTTAATCTAGCAGTGTTTAAGATATGTTTAAACTCTTTGTTGAAATTTTCTTCGTTTAATGGTACATTTGTCAATCTGTAAATTAAGCTATTGAATATTGCATGCTTATGAGCAATGTGATTGAAGCCTGATGATTTAATGTAAGTGATTTTATTAAATTGTTTTCCTTTCTTTGAATCAGATTGCAGGGTAGTGTATTCTTTTAATCTTTTTTGTTGTCTGAATTTCTTCAATTTAGTTATAATTATTTCCTTTCCAAAACCATTTAAATTAGCTATGTCCAAAATGTGATTGTATTCTTTCTTAAAATCCTCTTCATTTAGTGGAACATTCAATAATCTATATATCAAACTGTTGAAAATTGCATGCTTATGCGCAATATGATTGAAACCTGAAGATTTATCATCCTGGAATACATAACAAATTTCAAAAAAATTTCAAGAAATTCAATATTACATTGGCACCGATAAATAAATTTAGCCTTGGTAACTTATTAATAACCAATAAGAAAATGAACACCCCAGATAGTAAAAAATCTGGAATTTATCAAATTGATTGTGGAGATTGCAATAAAGTATACATAGGAAAAACAAAAAGAAATTTGGACACTCGCACAAAGGAACACTTTAGAAATATCAAAAATGGTGAAATTGAAAAATCAGCTATTGCAGCACATAGTTTGTTGGAAGGTCATAGAATTGAAAAAGAAGCTAAACTTCTAAAACATTTGGAAAAACCTTTGGACTTGACAGTTTGGGAGAAAATATTTATACAGAAGAACAAATTTAAATCTATGAATTTCGACATTCCGGATGAACGTGACCTCATCTCGAAGTTCATCAAATCAATACCAGATGGCAACGATATCTCGAAGCTCGTCAAATCAACACCAGATGGCAACGTTATAGAGGGAGATTCCAACAAATATCCGGTAGTCATAATGGCGGTTGAAAATGAATGACAAGATCATTTGAAAACTATAGTTACCGTGTTTGATAAAACATGAAATATGAGGTAAGATGTTAAAATGACTCTAATTTATTAATTCTTATTTTACCTATAATGGAAAATTTTACCAACAGGTTTCGGGTTTGTCAATGGGCAATCCGCTCTCATCATTTTTAGCTGATTTGTTCATGAGTTACTTGGGAGTGTCAAATCACTAAAGCATACCCATGGATGTTTAAGACTTGGTACAGATATGTGGATGATATTTTTGCAATAATAAATTTTAAGGATATTGAAGATGCTCTTAAATTATTAAACCTTCAGGATGAGTCAGTAAAGTTTACCGTTGAATTAGAAAAAGAAAACAAAATTCCTTTTTTGGATTTATGTATAATTAGGAATGATCAAACACTGAAAATTGAATTTGATATATTTAGAAAAGGAACTCATACAGATAATTACATTAAATCATCAGGCTTCAATCACATTGCTCATAAGCATGCAATATTCAATAGCTTAATTTACAGATTGACAAATGTACCATTAAACGAAGAAAATTTCAATAAAGAGTTTAAACATATCTTAAACACTGCTAGATTAAATGGTTTTGAATAAGAATTAATTATAAATAAGTTGAAGAAATTCAAACACAATAAAAGACTTAATGAATATACTACTCTACAAAATTGCAAAGAAAAGAAAAAAATACAAGAAAATTACTTACCATCCTGAAATGCATAGGAAATTTCAAAAAATTTTTGACAAATACAACATTTCTTTGGCACCAATAAATAAATTTAGTCTGGGTAATCTTCTAAGTACCAATAAAAAAGTCAATGTTCCAGACTGTAAGAAATCTGGAATTTATCAAATAAATTGTGAAGATTGCAATAAAGTTTATATAGGAAAAACAAAAAGGAATTTGGAAATTCGGACAAAAGAACATTTCAGAAATATTAAAAATTGTGAAATTGAAAAATCTGCAATTGCTGCACATAGTTTATTAGAACATCATAAAATTGGAAGAAAAGCTAAACTTTTAAAACAAGTAGAGAAACCTTTGGAATTGACAGTTTGGGAAAAAATATACATTCAGAAAAACAAAAATAGATCAATGAATTTTGATATCCCTAACGAAATTACATTGATTTCGAAGTTCATAAATTCAACCATAGATGGCAGCACTGAAGATGGTGACAATAGAATAGTTGACGGCCGAAGAATTTCGTCAGTTGGAGTTATGGCTGAAGATGAACATGACTATGTTTGAAATCGCGATATCATGGAAGCATGAATCCTGTGAGGTGAGTTGTTTAAACAATATGTTCTCCGATGAATTTTAATGATTATACCTCATAATGTTTACTTCCCAACATTAATTTAATATATTTAAAGAATTGTTGCAAAATGTTTAAATTAGTATAAAACATAATTACAAGTGGTAAAAGTACATAGTGCAACAGTGGCAAAAGAATGTTGGGCTGAAGTCTACAATTTGTCGATCACAATTTTCCATAGAACATTCTTATGCTACTGTTGCAGTACACACTTTTTTACCATTTGTAATAATGTTTCATACTATTTTAAAAATTTTGAAATGATTCTATGTACATTACTTACGATTCTGAAATATTCATATAATTATGCAAATATTGTGAATTGAGTTCTACAGACGCGCAAATGCTTAATGTGACTTCCACTAGATGGCTCTCCAATCAGTGTTACCAACATTTGCAATTAATTCCAAACCATATTTCAAGAAACTAACTTCATTAGGTTAGATTCTGATGGGACAAATTAGTTTAAAGTTTATTAAATAATATGGATGTAATTTGTTTTGTTAGGTTAGGAAATGGGAAGCTAGTTTACGTTCATTTTTTAATAAACGTTTGGAAATTTTTTCCGACAGTTGGTGACTCCGATTTCAGGGCCATCTAATGGAAGCCAGGCTGATGATGACTTTAAGGTACACACAATTTTCCATCTAACATTCTTATGCCACTGATGCACTAAACACTTCATACCGTGATGGAAACGCTCGATTTTTCCTTGGGACATTGGATGATAAGCGGTGGATCAAATCCTTTTTATCCCTAGCATCTTACTCATCTGTTTAAACAAGTCAGATAGAAATTGTGTCCCTCTATCTGACGTCAGAATCTTAGGACACCCGAAACGTGTGAAAACATGAGTCATAAGTGCGTGCGCCACTGTCTCGGCATCTTGCGACGGTATCGGTATTGCCTAAGGCCACCTAGTAAAATGGCAGATGTAGGTGAGGAGGTATCTATTTCCTCGAGGCGTGGTCGGATATGGCCCACATAAATCAATGGATGTTATATGAAACGGGTAGTTAGCCTCCGGCAAATCCCCTAGGGGCGCTGGTGCTAAGTCTCCACGTTTCATAATGGCGCATGACCTGCATTTCTTTACATATTCCTTCACGTCTTTCGACATCCCTTCCCAATAGTATTTTCCTTTTAGGAGGGCCAGGGTTCGATTTTCGCCCTGGTGTCCTGACGTCACGAGGTCATGGTGAGTCCTGAGTGTAGACTCGACTAGCGTTTTCGGGATGACTAGAAGATGTGAGTCCTTATCATGCCAATAGGCCAGACCCTCGTCATCCAGGAGGAGCTTACTAGGTTTTCCTTTCTGGACCTTCTCGATTTCCGTGTTGCAGAAGAAATCGGCAGCCTGATGGGCTTTAATATTCTCCCTAGTTAGAGATAGGTCCGCCTCGCCTGTCTGAATAAGACCCACGTATCGGGATAATACATCTGCGTTCGTGTGCAATCTCCCGGGCTTATGTATTATGCTGAAGTCATAGTCACTTAGAGCGGTAGCCCATCTGGTCAATCTACTGGACCCATGGTCACGCGTTACTTTTAACCAGACTAGCACATTGTGATCAGTCACTACAGTGAATCGGACACCATATAAATAACATCTGTGTGCCCTGATCCCGTACACGACTGCGGCTAGCTCCTTATGGGTGGTAGTATAGTTCCTTTCTGCAGGGTTTAGGACCCTACTCCAGAAACTTATGGGTCGCTCGGCGTCTCCTTCCTGTTGCCAGAGAATAGCACTAATCGCCGTGTCTGACGCATCTGTGCTAAGGAAGAACGTCTTATTGAAGTTGGGATGATGTAGTATCGCGTGAGTCATTAAGGCAGTGCGGAGGGAATCGAAAGCTGATTGCTGTCGTTCACCCCACACGAACCTCATGTTCTTTCGAGTTAGCTCCGTTAGTGGTACGCTAGTGTGGGCGAAATCCGGAATGAAAGTTCTATAAAAGCATACAAGGCCTAAAAAAGCTCTAATTCCTTTCACGGTCTTTGGTCTAGGAAAATTTTCTATACTTTTTATTTTGTCAGGGTTTGGTCGTATGCCCTCTCTTCCTACAATATGTCCCAAGTAGGCGACTTCTAATTTCGCGAACTCACACTTGTCACGGCTTAATTTAAATTTTGCTGCGCGTATCCTCTCAAACACTTTAGTTAATTGAAGGACGTGTGTTTCCGCTGACTGGGAGGCTATGAGTATGTCGTCCAGATATACTAGGGGCTTTAAGTCTCCCATTCCCATGAGCACTTTGTCAAGTATTCGACTCCATGTCATGGGTGCTCCGCATAGGCCTTGAGCCAATCGGTTAAACTTATAAGTCCCGAATGGAGTGATTATCCCAGTTTTTTCGCTATCCTCAGGTTTAATGGGAATGTTATAATAAGCACTCTCAACATCTAGGATAGTGAAATACATCTTTCCCGATAGCATGGCAAGGTTTGCTCTCAGGTCTGGTATCGGATAATTTGGAAGCAGTGTGACGTTATTTAAAGCCCGATAGTCGGCAACTAAACGCATTTTGGGTGTCCCATCTGGATTTAGTTGCCTTTTCTTCACTAATATCACCGGAGCAGTCCATTGCGTAACTGCCGGAGTGATTACCCCCTGGTCTTCCAAGGTATCTAATTTCTTTTTTAATTCGTCCCTTAGTGCGTAGGGGACTGGATATGGGTTCTTCCTGATAGGTAGGGCATTGCCTGTATTTATCTCATGGAATCCCATGTCAGTACAAGGTAACACACCTCCTTTTTCATACAAAAACAAATCAGCATTGTCTAATAATACTGGCAGGATACTTTCCCTTTCATTCGGGTCTAAGTGATTCACTTTCTCAGCGAGTTAAGATTTTATCTCATCTACCTGCTCAAAATTTTCTAAGTCTCGTTCGTGGTATTCAGTTTCTCTTTCATACTCCGTTTGATGATCTAATCGCTCTTGGCTAGAACAACTCCCGGACCTATCGTGATAATTAAATAATACGCGTTTTACCTCCTGGTTTTCCGTTTCGCGTTGTCTCTGTGAATTTTCCTCACATGCCTCTATGTTATGTTTGTCTATCTTCCTTACACCTGTCTTCTCTCCGACCTGTTCACTATTTCCTGTAACTTCCGGTGGCGTCCCTCTCCTGTTAGCATATCGTTCCCTCACCATTTTATCGTAATTCTCCTTATGTCTACGCGCTCGGCTTAGTCGTGTTTTACCCCCGAAGTTTTGTTTTACGTCTCTTGGCAACCCACTCTCCCCTCTCGTCTCATTTATTCTCTCTATATTCTCAGTTAAAACACGTTCGCCTATCCCTATTAGCTGGCCAGCGCTTATTATCCTATATTCGTCGCTGGTGTTTGCTACCTCTATTAAACAGTATCGGTGCGGTTCCTTTGTGTTTGATTTTGGCCCTAATCGCACACATCGTTTTTTATGTTGATAGAAGACAGACGTGAGAGTCCTCCCGATATATAACTTGTCCTTGTCGGTTCCTAGATCCATCCCCGGCTCTATTAGCAATTCCAGTGGCAGACTGTTGGCGTTAGTGGTCTTAATTCGTCCTAAAATACACTGGATAGTCCTGGGGGCAATTTCAATTTTCCCTTGAGTCACGATTTCCCATCCACGGCCATTAATCTCTGAGGTATGGTCCGAGAGAGAGCTAGGCGAGGCATCCAATTGACGGTGATCAGTCGTCCCTGATCCTCCCTTCTCTCTTTCCACCGTGCAGTCCTCCTGAGGGTTATGACCTAGTAGGGGATAAATTTTGTTTCCTAGCTTCACGTATTGGTCTTCCATATTTATGTCTGCCTTTAGGTTATTTAGCATATCTAAGCCAAATAATCCATCAAATTCCCATGATAAATGTGAAACCAGGAATTTCCCTTTATAGGTACTGTCCTTCAACTCGAAAGTAATTAGTTGGGTACCCATCAACTCTATCCGTTTTCCAGACATATCATAAACGTTTGCTAAGGTTGGTGAAATTTCCGAGTTACTAATCCCTGGTTTGATTATTGAGACACTTGCTCCAGAATCTATGAGAAAGGTTCTATCCTTCCCTTCGATTCTGACGGTGACTAGTAACTCCCTGGTGGTAGTGTAGACCCTGAATATCCCTAGTTTCTCTGGGGTGCTGGGTTCGATGATTGGGTCTGTGTCATCGAACGATTCGCGTTTGGGGTTTCCCTCTTACGTGGGCATTCCCGGGAAAAGTGTCCGGTCTGGTTGCAGGAATAACATTCCCTACTATTCTGACGGGGAGGAGGGTCTATATTCCTAGAATTCCCTCCCGGGTTGGATCCTGAATTCCTTGGGGGGACATGATTTCGAAATGGCGCCCGTTCATATCTAAGGGAACCAGTTCGCGTAAATCTATTTACTGGCCTATCCTGTTGGGCGGCATAGGTTCGACAATCGAATACCGTATGTCCGGGCTTAGCACAGTAGTTGCATATTATTGCCTCTCTGTACGGGATAGCTGACCTGTTCCCTGAGGGGCCTTGGGATGGACTATCCCGCGGGGGAGGGTAGTTTCTATGTCCCTCAGGTTTTGACCCTAAATCGACATCGTGTTGGTATCTATGCGCCTCGGCGTCTTGTGCGCCCGTTTCCTCTATGTCCACGTCTTCCCATTTTAGGGCTATTTGCACCCTTCCTCTAGGGTGGCCGGGGAAGATAATTTAAGGTATCTTCGCATTCGCCCATTTATTCCTCTAAGGAAAGCTAGTAATGTTCTACTTTCAGCCTCCTCTATCACCGTTGCCTGTGCCACTGGATCTGATTTATGGGGTGTCGATAATCGTCCTAAATGCATGCATCTATCGGCAAGCCGCCGAACCGGTTCTTCCCCTCCTTGTTTTACTTCGGCTAATTTTCTGGCGTATCTCACGGGGTCGCTGGTGGAGAACCGTTCCTTGAGTCGTCTAGCCAAGGTATCGTAATCCGCGCGTATTAATCTTGCATCGGCTTCTAAAAAGGCCCTAGCATCCCCTGTTAATTTTGTCTTTAATATCACAAACTTTAATTTCATTGGTCCATCGGTTTATCGTGCCCAATGTATGTACCATATCTAAGAAAGCTTCTATCGACATGCTCGGGGAAATTCCGTCCCATAGGGGGATCTGGTCTATTAGAGCTGCTCCACTAGCGGAGTCTATATTCGGAGGTGGGGGCGTCGCCACGGAGGGTGTCGCGGAATTGGCGGCGACGGTTACTATTTGTTCTCTAAATTGCGCCAACACGGCCTCTTGTGCTACCATCCTAGATGATAATTCTCCTATCGCCTGGGACACCTCTTCGGGAATTTGCAGATTAATCTTGGGAGGCATTTTCCTCTCTATTATTTACGAACGCAACAAATTCAACCTAATGTAACTAACCTTACTGCAAGCGTCAAGAGTAGTTCTACCTATTAGCACAACACCTAAGATTATGATTCCCACAATAAAATAGTACCTAAATGTCTTAACGCCACACACAATATCTTTTAACACAATTAATCACTTATTCTAAACACAAATAAAACACTTCCTGTAAAAAAAAATTCCACAAACATTTACATAAACACTAAATGAAAACTATTGGATACGTCAACATAAATTAACTTTACCACTATTGAAGAAAATTAATTCAAACAATACAAAAGAAAATGTCCCAAAATCTGTGCGGTAAACAAAGTTAATTTATGTTGAAATTGAACACAATTAAAATATTATGTTATCTTGACCTAATTATTAATAATGATTGCTCATCTACTTAATTTAACTTTCTGACTTCTCTCATGTGATTATGTAGAAAAAAAAATCTCCTGTAAATAATATATATAGATGAAAAGTTGCGATCGCTGACCTGTGTGGATTTAAATTTTAGGGTTCGTTTCCTTATCCGCGATTATAATATAGGATTATGCTCACGAATACATCACACCGCCAGGCACCAAATTTATTACGACCTTTATAGGATCAATAATAGGGTAGCGAGAAGTGCTTGAAAAGGCAATGGTTTTTAAAGTAATAGCATCCAGCTGACACAAGTCTGCCTGTGGAAGACGTGTATTTGTTAACAAGGTTAGGGTGGCCTCAAGGGCAGCTTCTATTTATGGAAAGGAATGCCTGTACCGTTACAAATACCACACAGTTCCCAACAACGCCACTTTATTGTCATAAATATATATATTCGAACACTTAACTGAGATAATTTATACATAAAAATACACGTAATTATAGCATTATATACAAAGTAACATTATTTATTTTATGACGCGAATTTACTTATACAGCTACGTTAAATAATGAGAGAACTCAGAAGTGAGTGTAGTATTTCATTTTAAAGTTGAGGTCTTTCTTTCGACTCTCTGTTATAGAAAAATCTAATGTGTTCAACTTAAAGTTCTCCCTAAAAATTATCAAATTCTTGATTTATTCAATTTAATTCAAAGTGAATTATTTCAACTATTTTAAAGTTAAAGTTAATTATTCAAAAATGTTAAAGTTAATTATTCAATATTTTAAAGTTAATTATTCAATATTTTAAAGTTAATTATTCAATATTTTAAAGTTAATTTGTCCAACCTGGAACTTCGCAAATATACTCACACACCCCGAGGTTTGAAATCATGTCCGTCCAAGATTACTCCAAAAGCTACCCTCAGTCTGACTTTTCGTCTACAAGTCGCGAGTATATATTTTACCGATCTGCCCTTGATTCGCGGGGGAAAATCTCGGGTGGAAAGTTTGCTTTCCACGTGGAAATTTCATCAGCCGCCCTTCACTTCTAACAACATTCGCCTTTTACTTTCAACCTACATACGACTGTTCAAGACTTTCGTCAGGTCAAATAGAAATCTTTATTTTTCCCATCAAAACATGTTGATATTTTTGGCCCACATTCTGTTGTTGTGACCGATTTCAACAATAAGTTCCGGATATCGCGTATTTTACTCGTTTTTTTCTTCCTAACAGCCCTTGTATGAACTTGAATCTAAAATTATTAATATATTTAATAGTGATTATTTTCTCCCTATCTTCCGGTATAAAACATTAGTATATCTCGCCTCTGTTTCCATCTTTTTGTCCTTTTTTTATGTTATCTGCAGTTAGGCCCTTTTGTATTTATAATAGACAACATTCCCATAAGACCAGTTGTTAATTGCATGAATGCTCCTAACTATAAAATTTCCAAATTAGTCGCTCAGAAAATGAAAAATGATGTCAAACTTGAAAATCGTTACACAATTAAGAACTCATTTGAACTAGCAGACAAACTACAGCATTTAGAAATCAATAGGAATACTAAAATGACGTCATTCGACATAAAAAACCTGTACACTAATATCCCGATAAACGAAACAGCAAACATAATAAAACAAAAACTAACAGACAGTAAACTTGAAGATAACTATATCAATCAGTTAAACAAACTAATAACAACAACAATAAAGCAAAATTACTTCCAATTTAACAATGAACTATTTATTCAAGAAGACGGGATCCCGATGGGGAGTCCTACATCTGGAATAATGGCAGAAATCTTCCTACAAAAACTGGAAAATAAACATTTTGAGGAACTAATACACAAATTCAACATAAAACTAATAACACGATATGTCGATGATGTACTAGTAATATATGAAAATGAAAACAGAAAAGAAAAAGAAATACTACAAGACTTAAACAACATGCATGAAAAAATCACTTTCACCGAAGAAATAGAAGTTAACAACAGCATAAACTACTTAGATTTGTCTATAACCAAAAATCTACACAACAATAAACTAGAAATCGGTATCTACCGATTTCTAGTTTATTGTTGTGTAGATTTTTGGTTATAAGATTTTAAGATTTAAGATTAAATAAATCTTAAATCTTAAAATCTTATAACCAAAAATCATACACAACAATAAACTAGAAATCGGTATCTACCGGAAACCCACAAACAATGCTCTGGCCATAAACAAAAATTCTACACACCCTTTTCAACAGAAAATTAGTACATTTAATAGCTTAGTCAGTAGAATGTTGAAACTCCCATTAAGCAAAGACAATTATATCCAAGAACTCAACTACATTAAGTATATGGCAAAAACCAATGGCTAAAATGAAGAATTCATAGATAAGCTCATAAAAAAACAAAAAAGGAAGAACAACATAACCAACATAACTAAACTAGAAAAAGAATCTGACAACAACAAGAAAACATGGATAACACTTACATACACAAGAAAAGAAACGACAAAATTAGCCAATGCACTAAAGAAAACTGATAAAAACGTAAAAATAGCATACAGAACCAATAACAAATTAAACAACATAATAAACAATAACATTGAAGAAAATAACATTTTCAACAGCAAAGGAGTTTATAAACTGACATGTAAGGACAGCAACAAATTTTATATAGGAAGGACAAACAGGAGTTTTAACATCAGATTCAAAGAACATTTTCGAGACTTCGTTCACGCAGAAGGTAAATCAAGCTATGCAAAACATGTTATCCATGAAGGACATCGCATGTTAAATATTGAAAACACCCTAACAGTGATGCACAGAGAAAATAATCCAGCGAAGATAAACGTACTCGAAGAGATGGAAATCATGAAAGCAGCTCACAACGACAGCCTGATAAACAAAAACGAACCCAATACATGCAACCCCCTCTACCAGATCTTCAGTGAAACACCAGTTTTGAATCCTGCCGATGATGGGACAAGTCCCGAAAGCGCTACAGTTAAATGATAATTAAGTTGAGGAGACGGACCTTTCAGGTGAATATTCTATAATTTTATATTAATTTTGAATAAACCTCAACGGAACACATCATAATTTAGAAATATTTAAAAATCGTAAGAAATGTTTATAAAATGGTTTCGAAATGTTTAAAATAGTACCAAACCTTATTATAAATGGTTTGAAAGTGTTTAGTGCACGGATAGTAACCGAGGATGATAATTGATATGGGGTTTGATTATCGCTGGCTCTATAAACTCTGGTGCATGCACATTGTTGTTCTATACTACTTTGAAAATATTTCACGCTAGTTTAAGTGCAGTTTTTCCAGAGAAAAATGGGAAAAAGTCAGTTTTATGTCTCTCAGGAATTCTTCTAAGTTCCACAGAATTGCAGCGCGCATGCACGAGTTGCTGTAATGGTTAATATAGACTCCGGTAGATGGCTCTGCAGTCGGCGTTACCAACTTTGGGAATAAATTTCCAAATGCAAAAAAAAATGGACGTTAACTAACTTGCCATTTTCTAACTAAAGAAAACAATTTACATGCATATTATTTCTTCCCAAATGCTTAAAAATGGATGTAAACCAACTTCCCATTTCCTAACGTAACAAAGCAATTTACATGTGTACTATTTAATGAACTATAAACTAATTTTACGTACACTAACACTAAATATGGTTTAAAATTATTTTCAAATGGTGGCAACGTTGGAACAACATGGGAAAGTAGCAAGGAAGTAATGTATCCACGATCATGTTTTACGTAAATATATAAATATAAAATATTGTGAAGAAAGCTTGAAGATCGTTGCAAAATGTTTAAAACAGTACAAAACGTGTTTACAAGTGTTTAGTGCATCAGTGGCATAAGAATGTAAGTGTAGAAATGTGAGAGACATAAAACTGACCACATCCGAAAAATAAAGGGTAAGTGTTTGTAAACTTGAGCCCTAGCCTAGATTTGAGCAGTGTCATGAATATTGCATGGTGGGCTGTTGTACACTTCAGGTCGCAAAAATTTTTCAATTTAACATCTTATTCCACTGATGCACTAAACACTTTTAAACACGTTTAAAACATTTTGCGACACTTTTAAACATCTTACAATGTTGCAACGATCTTTTTTTTATATTTATATATTTACGTAAAACATGGTCGTGCTACATTGCTTACTGCTATTTTCCCTCCTCTTCCTATGTTGTTCCAGCGTTGCCACCATCAACAACCCAAAATACTCCAGATGTTGCCAACCATTTCCACGTTCCCTGAATTTCACCTACGTTAGAGTAACTGATTTGTGTTACAGTAATTGATTTAGGTTTGGTTAGCTTTTAGGTTCCTTGCTTTTTAAATGTGATTCCACGTTCCCTGGATTTCACCTACTTCTTCTTCTTCTTCTTCTTCCGAATGCAGTATTGGGTGATGATGCCCGTTCTGCGACTACAAAAACTGATCTTTCCATTGATTGAAGGGTCTTCCGAGGTCTCTTTTGCCTTTAGGGTTGAGGTGGTAAATCATCTTTGGTAAACGGGAATTTGACATTCTCTGGATGTGTTGGAACCATGGATTTCACCTATGTTAGAGTAATTGATTTGTGTTACAGTAATTGATTTAGGTTTGGTTATCTTTTAGGTTCCTTGCTTTTTAAATGTGATTTGATAGATACGTAAAATAAATTACCTCTTCATATCTGTTATTCTATGAAAAATTCAAAATATCGGACGGTTACCACGTAAAATCATATTTCCACTAGTTCATTTCGTGTTAATTATACATTTTTAGACAAGTTCTGGGAATTTTGTGTCAATGTTGGTCATACTGATTTCACATACATATACCGCCAACTGCTGGAGGTTGCATTTATCTACCTGGGATAATTGGAGCACTAGCGCATGCGCACTGCGATTCTATACAACTTAGAAAAATTTTTGTGCGACCCGAAGTGTAGCATATCCGCATGGTGTACCATAGTGAGAACTAATCTATAGTTGAACCTAGAATTCCCTAAACCGGATTTACAAAATTGTAATACAGCAGCCTATATCATTCACCAAAAAGAACTAAAAAGTAAAAAAAAAAAACAGTAACAGTTCCCTAATTACATCGAGTTAGTTATTGTACAGTAACATTTTATACAAAAAAATCATGAAATATTGTCATCAACAATAAATGCTCAGGCCATTTTACAAGTGTAGTCCCTCCACTTTACATGACATTAAATTACTTAAATATTATATGCAAATTTCATTAACTGCTGGCTTTCCAGTAATTATAATCGGCTAAACGAGATTCACATGTTTTTTTTTTATCAATCCAATATTAGGCTTATATTCATTGGTTCATAATTTTTAAACACATTTTGTAACTTGAAATTAAAAATCCTTACCAGAGTATTCTATACTACCGAATTTAATTATCACTCTTATTAAGGAATGTTTCCAAAAAATAATGAATTACGTGAAATTATTCAAATATCCCTCTTGTTATAGATACAAGATTGAAACAAGAGAACAATTTACAATCGATCATAATATTTTATCCTCTTTTCTTATATTATAACTTATACCATGAGTAAACATTAATATAGAATATTAAATAAATACCAATATAAACTGATTTGAAGATATAAATATAGCTTTCACACAATTTATAATACAATATACAAAAACATTAACACATGCTATGGCGCCATTTCCGATTGCTCTGCTGATGCTGAGATTTAAGAAAATCGAATTTTATTACGCATTGACGCCATAATGTTGACTTGTGTGCCAGAGTAGTCAAGATTGAAAAATATAAAGCGCTAAATAAGGTAAGTATTCTATAATTGATAGGAAGCAAGACTATGAAGTTATATTATCAAGAAATTGAACCAGAAAAATATAATTTAGCTCATATTTTCTCATCTCAACATATTTAAAGACATTGTCTCTATTCTGAACTAGCATATAGAACGCTCAACTTAGAAAGAATGTTGACTGTTATGTTGGCTAACCAATGTCCGTATATTCTTTCCCTCTAGTGGTGGAATCAAATCCTTCTTCCGGGAATTTCAAAATTCATTTCTGTGTCCCTTAGTGTGGAGAGTGGTTTTCATTTTCCTATTATGTGTCTTATTTCGTCTTCTTTTTTAAGTATCCGAAACAAAATAGAGCTACAGGAAACCCTTACTAAAACTAGAAAAATGGGACTAGGACAACACTCCATCCATATCCATTCATCCATCCAATGGCTGATTGGCTCAAATTCGTGCTTTGGCCTCCCTCAACTTTTGTCTCCAATCATTTATATTTTGCGCGGCAAGCCTCTACTTGCGACACTTATGTAGGTTTGCAGCATCTCCCTTAATACCATTCCCCCGTCATTCTTTTCCAGTTTTCCAACTTGTCTATTCCCCATAAAACTTGCTTTAAGCACTTTTTTGTGCTTGATCTGTTGAGAGCCTTTGTACATGGCCACTCATTTCAATTTCTTTTAGGGGGAGACGTAGGGTTAATGCATAGTTTCATATTCTTTAATATTGCAGGTAGAATTATGAAATTTTACAGGTATTTTTCATACATACACACAATGTTATATGAATGTTTTCAGATTTTTTTAACAATTAATTTTTTTATTTTAGAATTTTTTGAAAAATTTATTTTTTCTTCCTATGTACCTTTTTCTAAAAATCTATTATTTGCATTGGCTTGAAATTTATATTCTCTGTTTCAAGAGAGTTGATTAGGTGTTTGCTGCAAGCATTTTTGTTTTTGTTTCCTCCTTGTCATTTTACAATTGTTTGAATTTCTGTGATAAAAAAGTATGTCTCGACAATCTACTTTTTCTACTGAAAAATAAAAGTAACTGCTCATATTAAAATTCTGTTGCAGTGAAATGTGTATTTAGTTACTCCTGGACTAGTGTGCCAAGTTTCATGCAGTTATCTCTAAGAGTTTCTGAGAAAAAGGTACATAAAGCATGAAAAATATGTTTTGGAAAACTAAACTCAAAGTTTTAGTCATGTATCAAATATCTAAAAATGTCCATAACCATATTCTTCAGCCTCCTTCTCATCTTCTGTTGTTTCCTCTTCACTCTTTTCTCTTTTCTGTCATCCTCACACAGTTTTTTTTTTCATTGATGCCTCAGCTGCCGCTATATGTTAATTACACACAACAACAAAGAATTACTCGCAGACTCGAAATGTATCAATAAGTATGTTTTCGGACTCGCAGAAGACGAAAATTATATTAGTTTTTTTCAATCACCTAACCAGAATCAGATATTTCGACGACAACCTTTAGCAGAAGTGATCATTTCCTTGAGAGTCGCAGGCACTATTGTCTCTTAAACTGGTCACCCTTCTTTTTCTTTTGCATGGTTTTATTACTCTTAGGGATTGTTAAACCCTCAGGAATACACAGGTATGCAAAATTTCCTGATTGCCATGTCATATACGTGAAGTAATGGCTTGTAATACCTCGTTCTATACAGTTCGTCTTACATTACATCATTGTGATTGTGAAGTGTCGATATATGCATTATTGTGTATCATTATAAAGAAATTGAATTAAAACAATCTACTATAATATATTTTAGTACATAAGTTTTAGTGTTTTTATAATTTTGCAATGTCTCGCCGCTGTAAGAATTCTCTTAATTTATTCTGTTACATATGTGGAGAGTATTGTATAAAATCTCAGTGCAGAACTAGTTATTAAGGCAAATATTTATATTTCGGGAACTATAGTAAATTTGGAGATACTAATAAATATTGGGCCCCCACTTTTTGATGTACAAACTGCCAAAGGATTTTAATAGGGTGGTTAAAAGGTTCGCATTCATGCATGCTATTTGCCATTCCAATGTTGTGGAGGGAACCTATGGACCAAATCACTGACTTATTTCTGTATGGTCAATATATCTGGTTTCACTTAAAAAAAAACAAGCATTCTCTTCAGTATCCAAATTTGCAGTCAGCCATGCGACCTGTTAAACATAGTGATTCTTCACCGAACTTGGGTGACGTCAGTGATAAACATGGCGAAGGGTTAAACGAAGACATTTTAGAAATGAAAAGGCATTATAAAGGGAAATCAGTGACCAACATGCTTGCTGATTATTGCTTGCAACTTATCACAGACATTTCAGAGCCATCTTATCGGCGTAAGTCATCCAGGAAGAAGTTTTGAAAGGTGAGATTTTTGCTATAATTTAAGCATGTGTTGTAACATAACTACTTATTTATCCTTCCTAGAAAAAAAAATATTTTAACTTTTTGGTTTTACATAGATCAATTGCTTCTATCAATATTATTGCAAAAAAAAAAAAGAAACTAAGTGCAGAGAAGCAATATAACGAAAAACGTTCAACACATCCTCACAAAAAAAACTGTTAGGTGATTGAGAAGAACGGACTTCAAATTCGAAATCAGTGCATGCCAATTAACTAAAATGACCTATTTTCATTTCTGCAAGCGACAGAAGTTCAAATTGTGTGTTATCAATGACAAGGAAAATTTTCTTTCCAAAGACTCCAGGATCAAGGCCTAGGTATTGGATGATCTTAGCTCTCCCTTTGTTGTCATTATTAAAAACAACAACTGCATCATATGTGTCAAGTTCAACAACAATATTTTATACAAACTTAGTTTTTGGGCATCATTTCCAAATTAGGTTATTGAAACTTTCATTGGCGTTTTGGGTGTCAACATGAAGGCACTTTTTTTTAGCAAATCAGGATTAGCTAAAAATTGGAACATTGGTTTGATTGCAGACATTACAGATTCAGTGAGATTGTGTTTGTTTATATTCCTGATTACTAAATTGTGCCTTCTTGAAACCATACCATGTATCTTCACCATCAGCTACAAACCATGATGTTGTAATGCATCTATTGATAGTTTCATATTTTCCAGACTATCAATAGTATCTCCTATGGCCTTGTCATAGTAAGAAGGTTATTTATTTCCTTCTTTGTCAGGCGATGAAGTTCTCCTAAGGGTTTAACATCTTCTAACATTTTCCCCTTCATTTCCTTTGTAAGTTTCAGAAGTTGGCCACCCATCCTTTCATGTATGGGTCCAACTCACTCCAATTTTTCAATATCAACATCAGAGCCATTTTAGGGAATTAGTCATCTAAAATATTTTAAAAAAATGGCTAATTTCCCTATTATTAAAAACAGAAATAATAGTAGAGTACATAAGTCTAACAAAATTTTGTGTGGACAATTTTTTTTTCACTTACAACGGAAATTTTTTTAAACAGATTTCAGGTTTGGCTAAGGGTAATCTACTTTTGTCATTTTTGCCTAATTTGTTTATGGGTTATCTCAAATGTCACATCATCAATGCTTACTCAATATTGAATATTGGTATAGATACTTATTTTAGGAATTCTCACTATGAGGTATATTCATTAAGGTAGAATTTTTTTTATCACTCACCTCATATTGTTTTTCTTAATTGACTATAAACTAGTTTCGGAACATAGTTTCTATTCCATCCTCAGTATCGTCACGACCATTGTTCTGTCGTCTTGATGGAAGGAGCGAAGGACAGCTCTTCACGATGACAGAACAACGGTCATGACGATACTGAGGATGGAACAGAAACTATGTTCCGAAACTAGTTCATAGTCAAATAAGAAGAACAATATGAGGTGAGTGATAAAAAAATTCTACCTTAATTGGTATAGATGTCTTGATGATATATTCTCAGTAATAAATTCCAAATATATTAAAGATGTATTGAAATTATTTGACCTTAAGATGAATCTGTGAAATTTACTATTGAATTGGAGAAAAATAATCAAATCCCATTTTTGGATCTGAACATAATTAGGAATGAACAATAAGATTTTAATTCAATATTATCTTTGTAGTTTTTAGACACATTTGTATAAGGCTAACTTTTAGGAATCCCAAACTCCAGCAGGATACAATATAATTTCTCCCTCCTAATTGAATCATATGCCTTTTTCAATTCTACATATAACTGATGCACAGTGCAATTAATTATATTCCCATTTCTTTTCTAAAATCTGTGTTACACTAAAAGTCTGATCTGTTGTAGACCTATTTCTTCTAAAAAAATGATATAGCCGCATTAAGAGGATGAACAGTGGAAGACACTAGAAGTTAGGTTAGGAGGTAAGAGACCAGGAGGTCAGCCCAAGTTAAGAAAAAAGTCAAGAAAAAAAGAGTTGAATGGATGGACATGATGGAATAGGAAACTTGTAATCTTAACTTATGGTGCAGTATAATCTTTTAGGAAAATACAGAAGAGAGCAATCAGAATTATGTTTCAAGCCTATATAACTTTTATAAATAGAGTTTTAAATTTAATATGTCAGTCACAGTGGTTATGCTCCTTGTCTCTGGTCCCCAGGGTCATATGTTAGAATGGATTTTTTCAGGATAGAAAAATCCAAGGAGCAAATCCTCTGGGAGGGATTTCAAGCCATAGGTCTGAACATTTTCATGCTCGTAAAGGGTCCTTAAGCCTGAATAAAAAGGCCTCTAACAAAATTACCAACCTCATCAACCTAGTTGCCTGCTAGATGTCTCATTGGGTCAATATGTTGACCGCATACTATTCATGATATCTGTGGGTAAATTTGCACAACTAAATTAACTTAGGGCCGAATGTTTGAACGCATTAGACAGTAAAAGGCGTTCTCTGCTGATAAAGTTTTATTCAAACACATTTTTCTTACTCAGAAATCTATTCACGCGGTAATAATTGTAAAGCTACCTGACAAGGTACCTTAAGATCGTAGCTCAAGATATAAACTTATGTGAAAATCCCGAAGGGAACCGATGGTAACCGATGTAGTTTGAAACTTATCCAAGATGTCGGACCTTGAAGACTTCGATCATGTTTTCGGTATACGCGGAGAAGAGGAATTTGATAGAGTCTACCAAAGAATTCAACTGGAAGAACAGGAGAATCAGCATAATATTGCGCGTCACAGACGTGTTTGTATACGGTATTATTTGCGGGATGCAAGCATAAATGCATTCCTCTATAGCAGACGAAAATAACGGAAGTGGTTTTATCGTTGAGAATTCTGGGTAATTCGTTGCCAATATTACGAAAACGTCAACATTCATGCATGACCGGTTAAGGCGGCCGTTAATTCGATCTCAGCTCACCAGTGATTGGAAGTAATTTGAGTAGAGAGTAATGTATGTGCATACGACCCTTAGTCTAGTAACTCCTAACAAAGGAGAGGTTATTGTAGTTGTAGTTTAAATTTAATACTAATAAAAAATCACATCTCATATTTTGTCTTCTTTTTCAACCAATTTTGGAGTAATTAATTCTCCATCATCAGTATCCTTTCGACCATTGTTCTATCATTTTTTGTATTGTATTGTAAGCCTATTTTTCCCTTTACAGAGATTTAGGCGCTCTCCCCCTACAGGAAAGAATTTGAACCATATTAATTTAGTTACACTTGTTTTCGTATAGATGTCATCATTGTTCTATCATATGATTTTAAATCAATGTGTTTATTACTTTTTCTAGGGATCTGTATCTAAAGTAACTTGGCAACATGTGAAATAACTATTTCATACACTAATTCAGACATGTACATAATTATAATACAAGAAATAAAGAGCTAGTAATGTTAAATTTCCATTAAAAGTCTTCTTAAATAAGAAGCTGCCAGATGGTATGTCAAAAACGGTTCATTGCCTTAGGCGCTCTCAGGATTTGTATAAATAAGAGAAAAACTCACATTTAGATTGGAGGCCTAGGTAGCTCAGTTGGAAAGAGCACTAGTGTATATACAATTTCAGCTAAAAATAGTACCAGTAGCAACATACAGACTGGAGAATATATGGACACATCTAAGTTACCAGAACCTGGTAGACCTAGAAAAGATCAAGAGCTTATTCTTGAAACAAGTACTTGGCTTATCGAAGTTCACACCCGCACAATTAGCATATATGATGGCAGGAGAGTCACCACTGGTGGAGGACTTGAGAATGCAGATTCTAATGCAACCCACCCCCAGTTACGAGAAGCAATTATGATACATGCAAAGGAAACAAAGAAATATGGGATAACTTATACTTCATGGTCGCAATGATACAAAAAGACTGGATGAAACCCTTATATGACCTACGCCATGCAGTGACTAGACTAGCAACACATGGTTTCCACTTGAAAGTATGCAAAACTATGAGATATCACGCCATATGGTGTGAGAAAAACCAGTTATCCTTGGCCCAATTGAGTTTTATAATACTAATGCATATTGTGTACTCATGTACTCTATACAATTATTATTACTAGTGTATAGAACTTGAGAGCTTGGAGTCGAACTCCAGTCTAGGCAATCATTTTTCTCTTCAAATATAAAGAGCTATTTGATTCTTCTTACCTTTTTATAAAGAGTCTTCTTCTTCTTCACTTCACAGACTAGGCACATTGCCTGTTCCACCTCACAGTTGTTATGTCCATCTTTTCACTGGCTTTCCTACATTCCTTGAACCTCTTGGCTTGTAGTTAAATGCTGCTTTTGGCAATCTTGTTACATTCCTTTCTACATGTCTAAACCATCTATCTCTACATTCTTTGATTTTATCATTCAATGGATATATATATTTAACTCTGTTCTTATATCTTCATTCTTTATCCGATCCAATCTTGTGCAGCCTAGTGTTCTTCTAAGGAAGTGCATTTCTACGCTTTGTATTCAACTTCTAATTTTTTGCTCATTTCCCAAGTTTCTTCTTCTTCTTTTTCTTCCAGCTATACAGTCCTTTATGAGCCCTGGCTGCTCTTAAGACACTCCTCCACGCATCCCTATCCAATGCCCTCCTTCTCTATCCCCGGACCCCAAGCTTTCAGAGGTCCTCCTCTATTCCATCCATCCATCTCAGCTTCAGTCTTCCTGTTCTCCTTCTTCAATCTGGTCTCAGTAGTTTAAGCGTTCTAGTAGTATTCTCCTTCTCCATTCTCATTATATGACCCACCCATCTCAGAGTGCCAATTTTAATAATATTCACAATATCTGTGTCTGAATACAAATTGTAGATTTCATTGTTATATCTTATCCGCCATACTCCACGATCATTTATAGGTCCCCCGGATCTACCTCAGGATTTCCTTTTAAAAGATTCACACTCTCTTGCCCTCCTTCTCTCTGACATAGTGTCCAGCCTTTCACTGCCAACAATAGCCACTGGGCTACGTATGGTTTTATAATTTTTTTATTTTGCATCCAGACTTAGAATGTGTGATTTAAATTGGTCCTTAAGTGCATAATAGCATCTGTTGGCTTGGAGAATCCTGTTCCTTATATCCTTATTAATATTATTGTCTTCAGTGATTATAACCCAAGTTTCACTTCCATAAAGTAATGCAGGAACTGACATTATTTTATAAAACTTCAATCTAGTATCTCCTGGCACGACAGGCCTACAAGGCCCTTAGCCTACCAGCCAGCTGCTGGCCTCACATCCACATGTGTCAATCACAGAGGTAGATGATAATCAGCCAGTGTAGGGGTGACATGTGGTCAGCATGTCGAGTCCCCCAGCCGTTATAGCTGGTTTTCTCAACCTGGAGCCGCTACTTATTGTAGCTACCCAAATGCTTCACGATGCTGGGTGGGCACCGGTCCCATACCGGCCGAAATACCATGAGAAAATTGCTTCCCCCATGGAGACTCGAACCAGCACAAGTCCCGTAGCTCTGCGCCAAAGCTTCCTGCCTTAACCACTCAGCTACGGCGCGGGACTCAATCTAGTATCTCTTCTTGTTTTGTTCTTTAATGTTTTATGTATAGTTCTGCATACCATTTGATATTTTAACATTTTTCATATTTATGTCTCTTTCAGTTTTTGTGTTTATAGTAAAATTACAACCCAAATAATTAAAATTTGTTACTTGTTCTAGAGGTTTATTGTCTATTTATATAAAGAGTTTTACACATAAATTACTTTCTAAACTATCTCTGTACTATGAAACTCTATACTCTATCTGACTGACCACTGTTTATACAGTATTCAGGAATTTATATCGACACAATGATGATGCCAGTGGTGTACCAATTAGTTTGTGGACTAGGAGAGTTCATTCATTTATTTAAATCCATATTTTATTAATGTTTTTTTAATAGCTCTATGCTTGTATTGACATCAATGCTAATAAAACCTTAAGTGTGGCTACTATGGTACTTCATTAATATAGTGGTAGGATTTGAAACCCATATCCTGATAGTTCCAGATTTAGTCCCAACCAACCTGATTGGGATTCCTCCCCCCCCCTCCCAGACATAAAGGAGACAAAACAGGAATTTGAATTTAGATAAGATGATGTTTCCAGAAGATCTAATATTCCTTGTTACATCTGAAGATGATATACAATGAAGATTATACAAATTATTAACAGTAACAGCACAGCATTCCATTGAAATATATTCTGAAAAAAAGAAAAACTATGATTTAGTGGAAAGGAAGTAAAATCTGCTCAAATAATAAATTATGGAAAAAGTGCCTTGGCTATAAGCTCACATTTTTGTAAGTATTAGACATATTGGAGAAAATATGTAACTACAAGAGATGTTTAGATATAATTAATTGGGTTTTTCACAGCATGATTAGCAAGAATTATATATTATATAACACATTGGAAAAGCCTGTCTTCATTTAGGGCAGTGAAGCATGGACTCTACAAAGGTAGACAAGAGAAGGATAACAGGTAGTGAGATGAGGTTTATTGAACAGCTGGCTTCAACAAATGGGAAAAAAGAACTATTGAATATACATTGAATCATCTAAATGTGACACCAGTCTTAAATAAAATTCAGGTAACCTGAGAAATTGGCAGGAGCATCTTAACAGAATGTCTAGAACAAGAATTTTTAGAGCCATCACATGGTATCAGTCGGACATGGTAGACTGGTAGTTATGCTCCTTGCCTCTAGTTCCAAGGGTCATGGGTTCAAATGCAGCTGGGGTCGATAGATTTTTTAGGAGGAAAAATCCAAGGAGCAAGTCCTCCGGGAAGGACATTAAGCTATGGGTCCCGAGTCTGAAGATTTTCAGGCTTGTAAAGGATCCTATTATACAATATCTATAAAACAAATTTGATTTCAGTTCGAATCAATAACACACAAACAGAATGGACCAAAATTAATAGGGGCGTAAGACAAGGATGTGGCCTCTCGCCCTTGCTCTTTATCATGTACATGGATAGAATACTCCAAGATTGGCGACAGATGAGACACAGTTCTATCCAAATTAATAGAAACCATAAAATAGACTCTTTGCTTTTTATAGATGATTTGGTATTAATAGCTCCAACAGAAACAGATTTACAGTATTCTATACACAATTTTAATATGATTGCAAAAAGGTACAATATGGAAATCAATACAAAGAAAACTAAAGTGATGGCCTTTTGTGGGAAATACCCTATACCTAGCAAAATTGTTTTGGATGATGAAATTTTAGAATGAGTAAACAAATTTAATTATTTGGGTTATAATTTAACATTTCAAGATGAAGCTGATATATCAAAGAAAATCAGAAATTTTACAAAAACAACGGGGATAATTAACAGTATAATGAAACCATCTTTAGTACAGAAGAACACAAGATTACGGCTTTATAAGGTTCTTGCAAGACCAGTATTAAGATATGGTAGTGAAGCATGGACAATACGAAGAAGAGATGAAAGTTGAATAACAGCAAATGAGATGCGATTTATGCACCGTACAGCAGGCTACACAAAGTGGGACCATAAAAGAAATGAGGAAATTATGGAAGAGTTGGATGTAGAACCCATTCTTCACCATATACAAAACTACCAGAACAACTGGAAAGCCCATCTTCAACGAATGCCATCTCATAGAATTCCAAAAGCCATACTTCGCTACTGCCCCTAAGGCAAAAGATCGCTGGGATGTCCAAAAAAGCGCTGGATGGAAAATTCCTCTTTGAGACCGTAACAGGCCACATGGCCTAATACTTGCATGGATGATGATGATGTTGTAAAGGATCCTTAAGCCTGAATAAAAAGGCCTCTAAGCAACATTTACTGACTTCGACATCCCAGTAATACCTTGTTACCTGTTAAATGTCTCATTGGGTCAGTGTGTTTATTGCATGTCATGACATCTATGAGCAAATAAGGTAACTAAAAATTAACTTGGTCTAGTAACTCCTTATAACAGAGAGACTATGGCTCAACAATGGACTACACCATTATAGATAGATCACATGTGTTGTCTGAGGAAGAGATTTCAATGCTCAAGCAAAGGATATAGGACGCCAGATAAACAGAATAATTCCACCAATTCCAGGGGAGAAAGCCAAAAATTCATAAAAAGACAATCTGTTGGCATTGGACTGTTATAAAATACGAAAGCTAAGGAAAAGATATGTTAATCAATTATTAAATATATTTTAATTAGTTATTAATGGTTCTATTAAACTAGGAAATAAATATTTAATCAGGGAATATTTCCATAAATCTCAAGAAATTAAGCACTTAAATCTTAGAAAAAGGTATTGGTCTTAAATTTCTAAAACCACACTCGGATGCACAGAAATATTCCCAAATACCCAAGCTATATTTAGTATGTTTTTCCTCACCTGTAAGACAAATGTCAGGAAAACTTTAAGGCCTAAATGGTCCCCAAAATCATATGGCCATCATCACCCTTATCATCATCATCATCCTTCACCGGTGTGAAAAGCAATGGGAAGCTACCACACCTACATTTCCCTAGTAAAGCTGCAAGCATAGCATGAAAATGCTATGATTGCAGTGAAGGACCTGCCTTCGGGCAGAATTATTATGTATGGATGGATGGATATTTAGTACCATTAGGTGGCATAGAATTCTGCTGAAAGAGAGAGAGAGAAAGGGGGTTGAAGACTGCACAAGGTTGGAATGCAAGCAGATACGGGTAATATAAGGACAGTCAATACAGACTGAGGTCCTTCCAGAAGATTTTCAAAATACATGAATTTGCCAAAAAAAAACATTGTGAGAGCCACTGGCATGTGAAAACTGAACAGTCAGCACGCTTGTTTTTATGTAAGTAAGGTCCCTGTTAGCCAAAAAGTGGTAATAAGAAGATTGCGGCTGGTAACTTGAAATATTTGTCTTCCATCTTGGATACCATTATCTTCTCTGACTTGCATTTAAGGGATATAAAACACCAAATGAAGGCGTGTTCAGGGATTTGATTCAGTGGAGAATTGATGCCGGTGATATAAGCTTAAAACCTCATTTAAACGCCAAGAATACTACCTATGTTTCTCACAAATTAAAAATGAATTGATTGAATTATGTGATTTGAGAGAAAGAAAATTATTATGGATGATGTAAAAAATCCCAGCGCTTACAGTGTTTTAGCTAATAAAAGCTGTGATATTTCTGGAAAGGAGTTATTGTCCATTGGTGTGCGGTTTTATGATGAGAAAGTGAATAAAATTCGAGAAGAGTTTTGGGCTTCGTTGAACTGAAAAGAATGGATGCCCAATCAATTGATGCAAAAATTTAGTTTTTTTCAAAGAGATAGACATTAACCCGCACAAATGTGTCGGCCAGGGCTATGACGGCTGCTCAATAATGACAGGAAAAGACAACGTGGTCCAGAATGGTCTGCGCGAGTTTCCCCCCCCCCCCCAAAGGTATTTACTTCCTCTGCGCGAGCCACAAAATCAATCTTGTGGTAAATGATTTGAATAGTGTGCCCGAGATGAGAAACTCGATAGCTACAATTAAATATATAAACTTTTTTCGAGAGTCGCCGTTGAGAAGACAGCACGTCATGCTCTGCGAAACACGTTGGTCGCAAAAATATATAAGTATTGGGATTTTTAAGAAAAACTTTTTGGAATTGATGAACTGCCTGAAGTTGATTACCGTAGAAAGAAACGCACCAAGCCAAAACAAACTGATCAGTTGCATGCTGCTGCAAGTAGAAGTACTTTCATATTTTGTTTGTGCCTAATAGCAAAATATTATAGTGATTTGGAATTTGTCGTTAATTCGCTGCAAGCCTTGACTATAGATTTAATTAAATTCACGGCCCATGTTGAAAGCATGGTTAAAGATCATCGCAAAAAAAAAAAAGGTTATGCGATCTCCGAAGGCATCATGAAATAGATGGAGACAATTGCATCTGTATAAATAACACTACCAACAATATCCAATATGCAGACACATCGAGCTAATCCCGAAGATTATTTTAAGGTGGCCACCTTATATCCCTACTTGGATTCCTTTCACACAGCTATGTTAGACGTATTTGGAGAACAACAGGTCTCTGCTTTTGAGCTTCAAATGCTGCACCCTAAGAACCTAAAAACATCTCTGAAAGATGCCCAAGCAACAGCGAGCAAAATTTCAGAGTATTATAAAATGGAGGGTTTGTCCACTGAAATTGAACTATAGCACGATGAACGAAGTGACAAGGATAAAGGAAGTGATTTCGATAACATCATAGACGAGAGCGATTTTTTCTCATCCATCAAAAAAGTAATTGTAATATGCCTGTCATTATTACCATGCACTACGGCGTCCATTGAAAGCACGCTTAGTACCCTAAGAAGAGCGAAGACATGGTGCCGTTCTAGAATGGCCAGTGTATGCTCAGTCTGCACAAAAAAAATATTAAAACTGATATAGAAAAATTCAAACAAAACGCACTAAAAAATGTTCTCAAACGAAAAGGCGAGTCGAACTGTGTGTGTAGTTGTACTTTATTAGTAGCTAAAATATAGCTAATAAGTTCAATACAATAAAGTATAAAAATTAAGAAGTAATTTTGACAAAAATTCAATTCGCCAAGCCTAACAATTCTGCAATTATTTCACTATTATTTATCATATTTACTTTTCAATAGCGCAGTAGTTTTCTTCCGAAATATATTGAGGTTAGTTTAAAAAATAAAAGTAGTATTTTGTATGTTTCATTTGTTCGTTTGTACCCTGAAGGCATACAGTCGAAAAAAATGTTGCACCCCCCTTAATTCAATGCTGGCTACGCCCATGGGTATAGGGCTTAGGAAATGGAAAGGGATAATTGGACATCCATCCATAGTAATTCTGCCCGAAGGCAGGTCCTTCACTGCAATCATAGCATTTTCATGCTATGTTTGCAGCTTTACTAAGAAATTGTAGGTGTGGTAGCTTCCAGTTACTTTCCACGCCGGTGAAGGATGATGATGATAATGATGATGATGGCCATATGATTTCGGGGACCTTAACGTTTTCCTGACATTGTCTTACAGGTGAGGAAAAACCCCGATAAAAACCTCACCCAGAAAAACTGCCCCGACCGGGGATCGAACCCCGGCCCGCTGCGTGACAAGGCAGCACACTACCTCGAGATCACAGCGGTGGGCTATTGGACATATTAATAGTTAATTAAATATACGAATGCATGATTTTAAAACACGGATATTCATCTCCACATCCAGCTAGTTCCTAGAGTTTATAAGTAAGCTCTATACATCGGTAGCCTTGTCTTCAGTTAGTGATACTAAGGGTGAGATCTCTTGTTTTATTTTATTGAATAAAGTAGTGGATGTAGAACATATTAAGTCATTTTGAACATCATGTGATGTGCCAACAAACACAGTAGAAATTTCCAAATAATTTCTTAATTTCTCATCTACAGTGCAACAATTCAATATAATTAGGCCCTAACTTTTTTTCTCTCTCAATGATGGATAAATTATATTTGAAGAGAAAAATTATACGCTCAGACTGGAGTTTGAAACCAGGACCTTTGGCTTTCTAGGCCAATGCTCTTACCCTAAGCTACCTGAGCACTCCAAACTAAACGCAAAATTTCTCTTATATACACTGTTAATTCCCGAGCGCAAAATGCTACGAAACTGTTGCTCCGATCTTGCAAATGGCGGCTTCTTTATTAAGTAGGCCTTTTATTGGGAATTTTATACGGATTACATTACGTATTACATTATAAAGCCAGTATGGCCTCTTTCGATGTTTTTATTATTCATTTCATACATCTCAATGATGGATAAATTATATTTGGGTTCAAACCCCAGTCTGAGTTTATAATTTTTTTCAAATATAAAGTTAAATGTAACTTCTTTGTACTGAAATAAAATTTTGCAAACCTGCATAGAGGAATGTATGAAATGAATCCTAAAGCCAATGTAACTCAGAAAAGGCTTGATTGAAGTAATACATTCAGTCATCATTTACATGAACAGAAAATTTGAAGATTTCAGTAACTTCTATTTTATAGAGCTGCTTCATAATGTGAAAACATTTTCCTGAACTGCAGCTTAATTTTTTATTCAATGCCTAGGTTGTCATTTTGACATTTCCGGTGTTTTCTCCTATCATTGGCATAATTGTAATCCACTTCTGAGGTTGGGGCTCTTGGAAGGCAGAGTTATGGCTGTCCCGATGATATGTTGGGGTGATGATGATGATAGTGGTGAGAGTCCTTAATCCTAAACTTAATCTAAGGCGAATATGAATGATGATTGTGATTGCCATATGATGTTCAGGGACCATTTGGGCCTTAAAGTTTCCCAATATTTGTCTTACAAGTGAGGAAAAAACCCTGGAAAAACCTCACTCAGGGAACTTGTCCTGACCGGGATCGAACTTGGACCCACTACGTGCCAAGGAAGCACGACACGCTACCTCGAGATCACAGCGGTGGACTCAGTTTAAAAATAAATAATAGTTAAAAAACTAAAACAACACGCTTTATTAGAAAACCGAACTAAAAAATGAAAAATAATTTTAATTTCCAACACGCTTGGGATAAAATTAAAGTGGTCAACAAAAAAATCATCTCCAACACATCTAGAATAAAACAAAAAAATAATTTTACCATCAAAAGCGTGCTTTTCATGGTTTCTACATTTTCTTCTTAGAGACTTTACTTTTACCAATATCTGTTTATTATCAAATATATTAATTGATATAGAGCACCCCACGCTTTTGATGGTAAAATTATTTTTTTGTAGATAACTCTAGTTTTATTCTAATTGTGTTGGAGATGATTTTTTTGTGACCACTTTAATTTTATCCCAAGCGTGTTGGAAATTAAAACTATTTTTCATTTTTGGTTCGGTTTTCTAATAAAGCGTGTTGATTGTTTTTTAAACTATTATTTATTTTTTAGTTTTAATATTCTACAGAATAAGATAAAAATGTAAATATCTTTAAATTCGATACTATTGTAGTATGAGCTAAAAGTAATACTCTACTAAAAAAATGTCCTCCGGGCCGGATTTGAACCAGCGACCCATGGATTACTGAAATTATATGCCACTACAGTCCACCGGTCTACTAACTGAGCTCTTACAACCGTTAAGAAACAAGTTGATAAGTCCGCAATCTATTATACCGGTTTTTATTATCTTGATTTTCTGATGATTTTGGCCATGATTTTAGAAAAAAAAAATGAAATTATTGTATTGTCATCCTTTACAAGTATACAAAATTTCAAGTCGATCCAATGATTTTAAGTGGGTGAAAATCTCGTTGAAAAATTCTGTTACATAGGTAGATACAGGCCAAGCTAACATAAAGCGTGTAAAAATAATCACCTTGTTCTCTAATATATTTTCAGTCTCCATTTTGAAATGTATAACTGATTATTATTTATAATAGGATGACGAGATTCTCTGTGGACTTCAATTCACTACTAGCCTGCGAATTTAAACTGTTTGCTTGTTGTCTGAAGTAAGCAATGTGATTTTATATAATGTCGATGTGCTGAATCCGAATTTTCAGTCCGTTTACTTCTATCATGTAAGATTTTCTTGCGAAATCACATTATATGTATTGTATAATTACGCGAATTTCATCACAAATGTTTTCATTATACTTTTTTTATTTTAAAGAAAAAATAATACTTAATATACACAACTTGTTGAAATTATGTGTATGATTGTTAACACAAGTCACTAGAGTGTTTTTGCTATATTTTGTCTTGTTTACTTCGCTATTGGAAAATTTCACACAAATTTTACACCCGTTGCTTCTTACTTGAGAAAGTTCTCCTGTTCCTTTTTTCTTTTATGTTTATCTTCAGGCAATTCACGCTTTACATCCAACAATACTCTGCAAGCATACTGATGCTCCAGCGTCCCTGGTACCTTCTTTCGAACTCCAGCATATCCTTGTGAAATCGTTTGCCTTGTTCTTCGCTCAAAAATACTATATTTTCAGGGAAATAATCTAGGTGAGAAAACAGGAAATCAATTTTCATACTCATGTTACAACCAAGTTACTTGTTAATAGACCGCATTATACGTCTAATTATTCTTAAAGTTAAGTATACTTTTCATGCATTCTTCATAGTTCTTGCATTACATTGTTTATCAATAGTGCTTAATAATTAAACACTATTGATAATAAAAACGTAATACGATTAAATAAATGCAATTGTTGTATTCGCTTATATTATTTTATTTGCAAGAAATAAGATTGGAAAACTGTTATCGCATTTAAAACAATTATTTCTTTTTAAAATTACCCCTCATGCCACGTTTCTCCCTCCAGCCTTTCCCCTCCCTCAAATGCTCCCTTCAATACTCTCGCTCGCTTTCCGGCACGTTCCCTAGTTTTAACTAATTCCGCTAGATGGCAGGAGTGGTAGATAAGCTAATCTTTACATAAAAATTAAGTTTTTAATGTAAATTTTAATTACTTGAAGTATAAAATTGTAACGAAATGGAAAGAAAATAAGGTTGTAATACTTTGAGCACAGATATATATCATATTTATTAATTCAAAGTAATAATCGAAAATGTAATGAATCAAGAAATCTTCTGATGAAGTGAGGAGCAAAGTTGACTTGTATTACTAGCGATTTAGCTCAGGTCAGCTTTGCGCAGTGGCAATATCGTAACCAATGAGGTTTGACCGAGGTGCGATTATTGCTAGTTGAAAACTTATACCAATACCCCGCCAAGTGCACGTGAAATATCGTGCGCTTCGGCAATTTTTGCAAGCTCCTACGGGAGCAATTAAACTACACGAACTATACAACTGTTTTGAAATGTACAGTCTGTCATTCTGGGAAGATTTTAAAATCCACAACTTTAAGCATGTACTATTTCCTCTACCGTTATGAGTGTGCCATCAAGACATAAAAAAAAAAGGATTATAACTCAATGGTACTAATTTTAGTTTGTGCTCACTATTTAACTTATGCCCCAAATGGGAGTCAATGACGAATCACGTTACAATGATTTTTTATTTACAGCCAATCACAGTCGTGTTTCACCTCGCTCTTTATCAGTTCCTGCTTTTGTTATAAAGAAAGCTCCACCTTTTTAATGTTCTGAACAGGTCAAAGCATTATTTTTTCTCCAATAAATACATTGAATATAGCAAATATTGAAAAGATTTCTTGATTTTACTGAGTTGTTTACTAAAAAAAAATGAATAACCCATAATGTTGATTATGATATATAGTTTGATGGTTTTCATTTTTTCTCCACTTGGGTGCATTCTTACAATATTGCGATCTTATTTGGCAATAAATAATATGATCAAGGTGCAGTGAATGAACATAACCTCACGTTTCTGATTTGTTTTCAAACATTGCCGTTTACATTAAATATATAAATATTTTAAAATAACTATAGTTAAACAATGATTTGTGAGTAAACAGCTTAATTTTATTCATTAAATAGTCCTAACAAATGCCACTCTTGATTTCCAAATTATCTAGATAAATTCACTCCTCACTTTGTGAGTCATGAATTTATCGATAATTTGGAAATCACTCGTGGCATTACTTATGATTATGTATGTACCTGCTCGAGGTGAGCCTGCTGATCCGAGTAACCCAAATCAAAGTTGTGATATAGAATCCCTTCAGCGATTTGGGTCGAAAAACTGATGGGAAGAGAGTCCTTTCTCTGGGATGATAAGAGACTCATGCTCGGGGAAACAAGAGTAAAGTCCACAACAACTAATTTTTAAAAGGTTGGCAAAAGTGGCAACTCTCTAGATGGGGTTAGTACATCCAGAAGCTGGACCTAAAGCTTTGAGGTGGCAGCCCCACCAGTGGTCTACTCTGCATAGCATTGGTATCCGGATCAGAGGAAAACACATCACTCCTATTCTTCACAATAGAAACTCGGATGTATTACTATTGGGCGACAGTGAGGAGATACTAAAGGCCAACATGCCCACACTATTTAGTTACACTAAGAAATTGGGACTAGTAGTAAATATCAATAGAACTAAATATATTAGATTATTAAACTTAATAAACGAATGTTGGAAGACATGTAAAATACCTGAAAATTGGAAGATAGGTGAAGTCATATCCCTCTTCAAAAAAGGAAATAGATTAGATAGTAAAAATTATGAGGTATCAGTTTATTGAACTCCACTTATAAATTATATGCAAAAATAATAAATAATAGATTGAAGAAGATATCTGACACACTCTTAGAAGAAGAACAAGCAGGGTTCAGAAAAGGAAGATCCTGTACTGATAATGCGTTTATTATAAAGAGACCAATTGAAAAGAGAAGAGCTTAACCTGCCAACATATTTGTTGTTCATTGATTTTGAAAAGGCCTTTGACAGAGTAATAGATCTATACTATGGGAAATAATGAAGGAACGAGGATATCCACACCATCTAATAAAATCAGTCCAAGGCTTATATGAAGAAACTAAAGTAGAGATAAAAACTGATGGAAAAAGGTCAGAAGAAATTTTAATAATCAAGGAGTTAGACAAGGGTGTAGTCTATCGCCCACTCTTTTTAATATATATATCGACGACATTATGAAACAATGGAAAATTATAATGGACAAAGGCCTTAGATTGAACAATAACTCAAGTATTAATAACTTACTTTTTGCCGATGATTTAGTCTTACTACACCATGATGAACATCTGTTACAATTGGCTGCTTACAAACTAAATGCAATATGTAGCGATTATAATTTAAAAATTTCAATAACTAAAACAAAAGTAATGGCATTTTGTGGAAGAAATACTCTGCGTGCAAAAATAGTAATTAGAGACAAAATTATTGAACAAGTATCCCACTTTAAATATTTAGGATGTGACATCAGCTATGGGTATGATAAAGATATTGAACACAAAACACATCAGTTTCAAGCTATTTGTGGTACAATAAATAGAACATTGAATAATAAAGCCCATAAACAAACAAAATTAAAATTTTATAAAACAATGGCTGTCCCTGTCTTTTTGTATGGGAATGAATCTTGGATTACCACTACCAAACAAGAAAGTAAAATCCAAGCAGCCGAGATGAAATTTTTAAGAAGAGTAAAAGGCTGCACTAGAATGGACCAGATAAGAAACGAGGATATCCGTGAAGAACTGCAGATCTACTTCATAAAAGAAAAGATATTTAACAACAAGATACAGTGGAAAGAACATGTAGAAAGAATGGAAGAAAGTAGATTACCAAATAAAATCTTCCATTATTTTCCAAGAGGAAGAAGAGATGTCGGACGTCCTCGGAAGAGATGGTCTTAGATCTATCAGTGAAGACGGAACAGGCAACTCTTGCCTAAACCAAGAAGTGAAGAATAAGAAGAAGAAGAAGACTAAATATATGGTCACACATGTAAATACATTAGGCCTATATAATAGAAATGGACAGCTAATGACAAATGAGGGGAATTTTGAAAAAGTGGCTGAATTCATATCCCTAACTAATTATGTAACTCACTCACTGACACTATCGAACCCATAGGTTCATGGCCGCGCGGACATAAGCTCTCCATGCATCCCTATCCTGAGCTAATGTTTTCCAATCATTCCCTGTATAATCAGCTTACCTCAAATCATAGTTAATGTTATTCTCCCACCTCATTCTTGGTCTACCAAGGGCGTTTTTCCTCTGGTTTTCATACAAGGACCTTCCATGCAACTCTTTCATTCCCCATTCGTGCCACATGTCCTGCCCATCGCAGTCTATGAGACTTAACTGTTCTTATTATATCTGGCTTCCTATAAAGATCATGTAGTTTTTTCCATTCACCTGTCTGTTCATCTCTCTTTGGTCCAAAAATTTTCCTAAGAACCTTATTCTCAAATACTCGTAATCTCCTTTCCTCCCTTAAAGTAAAAATCCATGTTTAGCATCCATATAATGTAACTGATAGAATAATAGTTTTTATATATTTTTAGTTTAACATTTTTTGAAAGGAGTTGGGACGTCAAGAGTCCTTGTAATTCATAATAGCACGCATTTCCAGAATTGAGCCTATGTTTAATTTCTTTGTGCATCTCATTCCTATTTGTGATCATTGTTCCTAGGTATTTGAATTGAGCCACTTCCTCAAAATTTCCCTCATTTGTCATTAGCTGTCCATTTCCATTATATAATGTACTTCATGCGTGACCATATATTTAGTTTTATTGATATTTATTTAACAAGAGGAAGACCAGCCAAGAGATGTATAGACAGTGAATGCACATCCAATAAGTCTTCCTCCGAGAAGTGATTTTGGGAATAAACAGGATGAAAATCCTACAAATTAAGTTTAAGAAGAAGAAGATATTTACTTCCAGTCCTAATTTCTTAGTGTTACTCAATAGTGTACGTGTTGCCCTTAGTATCTCTTCACTTTCGCCCAATAGTATTTCACCATCAGCATAAACTAACAGCTTATTAATACCATTGAGTTGTTGGCATTCTTCATCCTCTAAAGATGTTTCGGTAACTGAGATTCTTGTTGTTAACAAGAAATTTTGAAACAACTTTACAGAAAGATATCCGTGCTTTTCTCCTTTTAATCCTTAGTGTTTTTAAATGCTGCATCTGACATCAATTTTCTTATATCAGGACTGTTAAATATACCTTCATTTAATTTTACTTTAGATATTATTGAGAATTTCTCACATATGTACTTGAAACAGTCTCCTTCCTTATTTAAAGCCTTTATGAACTGTTTAATTAAGCCAAGCTTAATGTGGAGAGGTGGCAGCAAAACTTTAGAAGGACTCACAAGGTTTTGGCGCACAATTCTTAGAACCGACTTCCAAATTTATTGAGGTGGTCAGTCTTTCTTAGTCCAGTGATCAACTCATGCCCTGCTATCCCACAGGCAAAGAAAGCATGGAAATTTGGTAAAACCAGATTGTTGACCCAGCAGCATAGTAAGAACTTTGAAGTTGCTACAAACTTGCCAGTTGTGTTTGCACAGTAGTTCACTCACAATAACATCAGTTGCAAATTTGAGTATGATTCTTTGAGGATCACTGAATAAGCAACAGGCACTGAACCAATAACGTTTTCATTATGACGGAGAAACACCCTTTAAACTTAGCTTGGAAGCATCAATGACACAGTCTCCATTCACTTGGATCGTGGTTTGGAAGTCCAAGTTTTAGCATACAATCTATTCACAGTATTGCAATATAAAGGTAGCCATCTTCATAGAAAAAGGATTTAAAATCTATTTCGTGTTGTTTGTACCAATAGAGTGATGTTTTTGGACACAGTTTTTTTTTCTTGGAGTCTAGAACCCAACAACTCAGCTAACTCTTTAGAGTGGGCAAGTTCCCTCACCAAGTCATTTAATTCAGTCTGGTTAAAACACACTTTTTCTGTATCTCCCACGAATAAAAAAAAACTCCAAGCGCAACAGGCCTAGAAGGCCCTTGGCCTATCAGCCAGCTGCTGGTTTCACATCCACATGTGTTAATCACAGAGGTAGACGATCATCTAGCCATTGTAAGGGTGACATGTGGTCAGCATGTTGGGTCCCCTAGCCATTATAGCTGGTCTTCTCAACCTGGAGTCGCTACTTATTGTAGCTACCCAAAGCCTCACAATGCTGGGTGGGCACCGGTCCCATACTGGCGAAATTCCATGAGAAAATGTCTTCCCCCATGGAGACTCGAACCAGCGCAAGTCCCGTAGTTCTGCGCAAAGGCTTCTTGCCTTAACCACTAGGCTACAGCACACAAATAAACATAGGTTAATGGCAAGGGTGCATGTTATCTCACTCTAACTTCCTGATGAGCTTGCACCTCTTATCAGGTAAACATCTGGTGCCTCAGTGTTTCCTATAAACACATTAAAAGAATTCTAAATACATTTGATTTTCAAATCCTGACATCATAAAACTACACATGGTAAAGTATTCTTCTTCTTCTTCACTTCCTGGTTTAGGCATTAGTTACAGTTTATATAATTACTCTTTGGGCATGAGAAAATTACACTATAAAGAAAAACAAAAAAATTAATTAAATGGTATTTGACAGGAACTTTCTGGCTTTGAATTTGATTTCAGCATGCTAAAAATACCCCAAAACTTACAAATTTCGGAGATAGCAATTTCATCGTAGACTAGTGTTATTAACCTATATATATATATATATATATATATATATATATATATAATAATAATAATATAATTGCTCAAAATCATGCAAAATTAATTAATTGGTGTATTGTGTTAATGATATTGTCACTTTGGAACACAATTCCAGATGATATCTTGTACACTTTTGTCAACATAGTTTACATCTGCAACTGTCTTTGATTTGATGGTAAGAGACATTCACACACACACTTTGTGATGGAACCTGTGGACTGCATATTGGTTTATCTGGTGTAAAATAATTTAGCAATTGTGTGTAATAAAATGTAGACATTTTGTTTGGTATTTTTGGTTTTTTTGTCATATTAACCTTTTCAAGGTCATATTTATATGCACATTTCCCACTTTTTATGTCATAGACATCTGATCTGAAATGGAGGTCAAAAGAGTGGTATGTGATCTAAGTGTGCATGATCTGCTAATGTTTATACACTAAGTTAAAACTATGAAAAAGCCATTTAAATGTACCAAATTCAATATGTGCATGTCATCATCATGATTATTGGATACACCTAAGATATATATATATATATATATATATAATATATGTGATATATATAGATATTATAAATATATTTTTGACATTTGGCAATGAAGGCAAATATGTTATGAAAGAAAAATGAATGCTTGAGTCGGGATTCGAACTCGAGTCTCTAAAGTCTGTACCTTTAGCGCTCTAACCAACTGAGCTACTCAAGAATTCCAATACAAGCATACAATTTTCTTATACATGTAGTATTCTCAATTCACACAAGAGGTAGCTGAAATTGTTCCAACTGCCATCTCGCGGCTAACGTAACAGTTAAGCAAATTTTTAAAGAGAATATTTACTTTATAGCAGTAACGCTTTTATATATAGATATTATAAATATATTTTTGACATTTGGCAATGAAGGCAAATATGTTATGAAAAGAAAAATGAATGCTTGAGTCGGGATTCGAACTCGAGTCTCTTAAAGTCTGTACCTTTAGCGCTCTAACCAACTGAGCTACTCAAGAATTCCAATACAAGCATACAATTTTCTTATACATGTAGTATTCTCAATTCACACAAGAGGTAGCTGAAATTGTTCCAACTGCCATCTCGCGGCTAACGTAACAGTTAAGCAAATTTTTAAAGAGAATATTTACTTTATAGCAGTAACGCTTTTATATATAGATATTATAAATATATTTTTGACATTTGGCAATGAAGGCAAATATGTTATGAAAAGAAAAATGAATGCTTGAGTCGGGATTCGAACTCGAGTCTCTAAAGTCTGTACCTTTAGCGCTCTAACCAACTGAGCTACTCAAGAATTCCAATACAAGCATACAATTTTCTTATACATGTAGTATTCTCAATTCACGCAAGAGGTAGCTGAAATTGTTCCAACTGCCATCTCGCAGCTAACGTAACAGTTAAGCAAATTTTTAAAGAGAATATTTACTTTATAGCAGTAACGCTTTATATATAGATATTATAAATATATTTTGACATTTGGCAATGAAGGCAAATATGTTATGAAAAGAAAAATGAATGCTTGAGTCGGGATTCGAACTCGAGTCTCTAAAGTCTGTACCTTTAGCGCTCTAACCAACCTGAGCTACCCAAGAATTCCAAGACAACCATGACAATTTTCTTATACATGTAGTATTCTCAATTCACACAAGAGGTAGCTGAAATTGTTCCAACTGCCATCTCGCGGCTAACGTAACAGTTAAGCAAATTTTTTTTTTTTTTTTTTTTTTTTTTAAAGAGAATATTTACTTTATAGCAGTAACGCTTTTATATATAGATATTATAATATATTTTTGACATTTTGGCAATGAAGGCAAATATGTTATGAAAAGAAAAATGAATGCTTGAGTCGGGATTCGAACTCGAGTCTCTAAAGTCTGTACCTTTAGCGCTCTAACCAACTGAGCTACTCAAGAATTCCAATACAAGCATACAATTTTCTTATACATGTAGTATTCTCAATTCACACAAGAGGTAGCTGAAATTGTTCCAACTGCCATCTCGCGGCTAACGTAACAGTTAAACAAATTTTTAAAGAGAATATTTACTTTATAGCAGTAACGCTTTTATATATAGATATTATAAATATATTTTTGACATTTGGCAATGAAGGCAAATATGTTATGAAAAGAAAAATGAATGCTTGAGTCGGGATTCGAACTCGAGTCTCTAAAGTCTGTACCTTTAGCGCTCTAACCAACTGAGCTACTCAAGAATTCCAATACAAGCATACAATTTTCTTATACATGTAGTATTCTCAATTCACACAAGAGGTAGCTGAAATTGTTCCAACTGCCATCTCGCGGCTAACGTAACAGTTAAGCAAATTTTAAAGAGAATATTTACTTTATAGCAGTAACGCTTTATATATAGATATTATAAATATATTTTGACATTTGGCCAATGAAGGCAAATATGTTATGAAAAGAAAAATGAATGCTTGAGTCGGGATTCGAACTCGAGTCTCTAAAGTCTGTACCTTTAGCGCTCTAACCAACTGAGCTACTCAAGAATTCCAATACAAGCATACAATTTTCTTATACATGTAGTATTCTCAATTCACACAAGAGGTAGCTGAAATTGTTCCAACTGCCATCTCGCGGCTAACGTAACAGTTAAGCAAATTTTTAAAGAGAATATTTACTTTATAGCAGTAACGCTTTTATATATAGATATTATAAATATATTTTTGACATTTGGCAATGAAGGCAAATATGATATGAAAAGAAAAATGAATGCTTGAGTCGGGATTCGAACTCGAGTCTCTAAAGTCTGTACCTTTAGCGCTCTAACCAACTGAGCTACTCAAGAATTCCAATACAAGCATACAATTTTCTTATACATGTAGTATTCTCAATTCACAAAAGAGGTTAGCTGAAATTGTTCCAACTGCCATCTCGCGGCTAACGTAACAGTTAAGCAAATTTTTAAAGAGAATATTTACTTTTAAGCAGTAACGCTTTTATATATAGATATTATAAATATATTTTGGACATTTGGCAATGAAGGCAAATATGATATGAAAAGAAAAATGAATGCTTGAGTCGGGATTCGAACTCGAGTCTCTAAAGTCTGTACCTTTAGCGCTCTAACCAACTGAGCTATCAGAATTCCAATACAAGCATACAATTTTCTTATACATGTAGTATTCTCAATTCACACAAGAGGTAGCTGAAATTGTTCCAACTGCCATCTCGCGGCTAACGTAACAGTTAAGCAAATTTTAAAGAGAATTATTTACTTTATAGCAGTAACGCTTTTATATATAGAATTATAAATATATTTTTGACATTTGGCAATGAAGGCAAATATGATATGAAAAAAAAATGATGCTGAGTCGGGATTTCGAACTCGAGTCTCTAAAGTCTGTACCTTTAGCGCTCTAACCAACTGAGCTACTCAAGAATTCCAATCAAGCATACAATTTTCTTATACATGTAGTATTCTCAATTCACACAAGAGGTAGCTGAAATTGTTCCAACTGCCATCTCGCGGCTAACGTAACGTTAAGCAAATTTTTAAAGAGAATATTTACTTTATAGCAGTAACGCTTTTATATATAGATATTATAAATATATTTTTGACATTTGGCAATGAAGGCAAATATGTTATGAAAAGAAAAAAATTTGCTTAACTGTTACGTTAGCCGCGAGATGGCATTTGGAACAATTTCAGCTACCTCTTGTGTGAATTGAGAATACTACATGTATAAGAAAATTGTATGCTTGTATTGGAATTCTTGAGTAGCTCAGTTGGTTAGAGCGCTAAAGGTACAGACTTTAGAGACTCGAGTTCGAATCCCGACTCAAGCATTCATTTTTCTTTTCATAACATATTTGCCTTCATTGCCAAATGTCAAAAATATATTTATAATATCTATATATAAAAGCGTTACTGCTATAAAGTAAATATTCTCTTAAAAATTTGCTTAACTGTTACGTTAGTCGCGAGATGGCAGTTGGAACAATTTCAGCTACCTCTTGTGTGAATTGAGAATACTACATGTATAAGAAAATTGTATGCTTGTATTGGAATTCTTGAGTAGCTCAGTTGGTTAGAGCGCTAAAGGTACAGACTTTAGAGACTCGAGTTCGAATCCCGACTCAAGCATTCATTTTTCTTTTCATAACATATGTGATATATATATATATATATATATATGTGATCTCCCAATGCTGTATTTGTGACCTGTCAACCAAGGGAAAAAACCTCTACAGAAAATCATTGTTCTCTCAGGATTGTTAATAGGTCATTTCAAACAGAATAGAGCATTATAAGAAGTAAGATGGTTGGGGGATAGGCTAATTGAAAAAAAATGAGAAAACATAATTTCCTATAGCTGTAATAAAAAATAAACACTGAGTTTGTAAAAAATGCAAGGAGTAAACATTTTGTTATGATTGAATAATTAAATATTAAAAATGTATTGTCTGCCTCATCTTATATTTAGTTTTCTTTTAAGATCAGTTTCAGAATTATTCCATTTTCAGTATTTTCACGACTAATTAATTCCTATAAAAGTTAAATTTTCACGACTGTACTATTGTAATGATGTACATCTTCCTCCATCTGTTGATAGACCGATGTACCTCCAAATCAGATCACATTCTCTGGAATTACAAGATTCATTAATTTCTCCTTCTTGTTTTTTGAATGTGGATTTTTTCCGAAACTGTGAGATCTTTAGGCTTCTCTATTTGTTTTATTAATTTAGCCTTTCTTTCAATTTTATGTTTTTCTGACCAAACGTGAGCGGCTATTACAGATTTTTCTAATTTCCCCATTTTTAACATTTCTAAGATATTCTTTCACTCTGTTTTTGAAATTTCTCTTTGCTTTCCTATGTAGATTTTATCACAATCCCTCCATTTTATCTGATAAATCTCTGATTTGTTTTCTTCTTCCATTTTCTTATTAATGTTGGATTTGCTTATTCTATTGAGGTTAAAGTCATTTTTTGGTGCCAATCTTATGTTGAAATTAATTTTTTTTTTTAACTTGTGGTCCTTCAATGGATGATATATACACTTGTTGAATTTTATATTTTTTTCTTTTCCTTTTTGAAGTGTACTTTCATTGATTAATTTTTGTCTTTTGAACTTATTTTCATTTGTATCATGTTTTCTTCACACCTATTCTCTATTGCTACATTATGTATTTTTTTTTTCAGAATTCTCTCTGTTCTGGGTATGTTTATTAACCTTCTGTTGGGCAAAATGTTCCGACCTTCGAGTTTGGGTGCAATGTGCCTGATCAGCACATGCTTAAAAATTATTTAACACACTGTTTGCCAATCTGAACAATGGGAAGTCGAAGAAATGTTATTGTTAGGGATATCCAAAGGATAAAATATTCAAAATTTGCTGCTAGAAAACTTTTATAGGGACATAATATTGATTAACAAATTTGTGACAAGCCTTCAAACAACATGATATAAAAGTAAGAACAAGTTAGGTTCAGTTCAAATATACTTGAAAATAGTTCACATTATCAACATTTAGTCTATGTTTTTAGCAAAATTATTCAGTAATATAACATTGTTTAGTATGAATAAGTTAAATAAGCAATTTTCTTTTTGCAAATATTTTTAAAATACACATATTCAATAATGTAACGACTTCGGGCGCAATCTCAACAAAATATTTACAACCCGCCATGGTAATGGTCAAGAGCAAACTGATTGGGGTAGTTGCTTAGAGCAGGTAAAAAGAAACAGCTACTCGGATGCCCAGTCGTCATCGTCGTCTTATGACAGTGGAATGGGACAAAATTGACCACCTATGCCTCTCAGATCAGATGCACCTGATGGAAGGTGTGTCAAACTATTGAAAACTGCCTCTTTGTAAGCATGTAATTAAATCCTAAAGTTTTATTATAATTATCTGTGTGTGACTTCTTTCTGTGTATTCCAATTTCTTTCTTCTTATTCTCTTCATTTCTTATTAATTTAGATCTAAAAATGGCATTTGTCTGTTGATTTCTGTTTCCTTTGTAAATTTTATAGTTTGACTGTGAATGTTCAATATTAAAGCATCCTCTACATGTTTGTGATTCACAATAGCAATTATATCATCAACATATCTGCACCAGAATTTCAAAATTGAAGGATATACATTAATTTATTGGGGGCATGCCCTAGCATAGTGGTTAAGGCACTGAGCTACAAGCCGGAGGGTCGAGGGTTCAAGTCCCATTGGGGTCAGGATTTTTAAACTGACCCAAACCCTCTGGTGGCACTATGGCCCTGGGGTCGACTCAGCCTCTAATGGAAACGAGTACCAGACGCTTGTTCTGGGGGTAAAGGCGGCCGTCACGCAGGGCTGACAACCCGGCTGACATAAAGTGCCGATTGTCTAGAAAAAGTGGGAGCCTTAACCTCGTACTACCCCAGGGCCTCCGGGTCTGTTGTGGATGACTTTACTTTACTTACATTAATTTATTATCTTATTTTAGAAAGAAAATTAATATTATTAATATTATTATCTTATGTTTGAAATTTCCCATAAACAGATTAACTAAAATGGGGACAGGTGATTCCCCATAGAAAGACCTGAATTTTGTTTGAAGATTTTCCATTATACATGAAAACATTTGTTAAATGCGTAATCTGGTTAAGATTTTATATTCCATTATACTTTCTTTGTCTATCTTGTTTTTGTTCAGCCACTTATCTAAAATTTCTATAGGGTTTTCTCTAGGGATGTTTGGAAATAACAAAAGAACATCAGAGGAAACTAATCTGTCTGATGGGTCTAGGTATATTTTTTATAATCTTCCTACTAATTGGTATGAATTATCAGCTGATAGATTTTAATATAAAATCCAAGAATTTTTAAAAATCATTATGAATTTCAAATAAATAATTAGCACATTAAGAATCAAAGGAAAATTCTTTAACTGCAGCCTAAATAATACCCATGCACCAACCAAAGAAAAGACTGACGATGGAAAAGATAATTTTTACTATAATACTGATATATATATATATATATATATATATATCCTCTGTTTATTTTAGATATAAAGATTATTTCATCAACATAACAGTAGCTATGAATTTTATTCTTCCACTTATTATGAACTTGTTGGCCTCGGTGATCTAGTGATTATGTTCATTGTCATGGGTTAAAACCTGGCCGGAGTCGATGGTTTTTAGGATGGAAAAGTTCAAGGGATTTATGGGTCCTGAGTCTGAAGATTTTTGAGCTTGTAAAAGAACCTCAAGCCTGAGAGCAAAATTTAATCTGTCTTCCCCATCCAAGTAATAATTTACTAGATGTCTCATTGGAGGCAAATGCTGACTACGGGTCGAATCTATGAACGCATTAGACCGTAAAAGGCGTTCTCTGCTGAGAAAGTTGTATCCTAATACGATTTTGCTTACTCAGAAATCTGTTCATGCGAAAATAATTGTTGAAATTCGTAAGCTACCTGATGAGGTAACTTAAGAGAGAAACGAATCGTGAGAATCCCGAATGGAACCAATGGTAACCGATGTAGTTTGAAACCTTGCCGCATACCTTGCTGCTTTATCCAAGATGTTGGACCTTGAAGACTTCGATCTTGTTTTCGGTATACGCGGAGAAGAGGAATTTGATAGAGTCTGCCAAAGAATTCAACTGGAAGAACAGGAGAATAGGCGTAATATTGCACGATGCAGACGTCGTTGTATACGGTATTATTTGTGGGACGGAAGTGTAAATGCATGCCTCTAGCAGACGAAAATAACGGAAGTGGTTTTATCGCTGAGAATTCTGGGTAATTTCTTGTCAATATTACGAAAACGACGACTTTCATACATGACCGGTTAGTGGGTAGCTAATTCGATCTTTGCACTTGCTCACGGTGAGTCAGCTCACCAGTGATTGGAAGTAATTTGAGTAGAGACTAATGTATTTGCATGCGGCCCTACATGTTACTCACTGACAACTGTAGGGAAATAAGCATTACTAAATTAGCTTGGTCAAGAAACTTCTACTCTCGCCTCCAAGAGGGATGTGTGGGGTATGTCAAACATAATAAATGTATAAGGCCATCTCCGTTTATTGCATCTTGTTCCACACCATTATAACAGTCATCTATTTTTAGCTCTTATATTTCTTCATAATCTCTGATATTACTGCTAAATTCAGTTTTCTTTTCTTCTTTTAATACTGTTTAGTGTTTTTAAATTTACATAAATCCAAGCCAGAGCAGTAAAAATGCTTATCACAGTTTGGAATTAAATCTTCAATCTGGACATGACAGAAATTATTATTATTTTATACATAAAGACAGAATCAAGAACACAGAAATAAGACAGGAACTTGAAATATTTGCAATAACTGATAAAATAGATAAAATAGATACATATAGACAAAAATGGAAGCAACACATAGACAGAATGAATGAAGATAGATATCCAAACAAATAAAATACAAACCTAAAGGCACCCGAGATGTGGTGAGACCTAGAAAGAGATGGGCTGAAGTCGGAACGGGTTAACAGACCTAATCCATGAATGCAGATGATGATGATGATATACATAAAGATCAAGTAGACTGTAATGAGTTGAATAAAATAAAATTCTCTTAATTTGCTTTTAATTAAATAAGAACTTTAATTACATTTATCTTCTTATACAAAGAAACTTCTATGTTTAAATGAAAATTGAGAAATATAATTACATAACAAAACATGACCAACATGTTTAACATTCACCTTTTTACATTGATAATCAACCATATCATGATTCAACTGCAAAATTACGAGCAAATCCCTGGGCCCACCATCTCCACATAGTAGCCCAACCCAACAAATGAAACTAACTTACCACTTCCAACAAGAAATTGTTTATACATTACATTTGGGAATTTTTAACATTATGAGGTTCAATTAATAAGAATTAAATGAATCGTGATTTCTTTTTACCTCATACTTCTATGTTTTTTTTAAACACAGCACTGCAGTATCGGCAACCCATTATCACCATTGTCAGCTGTTTTCACGACTGTCAATTTTTTCTTTTGCCAGTAATTATCCAAACTGCCATCTGGTGTTCTTTTGAATGAATCATTTTCTAAACTGCCATCTGTTGCATTTTTGAAGAACTTTGTAATCAAGCTTGGTTCGTCCATACTAGAACCATGAACTTCGAGATTCTGGATGAACCGAGCTTGATTACAAAGTTCTTAAAAAATACAACAGATGGCAGTTTAGAAAACGATTCATTCAAAAGAACACCAGATGGCAGTTTGGATAATTACTGGCAAAAGAAAAAATTGACAGTCGTGAAAACAGCTGACGATGGTGACAATGGGTCGCCAATACTGCAGTGCTGTGTTTAAAAAAACATAGAAGTATGAGGTAAGAAGAAATCACGATTCATTTAATTCTTCAGAAATTGTTTATATGAAATTCATGCCTTACACATCTTCACACATTCAAGATGTCTTCTGGAATATATTTTTTAATAAAAAGATTCAGAATTTTTTACAAAAATAGTAGACTAGTCAATCATGAATCAAAATGTGGACAGGCCTTGACAGGGAGCTTGTAATTGTAATTTCTAAGACATAACAAATGAAAGTGATATTAAATTAATCTTGGGAAGTAAACATTATGAGGTGTAATCATTGAAATTCATCGGAGAACACTTTTTGACAACCCACCTCAAAAATTTTATGTTTTTCACGATACTGCAGTTTCAGACAATATTACATCCATCTTCAGCCATAACTCCGACTGATGAGATTCTTTGGCCATCAACTCTTCTATTGTCACCATCTTCAGTGCTGCCATCTATGGTTGAATTTATGAACTTCAAAATCAAATTTTGTTTGTTAGGAATATCAAAATTCATTGATGTATATTTATTTTTCTGAATGTATCTTCTCCCAAACTGTCAATTCTAAAGGTTTATCCACTTGTTTTAAAAGTTTAGCTTCTCTTCCAATTTTATGATGTTCTAATAAACTATGTGCAGCAATTGCAGATTTTTCAATTTCACAATTTTTAATATTTCTAAATGTTTTCCGGTACGAGTTTTCAAATTCCTTTTAGTTTTCCAATATAAACTTTACTAGAAGTCCTGGCCACGCATTGCTGTGGCTAAGGTATACATTAAAAATTTTAATTAAGTTGCTGTCTTTCAGCCAGATTACTTAAAACTAATACTTACACACAAAATTAATAATATTGAAAATAAAATAAATGCTGAACACACTTAAATTATGAAATAATCAATATTTGTAATTCAATTGAAATTTGCAGTTGCAACAAAAAGCACAGCCATCTGGATCTCTCCTTGTTAAATAATAAACCAATTACCTTACCAAATTATAGCTCGGGACCCAGCACTGTGTGTCTGAAAGGAATTTGCTGGACTCAGCTGTTAGTACTATGCGGAGTAAACACACAGAGCTTGGACCCGAGCTGTACCTTACACCGCCATCTGTTAGAATCGTATGGAACTGACAGATCATTATGACTCTTTGTTAAATAATAAACAAATAATTTGCAATAAAAAAATAATGTGACTCTAAATTTAATTATAAACTACCCTAGGTCTCAAGTTGGATCAAACTGCATACAGTGTGCAAAATTTTATTAAAATTGGTTCAGTAGTTTAGGATTTCATCGCGGACAAACAACGTGACACAAAATTTTTATATATTAAGATTGCAATCTTTACAACTTATTTGATAAATTCCAAATTTCTTACTGTCTGGGATATTGAATTTTTTATTTGTACTTAGAAGATTACCCAGACTAAATTAATTTTTTGTGCCAAAGTAATATTTTATTTGTCAAAATTTTTTTGAAATTTTCTATGCATTTCAGGAGGGTAAGTAATTTTCATTTTCTTGTATTATTTATTTTCTTTACAATTTTGTAGAGTAGTATATGTATTAAGTCTTTTTTTATGTTTGAATTTCTTTAACTTATTTATAATTAACTCTTTATTAAAACAATTTAATCTAGCTGCGTTTAAGATTTCCTTCATTTAATGGGATATTTGTCAATCTCTCTATTAAGCTATTAAATATTGCATGCTTATGAGCAAAGTGATTGAATCCTGATGATTTAAGGGGGGACCAACACCTTTAGCCATTAAAAATATGGCATATTTCAATTTTTTTTTCTCAGCAACAGAGATGAAATTTGGTATGTGATATCTATATTACAGTATGAGGATGTTTGTGTATTAAGTACAATCTAACTTCAGTCGTTATGGTTAATTAAATATTCAAAATGTCAACTGAAAATTTTGCATTGTCTTGCCGTTTCCCTGATAATTTTCTTAATTTTCAATATATTTTAAAGATTCTTGTTTTATTTTGCTCATTAATATTGTAGCTACAAAATATACTACAATTGTTTAATTATATAGAGTGTAAATATTTTATTTTTCATTTCAAATTGATGCATACTCATTTTTGTTAAAATTTGCATTAAAAATATATTTTTTAAAAATAAAATATAATAGGTACATTACTAGTTGTAGTATATTTTGTTCATCTCTGTAAACTACAAATACATACAAAATTTTATCTCAATATCTTGAAAACTTTGGGAGCAATCAGGGAAACCGTATTGAAAAAATGAAGCTACGGAAAACAAGCGACAAATTTTTCTTTGTGGCAAAACCCTTACATTGCTCATAGCCAATCAGAATATTTCTGTATTTCCTACTATTTAAAACTATTGTAAGGTTATGAGTAAAATATATATTTTTGCACGATAGTGCATTTTGTCATACTTATCAGCAGTGGTGACCCTGATTGAAAGTTCAACTTCCTACATTTTAGGTTTGCCAACATAAAGAACTATACTGTAATATTACTAATATTACATATTACAACCCACGTGCAGGAAGTAAACCACTGCCCTTTATGTATATACAAAAATATATCCAAAAGATAGTGTTAATATACATTATATGAAATAAATCACTGCATTTTAAATGAACTGAACTTTATTTGAAACAGTATTGAAAGTTGACTTAATAAAATTCTTCAGACTTTTTAGCTTTACGTCCAATATTCTTCTTTTTGAGGAAGCTAACTAGTGTAACAAAATCTGCAATGATGCCTTATTTTAAATTTATCATCGTCATCAGTATTGAATGTTCTGACCCCAAACTCGCTGGAGACTTTAATGTTTCACTCCTAAGCACGAAATAAGCAACCATATTTTTTTTTTACACTACAAATCTTCTCCTCCAGCCACTTTCTGAATGAAATGTATGTTTTATCATATCTTAATTTATATTTATCTGACACTAAAGAAGCACACCCAACTTCCCATGCTTCTTCAATTTTGTCCTTTTGATTACAATCATTCATACTTGCAGCCATTTTATGCGAGACTGATATCAAGGCCTGCTGTAATCTCAACAATTATCTTCGGCATTTAGCATATATACATTGGCCAGACTGTTAATGTCAGTCAATTGTCAGTCAGTTAATGAACGCAAACATTTCCAACAAAGATGTTATGATTTTACTATTATTTATTATTTTGAAAACACCATCACGCAAAAAAAAAAAATGTACAATGCACGTTTGTGAAGTGTTTTACAGAATCTCGGAAATTAAAAACCTCACTATCGCTCGGTTTTAAACATTTCCCTCCATTCTGTAAATACCACTTCCTAACCTTGTATTGTAATATATTATTTACATGAGTGGGACACTAACCCTTTACCCAACTATTAACCATCAGAAAGGATTTTTTTTTTAGGATCTATCCCTTAGGAAAATTAGCTTTACCATTGTTCAAGGAGTTCTCTGAACCTCTATGTTTACAGTTGTCTTGTGCTATATTTTGTAAGGATATACATGAGCATTGTGACAAGTCAAGAATTTCAAATAGGGCTATATTTTAATTATCTTTATTTACATCCATGGAATGTGCCGACATTATAAAGAAAAGGAAGCTAGCTAAAATTAAATGGGTACACGAGACAAATGAGGTAAATTTAGAGCAATTGGGTAGTATTAGACAGGAAACCACCAAGTTACTAAAGAGTAAAAAGAGGGAATATTTGAGAGAGAAGATTAATGATCTTCAAATGAATGCAAAAAATAGGAACATTAGAGAATTCTATCAAGAATTAGTATAGAGAAGAAAGGGTTTCAGGCTAGAACAAACATAATTCGGAATGAAAATGGGGATATGATTGCAGATTCCAGGAGTATATTAAATAGATGGAAAAGTTACTTTAATCAGCTATTAAATGTATATATAGAACAGGACATAGAGGAGGATAATTTACAGACAGCAGAAATGCTAGTCACAGAACCAAGTGCATTAGAGGTTGAAATGGTGATTGAAAAATTGAAGATGTATAAAACATCAGGTTCAGATGAGATCCAAGCAGAACTGATAAAATCAGGGGAGAAAAAATTGATGGATAACATATGCTGGTTAAGTTATGTAGATAGGAAATAACACTATGAGGTTTTTAATATTGTTTATTTTTTATTATTTCACTCACCTCATACTTCATAATTCCTAGCAGACCCAGGGTTTCTTCACATCATTTGTGACATTCTCAATGCTGTGTCACAAATGATGTGAAGAAACCCTGGTCTGCTAGGAATTATGAAGTATGAGGTGAGTGAAATAATAAAAAATAACAATATGCTGGTTGCTTAGTATGATTTGGGAAAAAGAAGCTCTTCCAGATGAATGGAAGGAATCAATTATCGTACCAATTTATCAGAAAGGATTGCAACAACTACAGGGGCATCTCATTACTTTCAATTTCGTACAAAATTCTAACAAATATATTAGTCAGCAGACATACTCCCTATATTGATGACATTCTAGGAGATCATCAATGTGCATTTAGAAGAAACAGGTCTACAATAGATCAGATTTTAGTATAAGACAGATTTTAGAAAAGAAATGGGAATATAATGGTACAGTACATCAACTATATGTAGACTTCAAAAAAGCATATGATTCAATTGAGAGGGAGAAGTTATATAGTATCCTGCTGGAGTTTGGAATTCCTAAAAAGTTAGTTAGACTTATACGAATGTGTCTAAATGGCACAAAGAGTAGGGTGCGTGTAGGAAAACAGTTTTCGGACACTTTTGAAATCCAGAATGGGTTGAAGCAAGGAGACGCACTATCTCCTCTACTATTTAATTTTATACTAGAGCTTGCCATTAAATCTTTAGAGAATGAGGAAGGCTTACAATTCAATGGTATTAATAAGCTGTTAGTTTATGCTGATGATGTAGTATTATTGGCTGATAGCGAGGAGATACTAAAGGCCAACATGCACACACTATTGAGCAACACTAAGAAATTAGGACTGGAAGTAAATATCAATAAAACTAAATATATGGACACACGTAGAAATTCATTATATAATGGAAATGGACAGCTAATGACAAATGAGGGAAATTTTGAGGAAGTGGCTGAATTCAAATACCTAGGAACAATAATCACAAATAGGAATGAGATGCACAAGGAAATTAAACATAGGCTCAATTCTGGAAATGCGTGCTATTATGCATTGCAGAGACTCTTGATGTCCCAACTCCTTTCAAAAAACGTTAAACTGAAGATATATAAAACTATTATTCTACCAGTTATATTATATGGATGCGAAACATGGACTCTTACTTTAAGGAAGGAAAGGAGATTACAAGTATTTGAGAACAAAGTACTTAGGAAAATTTTGGACCAAAGAAAGATGAACAAACAGGTGAATGGAGAAGACTACATAACAATGAACTACATAGACTTTATAGAAGCCTGATATAATAAGAACAGTTAAGTCTCGTAGCCTGCGATGGGCAGGACATGTTGCACATATGGGGAGTGAAAGACTTGCATGGAAGCTTCTTGTAGGAAAGCCAGAGGGAAAACGCCCAGTTGGTAGACCAAGAATGAGGTGGGAGAATAACATGAACTATGATTTAAGGGAGGGAGCAAATGGTACGGCCTCGAGAAGGTACAGATGCCGACTATGTATACCTTAATAAATCTCGAGTAATGCCTCTGCGACTTTTTTAGCAGCTCTGCCAGCAAGTCCTAATCCTATGTTCTCATCGTGCCCCCTGACTGCAGTCGTAATAGACTGTAGCTAACAGGATGGGATGAAAGGCGAGTTCTCAGCGCCTTAAAACTGAGACCTGTCAGCTAAGGGAGCAAACCCTAAAAAAAAAACCAGGTCCTCCATGTCTGGGGGTTAGGCGTCAGGCTGGCAACCTGGCCCTGGAAAAAAGTATATCGCTATGTACTTCAGTAAAATATGTCAGCCGGATGGATTTAAATATGACAGACTTAAGCTACGAAAACGGACCTTTGCTATTGGCACATGGAATGTTCAAGGCTTGAACACTAAAGAAAAAGAAGTATAGATGAGATTACAACAATGAAAGCAGATATTATGGTGCTCTCAAAACAAAAAAGAAAGGGAAAGGACAGGAAAAATTAGGAAATTATACACATATCTGGAGTCGAGTACCAAAAACTAGTAGAGCAAAAAGAGGTATATCCATTTTGATAAAAAATAAGTTGGTAAAAAATATAGTGTCTTGGGAAGAAATTGATGAAAGAATTATTAAGTTAAATCTCAAACTTTTTTGGGATAGAGCTTATAATAATAGGAGTATATGCCATAAATGAGGATGCAACAACCGTAGAAAAATGAATTTTTTGACAAACTGTCAAAATTTTGGACAAAATAAAAAACATCATGAAGTAATAATAACAGGAGATTTTAATAGTCGAGTAGGAAGTAGAATGAAAGATGAAGTGATTGGACCATTTGGGGAAAAAGTGGAAAATGACAATGGAGATAGATTGATAAGTTTATGTAAACAACATGGCTATATGATAATGAATAGTTTCTTCCAACATCGGGAAATACATAAATACACATGGGAACAGCCAACAAAAAGTCTCAAATCAATAATTGATTATATAATTGTGAAACAAAATCGTGATATGATAGTGAAAGATGTTAGAGTGTATAGAAAACCAGATTGCGGAAGTGATCATTATATGTTTTTGGGAAAATTCATAATAACAAGTAGGAAAAAACAAAATATTGAAGTAACGGAAGACAGAATAAATACAACCCCTTTGAATGAACAAAGATATAAAGTAAGTTTACTCTATGATGAGAGTATAAAAAATCTTTTTCAATCAAGATTACAACAAAAACTTAATTTAAATTTAAATAACTCTGCAGTGGAAATGTTTGATCAACTAAAGGAAAGTATTCATTCAGCAGCTTAGAAGCACTTGGGACAGAAAATCTAGAAGTAAAAAGAAATAATGAATGGTTTAATGAAGATATTAAAAAATTAGTAGAGGAAAAAAAGAAAGCACGGATGAAATGGTTATCAGATCACTCAACAACATCTCGAAATGAATATATCACTTTAAAACATAAAACAAAGGTGGAAGTGAGAAGAGCAAAAAATGAATACTGGATAATATATGCTCGAATATAGATAATTCGATTGGATATGCTAGATCCAAAGAAGCTTGGAAAACATTACAAAATATCAGGAAATCAGAAAGAAATAAGATAAATATTCAGTTGATAAGACCATCAGAATGGATGCAACATTATAAAGGTTTACTTCAAGAAAATAGAAATGAGTTTCAACTTCAAGATACGGATGTAGAATATAAATTTGACACTCCAGAGATAACAGAAGATGAAGTTAAAAGAGCTTTGAAAGAGGCAAAAATGGGAGAGCACCAGGACCAGGAAATATTCAGACGGAACTCCTAAAATATGGGGGAGATATTTTAGTAATATTTTTAACAAAACTCTTTAATAAAATTGAAATTGGAGACGATATCCCAGAAGACTGGAATTTATCGTACATTACTCCTATTTTTAAAAAAGGTGATAAAAAACAGTGTTCCAATTACAGAGGTATAAGCGTTATACCTTCAACAGCTAGGATTTTTTAGTAAAATTATAAATTTTAAACTTAAGGAGATAAAAGATAACTAAGAGAAGAACAATGTGGATTCCGGAGTGGAAGATCATGTATTGATAATATTTTCTGTATTAGACAATTACAAGAGAAAATCCTAGCAAAAAATAAAGAACTACATATGACCTTTATTGATTTAGAGATGGCATATGATAGTGTACCTCGACAATTGTTATGGATGGCAATGAGAAATATGAATATCTGTGATAAATGGATTAATATTGTTAGGAGGATCCATATAATACAAAAGCTAAAATAAAATACAGAATAATTTAACAGAGGAATTCACAGTGAATAAAGGCCTTAAGCAGGGATGCAGTTTGTCACCAATCCTTTTTAACATTTATTTAGACCAGGCTCTTAACTTGTGGTATAAAAAATGTTCTGAAATGGGTATTCCTATAGGAGGAAAAGTACTGCATTCATTGTTGTTTGCAGATGATCAAATAATTTTTGCAGGGGATAAAGATGATATGAAATATATGATAAATAAATTAATGGAAGAATATAAAAAATGGGGACTGAATATAAATTTACAGAAAACAGAATATATGTGTTTGGGAAAGGATGTGGATGACCTCATACTTGAAACAGGGAAAATAAAAAAAAAAGTGAATTTTTTTAAATATCTTGGGTCAATAATTACAAGTTTCGGTACCTGTGAGAGAGATGTACAGGCTAAAATTGCAATGGCAAAAAATGCAACTAAGACATTACATGGAGTAATTTGGAACAAAAATATTACAAAGGAAACTAAAATGAAAATTTATAAGAACATAATACAGAATATTTTGTCATATGGAAGCGAAACTTGGTCTTTGACGGAATTACAAAAGAATAAAATTAGAACAGTTGAATTCGATTATTTTAGAAGAAGCCTCCAAAAAACAAACAGGATAAATAAGAAATGAATTCCTTTGGAGGGAAATGAAGGTCACCACATCTGTTGTTAAGAGGATTGAAAATCAAACGCTTAAATGGTATGGCCATGTACAAAGAATGGAAAATGAAAGATGGCCAAAATATATATACCAATGGTCACCCCCTGGAAGAAATTAACGTGGTAGACCAAGATGGAAATGGAAAACCTACGTCAGAACAATAATGGAGGATAGGAATTTGGAAGAGGGAGATTGGAATGATAGAGATAAATGGAAACTGAAGACGGCAAACCTATAAGTGGGGGAAAGCCAAAGAAGAAGAAGAGAAGATTATACAGGGAATGATTGGAAGGCATTAGCTCAGGATAGGGATGTATGGAGAGCTTATGTCCGCGCGGCCATGAACCTTCGGGTTCGATAGAGGTAACTTAAAATGTTCCTATAATATATGTGTAATTATTATAATATTCATAAAGGTTCCGGTTGGCCTTAAGTTTCTATCAAAGTTTTATATGCCAGTGAGTAAGTAAGTAAGTGAGTAAGTAAGTAAGTAAGTAAGTAAGTAAGTAAAGCATTTACCATATTCTAATTGAAACTATTGATTCGTGTCATCAGCTACAGCTGGATACACGTAATGAAGAATGAATAATTGAAACAAATGTTTCTTTATCTTTGTTTCCCGAACATAATCAATCAGTTTTATAGTTCTTATGATGCTTTGATTCACTTAAATATTTGTAAAATTTTAATAAGTGACTAACTCAAGCATATTACTAATAAATTATGATTTCTATAAGTAATGAGATTTATATGTGAAATTTCATTAACTTTTGACATTAATATTATTACTAATCACACTAATTCCGTTGGGATTTTTTTCTATTCATCGTCAATATATCCTCCTACTCTGTTCTTTGTTTTTAAGGGATGAGTAATTTCCTAAATCTCTTCGTCATGTATTAGACATTTCACAAACACTGGAATTTATTATGATCTTCTTGAATTCACACTAAAAGTCCATCGTGGAGTAACTGCATAAACTAAGCACACTCGATGGTACTTTTATTCAAATGTTACATTCAAACAAGGCGGCAGTTAGAACCATTTTTAAAATTTCTGTTTTCAGGTAAACCCCCACTTCTAATGGTCGGATTGTGCTGATTATTGGAGAATACCTTACTTGTTTCATCTAATATGGTGAGTTTCATTGCAGACAGATGAAAATTAGTGCCCCTGAAACGATTTAAAAATATTAACATCAAGATTTAATCATTATCTCAGTCAAAAGATTAATTTATTGAATTCGACGTTTCATTCTCCTTGTGTGAGATCATTTTCAAGACATTTGAGATGGTTGTTTATAATACATAGTTACCATCACCAATAAATTAATTTTTTGACTAAGATAGCGATTAATTCTTGTTGTTATTATTATTAACTATTCTCAGGGAATAATATTAAAAAAAACATATTAAATATACAGTATAACGATTTTAAAATGTTTGCTTCTGGTTAATCCTCACACTAATGGTCTGATTTAGCTGGTTAATGAACTCTAACATTTTAGCATTTAAAGGACATAATACCTTAAGAGCAAAAATAGTAATTGATAATAAAATTTTAGAGCAGGTGAACAGTTTTAAATATCTAGGTTTCAATTTATCATATGTTAAAATTGAAGATATTAATGACAAAATAAATAAATTTAATCTAATGTGTGGCACTATTAAAATAATAATTTTATTGCAGCCAAATAGCCAGGATTAAAGTAGAATACATTTTAAATTTACATATTTGCATATTCACACATTGTCTTTGTTCTTTTTGTGCATAGCTCAATGTGATATCGGTCACACGATTTTTCGCATAGCGTACATTTACAGTCTATATTTGCTTCATGAAATTTTGTGTTGCTGCATATCGGTGGTGGAATCCATGGACTGCCAACCTAGTGATGACGTGTCTCATTTCTAAATTTTCTTTTGTCCACGCACGGTCCACCATTGCCCCGGTGCTGTAGAATTCTGGATGTATTTCTTCCCTTTTTCTGTTCAATGTTGCTAGCAGCTGCTCAGATGCGCTGGTGCTGGGTAAGAGTATGCTGGTTCTGAGTCGTCGATGAGGAAAGTTTCCTTCGCCAGTAGGTATGCGAGTCTTGAATGTGTTACTTTTGACACTCCTAATACTGCCTTTATATATCTCGCTTTCACCCTTTCTAGAGAGGAAAGATTCTTCATTGTTAAATGTGTCCATATGATTTCTATGCCGTATGTCAGTATTGGTAGAATTTTTGCTCTAAATAATAGCATTGCCGTCTCTAAGGTGAGAGATCTAATGTTTCTTATTTCGTGCATTGCCATTGTTGCCTGGGTTGTCTTTTCTGTGATATGTTTTGTGAAGCATTTTGCGCTTGTTTGTAGCGTGATACCTAGGTATTTGAAGTCTGGTACTATTTTCAGTTTAGTTTCCCTTATGTATATCTCTTCATTTATGGCGGCTCTTCCTCCGTTTCTGAAGATCATTGTGTCCGTTTTTGATATATTAATGTCCAGCTTGTTCTTGGAGCACCATTTTTCCACTTCGTGTATTGTTTCCTGAAGTGTTGTTATGTCTCTGGAACCGATTCCGATGTCGTCCGCATATGCGCACGAGAAGATGCCATCTTTTTGGGTAATTCTAAGGATTTCTTCGGTTGCTAGTATAAACAGTAAGGGGCTAAGTGGATCGCCCTGCAGTACTCCATTTGTTTGAATGATCAGTTTTGACATGACGATGTTATCTGAGACATATTTCATTCCAGCTCAGCAGTGTATTGATGAGGTTCGTCCATATGTTGTTGTTTCCTAGTGTCTCCTTTAGTTTTTCTATCACTAGTTGCCTGTCTAGTAGATCGAAGGCCTTCGTGAAGTCTATGAAGACAGTATAAAATTTCTCTCTGTCTTCTAATGCTTCCCAAATATGTTTCAACAAGAGTTCGATTGCGTTTAGAGTTGACTTTCCTTTTCTAAACCCGAATTGATTTTCTGGTAGATGCTCATCTATTTCCTCCCTTATTCGTCCTGTTATTAATTTGGTGAAAATTTTGAAGGGACAATTTTCCAGAGCGATACCTCTATATTTGGTTGGGTCTTTCGGGTTTCCTTTCCCTTTATATAATACCTTGACAATTGATTGTCTCCATTGTTCAGGTATGGAGGCTGTTTGTATGCATTTGTTGTATAATTTTGTCCAAACCTGGTCTAACAGATGTACCGTGTCTTTTATGTATTCATTGTATATTCCGTCCGGGCCCGCTGCTTTCTTGTTTTTGGAGTTACATATTGCATATCCAACTTCTTCTGTGGTCAGGGGTATCCAGTTTGTGGGTATTGGTGTTAAAATTTCTTGAGGGTTCCTTTTGCCGCAGATTGGTCCCTCTTTATTGAGTATGTTGTTGAAATGCGACTCCCATATTTCCATGTCAATGTAGTGTGTTTGCGCTTGTTTCTTTGGGCGGAGTGCTAAATGTGGGTCTTTCTTGGCCTCCTCCGCTAGCATCCTGCCCTCTTCCTCCAAGAAGGCGCTTTTCTTTTCTTTTATTATTCTCTTGTAGTGTTTCCTCTTCTCGGCGTATGTGAGTAGAAGAGCGTGGTTCTCGGTATTTTGTTTCAGTTGTTGTAAAGTATCTAAGGTATCTCTTCTTAGTCTGTAGCATTCATTATCGAACCAGGGTTTTGCTCTTCTTTTATTCGGTGATTCGTGGCTTGTCTTAATATTTCGCCTAACATTTGAGTAGCTTCCTCCAGTCTCTCATTTTCTACTAACGTTTATATTTGCGTTTTTGTCTCTATCTTAGCTTCTACTTTTCCTATGTCTATCTTCCTTGATAGGTGTTGTGTTGTCTCTTCCTGTGTCTTTTCCCATTTACCTTGAATATTTATTTCTAGTGGTATATGTTTCCTTAATGCCGAGTGGTTTGCATACCATAATGTAGTTATATTTCCTGTTATAGTACCTTTTGTGAGTGCGATATCTATTGCACTCTTGCCATTATGTAGGTATCTTAGGGTTGTTTAATAATGTGAATCCTTCCTCTTGTAGTTTTTCCAATACCTGGCACTATTAAAAGAACCCTTAAAACACAAGAAAAGAAACAAAAATTAAATTTTATAAAGTAATGGCTGTTCCTGTATTGATGTATGGATCAGAATGTTGGACGATCACTAAAAGACAAGAACAAAGATTGGAAGCAGCTGAGATGAGATTTTTAAGAAATATAGCAGGATATACTCTGCTGGATAAGAAAAGGAATGAAGATATAAGAAAGGAACTAAATATTTTCAAACTTACAAACCGAATAATTAAATATAGGAACGACTGGAAAGAACATATTGATAGAATGCCAGAAGAAAGATTTCCAAAATTATTGCCAAATTATAAACCGCACGGAAGGAGAAATGTTGGACGCCCACACAGAAGATGGCCTGAACAATTTTAATAATTCTAGCTTTCATGAAACCGGAACGAGCCAACAGGCTTAATCCCTGGATGATGATGATGATGAATGAAATCCACCTTAATTTTGTCAATTGATTGCTACGGTATACGCCGAGTTGCGGCCGCTAGAGCGTTCAAGACACAAAACACACAAAGGCCTACATACATTTTTGCCATTACCTTTTTCGATTTCTTCTAAGTAGGATCGATAAAGACCTGCAAAAAAATATTTTCATAGGTAGAACCTAAATAGCTTCATTCTTTCGTAATGCCAATAGTTTAATATAGACGTGGAAGTGTCTTAACAGTTGAAAAAAGTCGAGATTCTGTTAAGACACATGGATTACATACTATTTTTAACAATGGTATTGATATTAATTAAAATATAATAATAATACAATTAAACTATTTTATATACATTAGAAAGAAACAGATGAGAGGAGGATTACCGCCAGTGAAATGAAGTTCATGCGCCGAACAGCAGGCTATACTAAGTGGAATTCCGATATCCTTCAGGAACTCGACATAGACCCAGTGTTTGACCATATCCATAAATATCAAGAAAATTGAAAACAACATGTTAATAGAATGCCCAGACGAAGAATCCCCAAGGCAATCCTAAACTTTATCCCACATGGGAAGAAATCATTGAGACGACCCATGAAAAGGTGGATGGAAAACTTCAGTAGATCGTAACAGTCCTTCGGGGACTATGACCTATCAGGATGATCATGATGATGAGAAAGGAACAATTGTAAGTCGTCTGCTGCGAGAAAATACAAGTTGAAGATTATTGCTATGTACCTTCTACTTTTTTAATATAAATAAGGATTGTTGACTAAGAAGACATATTCTATCTGATAATTGGAGATACATATTAGGTTTAATAATTTTAGGATGGAAACAGTTGTAGTAGAAGAAATTAAAATGGAAGAAGCATGGAGAATAGGATATTCTACATTAATACCTGAAAAATCTGAACAAAGGTATAAGTTAGTACATAGTATTTAAAAAAAAAGCGTTAAAAGGACATTGTGTGCAAATCAACAAAAATAATTTGTTTGTGATCTAATGCCACCCACTGCACTTTACGTGCTTTATGGTTTCGAGTTGGGCGGATAGATGGCGTTAATGCGGTATATTTTTCAATTTACATACTATTTCTGCAGACACTTCACATACTAGACTATTTAACTCATGCCCCAAATGGTAGTCAATGACTAATCATGTTTAAATAATTTTGTTTTTAAACCAATGACAGTCGTGTTTTCACCTCACTTTTGATCGATTTTTCTATCAGCTCCTACTTTTGTGATAAAGTAAGTTTCTCCTTTTTAATGTTCTGAACAGGTCAGGACATTATTTGCCTCCAACAAATACACTGAATATAGCAAATAATGAACAGATTCCTTGATTTTACTCAGTTGTTTACTAAAAAAGTAAATGAATAACCTATAATGCTGATTATAATATACAGTTTGATGTGTTTCATTATTTCTCCACTAGGGTGCATTCTTACATTATTGCGATTCTATTTGGCAATAAATAATGATCAAGTTGCAGTGAATATACATAACTTCACATTTCTCATTTGTTTTGAACATCGCCGTTACTTTAAATATATAAATATTTTAAAATACCGGTAACTATATTTCAATAATGATTTTGAGTAAAAAGCTTAATTTTATTCGTTAAATAGTCCCAACAAATACCACTCTTGATTTCCAAATTCTCTGGATAAATGTATCGATGATTTGGAAATCACTCGTGACATTACTTATGATAACGTATTTTTATAATGTGTACATAGAGGAGTGTATGCTTATGTTTGTGTAGTGTAAAGTTGCACGAGAAATTCTGATGAAGAGAAGGAAGAAGTACCGGCACGTAGCCTACTCCTATCGAAAAGCACAAAGGGGGCAGCGAGGCTTAATGTCCCTATTCGACGGCGAATCGCTATCAACAGCACCACATGCCTTCTCAACATATGTACTGCGAAGAGGTTTGTAATTTAATGCACGAATCTGGTGCACAATGTAGCTAATAAAAATTGTACACCACCACCTCTCCTAGCCCCGAGATTGAAAATTTTGCAATTAAATTAATTTAAAAATTAACTCATCCCTGGGAAAAAACAGATAAGTCCAAAACTGGCACAAACAAGGTAGGTCGATATATATATATATATATATATATATATATTTACAGTGAACTTCCTTCCCTTGTAGACTTATCCAAAACAAAAATGGTCTATTATAGTTAATAGAATAATAATTTACATATCTAATTACTAGTTACTATAGTCGGCTCAGTCATTTAGTTTCCAGGCGGCATCAGAGGCAACTGTTTCCCTCTGGTTAAAAAAAAATACATTGTTACTGCCAGGTAGAGCCGGGGAGTTGTCGTTAGAGGCTTCTAAGACGCTGCTCCAATCACACAAACTGAAAACGGTTCTCTGTCAATAATGTCTTCACATTTTTAAATGACGTTTCCATGACTATTCCCGTGGATGTAATTATCTTAACAGTGTTGCAACTTTTGTCTTTTGCAGTAGTTTTTAGTTGATAAAATTTATTCTAGTGAATAAAACGTGACAACGCCGCTTGATACATACCTAACCATAAAGCAAAGCTCTTGTAAACTAAATTACTGAGCCGATTATACCATATGAAGAGGCATAAAGAAAAATATCCAACATTTTTTTTAACTGGAAAAAGTTCACTTATCTGTTTTTTCCCGGGAATGAGTGATTAACATTTTCAACCCTGCCGGGTATCGAACCCGGGCCGCTAGTCAGGAATCAACCACTGAATTTAGCATGGCGGATTCATAGTGAAAATAATTTGTTGGCATTTTGTACAAGAGAGTAAGGCTCCAGGCAGTTTATGGTCAGAGTATTAATGTTAAAAGGTATTATAAAGTTGAATGTGACGCTGATATTTCATTGTTTAGTAAATGGTTGGTTTCCTGTAAAAGAAAAGCATTGGATATCGAGCCAAAAAGTCATATTTTTAGCAGGGAAAACATTAATATGATTTTGAATGAAGTTCCCCAATAACATATCACTAATGATGGAAGTAGTGATGATTTTGGGAAATGCTGGTGCTTGTCGAAGAGAAGAATTGGCTGCTGATGTCAAAGATAGAGTTGCAGTTTGTAATTAATATATTCCAAGTATCAATACGACTATTTCTCGGTATTTTACTGATGGAGAAGTTGATTTTTTTTGAAAACTTTTCGAAAAATATTAAATTATGGCAAAAAGAGTCTAGATGCAGACTTATTTTGTCATTTCACAATGGGAAACGTTTTAATTAGCCCGTGGGAATTAATAGAGTACTATGAGGCCAAACGCAGTCATAAATTGCGAGTTATCTAAAACTAGAAAACCCAAATTATTTTACGGACCATATGCTCAGGAAACGTTTGCAACTTTCTTTGCAGAGAGAAGAGCTAATATTCTTGCACACAAATGACATGAAGGGTGGAGATCTTCTCAAGTAGCGAAGGGTTTTGTTGAAAATTCTCTTCAAAATAAGATTAATGTTGCGGAGAAGATTTTAGATTGTGAAAGTGAATCTGTTATAAAATCAGACAATTCTATAGTTGTTCCGTCTCATTCTGCGCAGAAATAAATAGGCCTATGATCGCATTTGAATTAGAAGGAAATAGATACTGGATGTCCAATAACATTTTATAATTGTACCAATTTGTGATTTCACGTTGAATATTTCAAAATAAATGATAGACCCTATAACAGTTTCACTTACCGCACATGTTACTTTATTTTCCATATCAATATTGCGTTTTCTTTTGTTTGTATAACAACCAGTTTAGGTGTGCGAATATCAATTTTCGTTCCATGACAAGATTAGTAAGTACACTTACAATATTAATAAATGAGCTGTAGAAAATGTTTTAACATCTCACCTCACAAAGTTGCGTGTCTTCACGATACCTGTTTCAAAAGTATGGTATTACTTCCATCTTCAGTCAAATTCCAGTTGTTTCGGTTTCCTTATCCATCCAGTACTCTTCTAAGTGCTTGACCTTTGCTTCGTTTCCGAAATGGTTGGTATTTGAACATTTGAAAAATCAACAAGTCTGAGCAGGTATAGGCATTACACTGGTTACGCGGACAATTCCCGTTTCATTACATGGTTATGGAATTCTGGACTTAGATGATGCACTTCAACAGAGACCAACATCTGCTTCAATATCCTGTTTTTCACGTACATTTAATAGCTGACTAATGCAATTTTCCCATCTATTTAAATATATTCCTGGAATCTGCAATCATATCCCTATTTCACTACTTACTTACTTACTCACTGGCACTATCGAACCCGTAGGTTCATGGCCGCGCGGACATAAGCTCTCCATATATCCCTATCCTGAGCTAATGCCTTCCAACCACTCCCTGTATAATATACTTCCCTCAAATCATAGTTAATGTTATTCTCCCTCCTCATTATTGGTCTACCAACTGGGCGTTTTCCCTCTGGCTTTCCTACAAGAAGCTTCCATGCAAGTCTTTCATTCCCCATACCTGCAACATGTCCTGCCCATCGCAGTCTTCGCGACTTAACTGTTCTTATTATATCTGACTTCCTTTAAGAGACCATGTAGTTCATTTTCATGTAGTCTTCTCCATTTATCTGTCTGTTCATCTCTCTTTGCTCCAAAAATTTTCCTAAGTACTTTATTCTCAAATACTTGTAATATCCTTTCCTCCCTTAAAGTAAGAGTCCATGTTTCGCACCCATATAATATAACTGGTAGAATAATAGTATAATATATTTTTTGCAGTTTAACGTTTTTTGAAAGGAGTTGGGACATCAAGAGTCTCTGCAATGCAGAATAGCACGCATTTCCAGAATTGAGCCTATGTTTAATTTCTCTGTGCATCTCATTCCTATTTGCGATTATTGTTCCTAGGTATTTTGATTCAGCCACTTCCTCAAAATTTCCCTCATTTGTCATTAGCTGTCCATTTCCATTATATAATGTATTTGTACGTGTGACCATATATTTAATTTTATTGATATTTACTTCCAGTCCTAATTTCTTAGTGTTATTCAATAGTGTGTGCGTGTTGTCCTTTAGTATCTCCTCGCTATCGGCCAACAATACTACATCATCAGCATAAACTAACAGCTTATTAATACCATTGAGTTGTAAGCCTTCCTCATTCTCTAAATATTTAATGGCACGCTCTAGTACAAAATTAAATAGTAGAGGAGATAGTGCATCTCCTTGCTTCAACCCATTCTGGATTTCAAAAGTGTCCGAAAACTGTTTGCCTACACGCACCCAACTCTTTGTGCCATTTAGACACATTCGTATAAGTCTTTTTAGGAATTCCAAACTCCAACACGATACTATATAACTCCTCTCTCTTAATTGAATCATATGCTTTTTTGAAGTCGACATATAGTTGATGTACAGTACCATTATATTCCCATTTCTTTTCTAAAATCTGTCTTATACTAAAGATCTGATCTGTTGTAGACCTGTTTCTTCTAAATGCACATTGATGATCTCCTAGAATGTTATCAATATAGGGAGTAAGTCTGCTGACTAATATATTTGTTAGAATTTTGTACGAAATTGAAAGTAATGAGATGCCCCTGTAGTTGTTGCAATCAGTTTTATCTCCTTTCTTATAAATTGGTACGATAATTGATTCCTTCCATTCATCTGGAAGAGCTTCTTTTTCCCAAATCATACTAATCAACTGGCGTATCTTGTCCATCAAATTTTCTCCCCCTGATTTTATCAGTTCTGCTGGGATCTCATCTGAACCTGATGCTTTATACATCTTCAATTTTTCAATCGCCATTTCAACCTCTAATGCACTTGGTTCTGCGACTAGCATTTCTGCTGTCTGTAAATTATCCTCCTCAATGTCCTGTTCTGTATGTACATTTAATTAAAGTAACTTTTCAAAAATAAAATTAGAAAAGAAACCAAGATAAAAATGTATAATGTTATGGCGGTTCCCACAATATTGTATGGATGTGAAACTTGGGCTCCAGTGAAAAGACAGAAGGATAGAATACAGACGGCAGAGATGCGCTTCCTAAGACAAGTAAAAGGATGTACAAGACTTGATAGAATAAGAAATGAGGATATAAGAGAAGAATTGAAAGTACAGCCTTTATTGGATAAAGTCACGAATTACAGACAGAAATGAATTGATCACATGGATGGAATGAGTAAGGAGAGATATCCATTGTTAGCCAGAAATTATCAAGCAAGAGGAAGGCGTGATGTTGGAAGACCTAGAAGACGTTGGGCTGATGCAATATGAAGTCGGAACGGGCAATTGCCTAATCCCTGGAGTGATGATGATGATGATTAAAGTAACTTTTCCATCTTTTTAATATATTCCTGGAATCTGCAATCATATCCCCATTTTCATTCCGAATTATGTTTGTTCTAGCCTGAAACCCTTTCTTCTCTATATTAATTCCCTGATATAATTCACTAATATTCCTATTTTTTGCGTTCATTCAAGATCATTATCTTCTCTCTCAAATATTTTCTCTTTTTACTCTTTAGTAACTTGGTGGTTTCCCATCTAATACTACCCAATTGCTCTAATTTACCTCATTTGGCTCGTGTAACCATTTCATTTTTGCTAGCTTCCTTTTCTTTACAATGTCGGCACATTGCTCATCAAACCATTTCTTGTTTTGCCTCTTTTTTAAACAACCAATGCTTTCTGATGCTGACAATTTAATAGTATCTCTTATAGCCTCCCATTCTTTATTTATATCAGTTTCTTCTTCGTTTGCCATATCCATCCATAGTAATTCTGCCCGAAGGCAGGTCCTTCACTGCAATCATAGCATTTTCATGCTATGCTTGCAGCTTTACTAGGGAAATGTGTAGGTGTGGTAGCTTCCCGTTGCTTTCCACACCGGTGAAGGATGATGATGATAATGATATAGATGATGATGATAAAGATGATGGCCATATGATTTCGGGGACCGTTTGGGCCTTAACGTTTTCCTGACATTTGTCTTACAGTGAGGAAAAACTCCTATAAAAACCTCACCCAGAAAAACTGCCCCGACCGGGGATCGAACCCGGGCCCGCTGCGTGACAAGGCAGCACGCTACCTCGAGACCACATTGTCATCTGAAAATTCCAGTATTTCAAATCTATTAGCAATTTTGATTTGGTATTCTTGCCGCATTTCATCATTTTTCAAGTATTTTAATTCAAATTTTACAGAATCATCTTTAGAGTTTGTTCCTCTCATAAGCTATAGCCGTTGTCTGATTTTCACTCTGACCAGATGATGATCAGAATTGCAGTCTGTCCCTCTAACTGATCTAACGTCGATGATGCTACTGTGACAGCGTTTGTCCACTAATACATGATATATTTGGTTCCGATTTTTGCCTTCTGGAGATGTCCAGGTGTATTTATGAATATCCTTATGCTGAAATGTTGTGCTCTTAACAATGTGATTCTTTGATGTGGCGAAGGTGACTAATCTAACCCCGTTGTCGTTACTATCTTCATGAAGACTGAATTTGCCTATTATTGGTTTGAATACATCTTCCCGCCCCACTTTTGCATTAAATTCTCCTAAGGCAATTTTCATATGATATCGCGAAATGCTATCAAATACGCATTCTAATTCTTCATAGAAGTCATCCTTGATCTCGTCATCTTTATCTTCTGTGGGGGGTCATGTACATTTACAATTATAAAATCATGTTGTTTACCCTTTAGAATTATGTATGATATCCTATCACTAACAAACTTAATATCTCGGATAGGATCCTCTTTCTGACTAAAAAACCCGTTCCAAATGCAGGTCTTTATGCACCCCGTAGTATAATGCAAAGCTTCCTGATTCCTGACTACCTTCTCCTGGCCACCTAACTTCCTGTAAAGCGACTATATCCAAGGGCGATTTATCTAATTCCCGTGTTAATACCTCTAGCGCTCCGCTATTGTGTAAAGTCCTAACATTCCATGTTCCTAGGAACATGTCACTGTGTTTGAGCCTTTGGCATGTGTTCCCTGAAGTAGTATCCGCCCGGAGAACCGAATGGGGGACTATTTGACCTCCGGAAAATTTTACCCCAGTTGAACCCATGTCCGCATTTCTTGACGGTTGTATTTTTATGGTGAATGATCGTCACTCTTTCGACCAAGGTACTTTTTCCGTCTGGCTTATCACCTTCGACCAGTCCGGCATGGGTAACCCTATCGGCAGCAATGCTACCGCCGGCATAGCTCTCAGGATCATTTAAGCACGCAAACCACTCCACCACGACAAGGTAAAGATATCACGGAGGGCCTATTTCACTACTAATTTTGTTTATTTCACTACTAATTTTGTTTATTTTAGCCTGAAACCCTTTTCTCTCTATCCTAATTCCCTGATGTAATTATCTGATGTTCCTATTTTTTGCATTCATTTCAAGATAATTAATCTCCTCTTTCGAATATTCCCTATATCTACTCTTTATTAATCTAGTGGTTTCCCGTTTGATGTTATCCAACTGTTATAAAGTTAATTCATTTGGCTCGTGTAACCAATTCATTTTTACTAATTTTCTTTTTTACAATCTCGGTACATTCTTCATCAAATCATTTCTTTTTCGCCTCTTTTTTTTAAATAGCCTACACTTTCTGATACTGACAATTTAATAGTATATCTTATAGTCTCCGAGTCTTTATTTATATCAGTTACTTCTTAGATTGACACATTTTCACCTGAAAAATTCCTGTATTCGAAGTTTATTAGTAGTTTTGAACTGGTGTTCTTGCCGCAGTTCATTATTTCTGAATTCTTAATTTTTTTTTCAGAATAATCTTTAGCGTTTGTTATTCTCATAAGCGATAACCGTCGTCTCATTTTCACTCTGATCAGATGATGATCATAATTGCAGTCTGTCCTTCTAACTGATCTAACATCGATAATGCTACTGTGCCAGCGTTTGTCCACTAATACATGATCTAGGTTCCGAGTTTCACCATCTGGAGACGTCCAGGTGTATGTATATATATATATATGAATATCCTTATATTAGAATGTTGTGCTCTTAACAAATAACTTCTTTGATGTGGCAAAGGTGACTAATCTAATCCCATTGTCGTTACCATCTTCATGAAGCCCGAATATATTTTCCCGTCCCACTTCTGCATTAGAATGTGTTACTATAGGCCCACTGTTTTAATTTGAAAATATAAGAAGTTATTTTGAAGATTTATTTAAATTAATATTTATCTCTTTAGATTGGTTATATTTTTTGAAGATTGTTTTAATTGTAGACCTTAATTAGGTTCAGAGTACATGAGGAAGTTTGAGTCACATCATTTGTTTTAAAATGTGAAAGTAATTAAACTGTATGTTAATGACAGGTAGCTATGGCGATTCTTGTTTTAATGTCACTTGTTCACTTGACCTAAGTTCCTGTGTCGAGAACTGAGAACCAATTATCTTTGCACCACCCCCTTCCCCAGATAGTTCAAGTGGCAATCTTGATTCTCGAGTACGCGCTCATGGGGTGTGAACGAGAGGGTATGAGGAGGTTATCTGAGACCAGAGCAAGATATATGAGGAGAAGGTGTTGGAGTTATTAAATCTTCCCTTTTGGCTAAGTTTCAGGATGCAAGACGTTGGATTATACATCTAGAAATAGTAGGAATTCCAAATTAAAAAAAAAATCGTCTTTATTTAGGTTTCATCCCTGTTAAAATCCGGCCCGGAGCTACAGTTTAATGGCATACAATCGTGAGTATGACTTTCTTCGGAAGGGAAATGTATCCATGGGTCCTAAATCGTGTATTTTTAGGACGAAAAATAATCTGAAGTCTGCAATATTTTTCGGACCAGATTTGAATCGAAACGCTATTGATCTTAGTACTACATATATAAGCGATGATCTGGCTCCTTGGCATTGATATCTTTGTGGTTATTTTTTGGGGTTTGATGATTTAATCCTTAGCTGATTGGCGACGTTTGAATTCTACCTGGAGAGGTTATTGATTTGAGTAGTGAAGAATATGGTTAATAAAATTGTTACTAAATAATAACAATTACATGTACATGCAGCAGTATTAGCAAAATAAAAAATGTTTGTATATGGTACAGTGACATTTAGCTCTACAGTCGTGTTTGAGTCCCAAATTCAAGGCGAAATGGAAATCAGTGAAAAAGACACCTCTTCAACTCCCCTCAATAATGTAACCAAAGAACAAGATTCATAAATGATTTATAAGTTGTAGAAACATCTCTTAATGGATGGTATTACATGTGAAAAAACCTAACTGTGAATACATTTCATAGATGCCTTGTCATGTCTATATTATTTACCAGTAAATGATTATGCACTATTTTTTATTTAAATAAATATTAATATAGGAACTTCAGGTAATTGGACCCCTATTTTGAATTTGTTGTTTTTTCTTCTTTTAATTAGGAATATTGAATTTTGTTTAATTACAGTGATTATCATCAGTGTTATAAACTATGAAATAGCATTGTAATTTTATTCAAATATGGAAACATATTCATAATTTATAAACTTTTTACATTACAAGAAAGGTCCACTTTAACCTCCATATTGCGGTAAAGTGGACCCCCAGAGTTCATCATAGTCTTTAGACTGTTTTAAGTTTATTTACTCTATTCATTTATACAGACAGGCACAAATTAATATGGAAGTATTTACGGCTGATCGTAATTAAAAAGCGTCGACATTTATTTAATGTTTTGAAAAATTATTATAAGCAATGCCACGAGTGATTTCCAATTTATCTAGAGAATTTGGAAATCAAGAGTGGAATTTGTTAGGACTATTTAACGAATAAAATTAAGCTGTTTACTCACAAATTATCATTTAAATATAGTTATTTTAAAATATTTATATATTTAATTTAAACGGCGATGTTTGAAAACAAATGAGAAACGATTGGTACGCTTCATTTGCTTCTTTTGTTCGTCACTGCAACCAGATCATATTATTTATTGCCAAAGGAACGCAAGATTGTAAGAATGCACTCTAGTGGAGAAAAAAATGAAACATCAAACTGTATATTAATTCATTCTGATGTCCTATGATGTAAATATGACAATTATATTTTTGTATTGTATTGTAGTTCATGTTTTTCCTTTACAGAGATTTTAGGCGCTCTCCCCCCACAGGGAAGAATTTGAACCATATTAATTTAGTTACACTTGTTTTCGTATAAAATGTCATTTTGAGTGGTACGTGGTCAGCATTCCGTCTCATACTGACATCTAGGAAATCAAGGTAGTACTAGGACGGGAAAATTCGGTTAAATTTTGCTTAGAGGCCTTTTCATTTAGGCTTAAAGATCTTTTACGAGCCTGAAAATCAGACTCGAGACCCACGGCTTAAAGTCCCTCCCGGAGGACTTGCTCCTTGGATTTTTCCGTCCTAAAAAATCCATCGACCCCGGCCGAGTTTGAACCCGCGACCGTCGGAACCAGAGGCAAGGAGCATAACCACTAGTCCACCGCGGCCGACACATTATATTTTTTCTGGGAAAAAATACATTTAAGAAAGTGCAAACAGTGGTTTATTTTTTTTGGCGGTATAATCAATGGCTACAAATGTTTTTATATTAACTCCCGCATGCGGTATGTGTTGACATTCATGCACTATATATACAATCTGGTAGCCGTATTTCTTAGTGAGTCAGTCACTGCAAAATAATGCTATGACTTATTCAGAATATTAAAAAGGAGGAGCTTTCTTTATTATGATAAACTTAGTTGGTAAATTCTAGGCGAAACACGACTGTGATTGGATGTAAAATAAAAAATCACTGTAACGTGATTGGTCATTGACTCCTATTTGGGGAATGAGTTAAATAGTCGTAGATTATAACATTCACAAGCCATTCATCTGCAGACAGTGACGGTCTTTGGATTTAGGTAAAATTACAAGGATATTAAATCAAATAAATTAAGTGTATGTCTTTTACATATAGCACCCTTGTTGATAAAATATACGTATTCGTGTAAAGTGGACCCAGGTCAATTTTAACCGCCTCGTGGAGGGTCTTACATTAACCGAATTCCTTTGTTATCTTTAATTATTTTATACAGGAGCCTTGTCACATAATATCAAACCAAACCCGCCAGTATATTAAAACATCTATGTAATATAATATGTTTAGGAGTTTTTTTCAACATTTGTAATAGCCTATTCAATAGCAGAAATTATGAATTGATTCTTAGCTTGAGAAACTTTTAAATGGTCGCTTTCATAAATATCACAAATAAATGTTCCTTCGCACAAAGAATAAAAGAAACTGGCCTTGAACACGTCAAAGTTGATGAGGGAAGAAATTAAAATATTTTCTGTTCCAATTAAAAATATACTAAACAGGGTCCACTCATACAGAAGGGTCCACAATACCCGAAGTTCCTCTATATAAAATGTGAATTTTGATTACGGAATAAAATAGGCCTATAGAATATAGTATTATATTCAAAGTTTCTCGAATTACATTTAAGCTTTTGAAATTGTTATAAAAACGGTTTATGGTGAAAATTGAATAGATTTTCCCGCAACGAATAGGCTTTCATGTTATAGTGACTAAAGTTGTAAATGGGCAGCCATTGAGAGTCGTTGCCCTCTAGCATTCGTATTTATTGAATTCATTTAAGAATTACATTTTTTGTTTTTATTTTTAATGTTAACTTAGAATTGACGTTATTTTAATTCCACATCATGATATTTTATTTCGGGGTTAAACACAACCAACTGCAGCCCACACATGTGTAGAATAGATTGAGAAGTTGTTGGAAACTCGCACCTACCTACTGTACTAAATCCGAGCTAAGTTCCAGTTGTACTGTAAACAAACTTGCATAAAATATTATTCCACCGAGTTCGTCTATTGGGGGAATCCTGGTGCTACTTTTAACCCGCCATATGAGTGAATTGTGTAAGGAATTATCATCGATAGGAACATTGTTCTTTGGCAACATCGAATTTAACAGAAAAATAAAACTGAATACAAGATAAGATGGTGCTAGTAATTAGGAAATTACTCTAATTTCTTATTTATTTATGACAATATATATATATATATATATATATATATATATATATATTATATATATAGAAAGGGCTTGGGGCAATAACACGATAAACTAATTATTGTTCTTTCAGACATATAAGGATTTTAATATTTCAACAAATTATAAATACTAATTGGGCAATATTGTAGTTAATACGTAATATGTCGATATGTTTTAACATCATCACTGGCGCACTTACAAATGATTTTATGGATATTTCAATACATTTATTTGCTATCATTGTAATAAATGACATTTCTTAACAGAATGTGGCTTATCATGTTGTGCTGCCCTAAGTCCTATATATAAATATATATATATATATATAAATATGTTATAATTAAATGTTTAACATTGAGCAATGCAAGCTTAATATGGTATGATAAGAAAAATAAATGCCTGGACGGGATTCGAACCCGGATCTCTGAGTCTGTACCTCAGCGTGATATCCATTACACTACCAGGCGAATCCAATTCAAACACTTATTTTTCTTATATATGTATTACGTTTCTCCATTATTACTAGATGTCGCGAGAACTCTGTCTTACACTGCCATCTGGTAGCTGACTATAACAAGTAAGCAAATTAAAGAGAATATTTATTTTACTTTATAGCAGTGACGCTTTATAGATGTTATAATTAAATGTTTAACATTGAGCAATGCAAGCTTAATATGGTATGATAAGAAAAATAAATGCCTGGACGGGATTCGAACCCGGATCTCTGAGTCTGTACCTCAGCGTGATATCCATTACACTACAAGGCGAATCCAATTCAAACACTTATTTTTCTTATATATGTATTACGTTCTCCATTATTACTAGATGTCGCGAGAACTCTGTCTTCACTGCCATCTGGTAGCTGACTATAACAAGTAAGCAAATTAAAGAGAATATATTATTTTACTTTAATAGCAGTGACGCTTTATAGATGTTATAATTAAATATTTAACATTGAGCAATGCAAGCTTAATATGGTATGATAAGAAAAATAAATGCCTGGACGGGATTCGGAACCCGGATCTCTGAGTCTGTACCTCAGCGTGATATCCATTACACTACAAGGCGAATCCAATTCAAACACTTATTTTTCTTATATATGTATTACGTTCTCCATTATTACTAGATGTCGCGAGAACTCTGTCTTCACTGCCATCTGGTAGCTGACTATAACAAGTAAGCAAATTAAAGAGAATATTATTTTACTTTATAGCAGTGACGCTTTATAGATGTTATAATTAAATATTTAACATTGAGCAATGCAAGCTTAATATGGTATGATAAGAAAATAAATCCTGGACGGGATTCGAACCCGGATCTCTGAGTCTGTACCTCAGCGTGATATCCATTACACTACAAAGGCGAATCCAATTCAAACACTTATTTTTCTTATAATATGTATTACGTTCTCCATTATTACTAGATGTCGCGAGAAACTCTGTCTTCACTGCCATCTGGTAGCTGACTATAACAAGTAAGCAAATTAAAGAGAATATTTATTTTACTTTATAGCAGTGACGCTTTATAGATGTTATAATTAAATATTTAACATTGAGCAATGCAAGCTTAATATGGTATGATAAGAAAAATAAATGCCTGGACGGGATTCGAACCCGGATCTCTGAGTCTGTACCTCAGCGTGATATCCATTACCCTACAAGGCGAATCCAATTCAAACACTCATTTTTCTTATATATGTATTACGTTCTCCATTATTACTAGATGTCGCGAGAACTCTGTCTTCACTGCCATCTGGTAGCTGACTATAACAAGTAAGCAAATTAAAGAGAATATTTATTTTACTTTATAGCAGTGACGCTTTATAGATGTTATAATTAAATGTTTAACATTGAGCAATGCAAGCTTAATATGGTATGATAAGAAAAATAAATGCCTGGACGAGATTCGAACCCGGATCTCTGAGTCTGTTAAACATTTAATTATAACATCTATAAAGCGTCACTGCTATAAAGTAAAATAAATATTCTCTTTAATTTGCTTACTTGTTGGCAGTGAAGACAGAGTTCTCGCGACATCTAGTAATAATGGAGAATATAATACATATATAAGAAAAATAAGTGTTTGAATTGGATTCGCCTGGTAGTGTAATGGATATCACGCTGAGGTACAGACTCAGTGATCCGGGTTCGAATCCCGTCCAGGCATTTATTTTTCTTATCATACCATATTAAGCTTGCATTGCTCAATGTTAAACATTTAATTATAACATCTATAAAGCGTCACTGCTATAAAGTAAAATAAATATTCTCTTTAATTTGCTTACTTGTTATAGTCAGCTACCAGATGGCAGTGAAGACAGAGTTCTCGCGACATCTAGTAATAATGGAGAATATAATACATATATAAGAAAAATAAGTGTTTGAATTGGATTCGCCTGGTAGTGTAATGGATATCACGCTGAGGTACAGACTCAGTGATCCGGGTTCGAATCCCGTCCAGGCATTTATTTTTCTTATCATACCATATTAAGCTTGCATTGCTCAATGTTAAATATTTAATTATAACATCTATAAAGCGTCACTGCTATAAAGTAAAATAAATATTCTCTTTAATTTGCTTACTTGTTATAGTCAGCTACCAGATGGCAGTGAAGACAGAGTTCTCGCGACATCTAGTAATAATGGAGAATATAATACATATATAAGAAAAATAAGTGTTTGAATTGGATTCGCCTGGTAGTGTAATGGATATCACGCTGAGGTACAGACTCAGAGATCCGGGTTCGAATCCCGTCCAGGCATTTATTTTTCTTATCATACCATATTAAGCTTGCATTGCTCAATGTTAAACATTTAATTATAACATCTATAAAGCGTCACTGCTATAAAGTAAAATAAATATTCTCTTTAATTTGCTTACTTGTTATAGTCAGCTACCAGATGGCAGTGAAGACAGAGTTCTCGCGACATCTAGTAATAATGGAGAATATAATACATATATAAGAAAAAATAAGTGTTTGAATTGGATTCGCCTGGTAGTGTAATGGATATTACGCTGAGGTACAGACTCAGAGGTCCGGGTTCGAATCCCGTCCAGGCATTTATTTTTCTTATCAATACCATATATATATATAATATATATATATATATATATATATATATATATATATATTCGACCACTGCTGCGATTCTGAGTAAATTGTTCGCAAAGAAGAATATAACTGCCATCATCAATGATGATAGCGATGATGATTAAGGGAGCAGTGAAAATCTTCATCGGCCAGTAACGTAAATGACACAGCACCAAAAATTGATCGAAAGTATAATTATATTGTAAGAGATCTTAATAAAATGTAGACAAAATGTCCAAAAAATGTATTTTAATTTTTTTAACTATGCTCCACCTCTTCGATCGACTTGAAAAAAATTATATGTTATAGAAAGAGGTCCGATTGTCTAATAGGAAAAAAAACTCGTAATTGTATCTCGTGAGCGAGTGGCCCAAAAAAAATCACGAAAACTAAAATATTTTTTCGGGTAGTTACGATCGTGGGATTCTGTTCTTGATTTTTTATGTGAATCGCCTTGAATATATTTACAACATATATTATTTTCATAAAAATCGGTCCAATAGATCCTGAGAGAAAAAATCTTTACAAAAAACACTAGTTGTATGTTTATCTTTGTTCCTAGTGCAGCTACAAGGTTCAAATTTGGGGTGAGTTTGTAACCCATCAGACGCAACTTTTAGCCAAAGTTTGGAACGAATGCGCGTGGGGGCCGCTCAACCCCCACTTAGCCGGCTATGGCTTTTGTTCTGTAGTATCGTTCTGTTGGCAATTCTGATAATATTCAAACGATACTTATAGCGGTAAAGAGTTGTATTTTAAATTTTTCCTTAAAGGGAATTATTCCTGTGATTACCCATGGTCTAGAATTTAGGTTATGTTTAGGTTAAGATCTCTCCTGGTGCTTCATTTATCACCCATCATATCATCGGTGTAACGCAATTCCGTATTCCAAGTGCCCCAACCTAAGAAATGGATTACAATTCCACCAATTTTGGCAGGGCAGAATATAAGAAATGCCACAAAAGACAACCTGGTGGCATTAGAAAAAAATAATCAGACAATAATGACAAATTTCACACAATAATTGTAAATTAGCGAGCAATCATTTACCAATTATATCATTATATTCTATTTATAATTTGCAAATGTGTAGTACGCAAAATAAAAGTAATACCAATGGTGAATTTATTGAAAATAAAAAGCCAAAGAAGAAAGTGTAAATGATTTGTGCATTCCATATCGAATAATTGAGTTTTCATTGAGGTAATTGTGTTTTATTTATAGTACAACTAGCTGGCCCGGCGAACGTCGCGTCGTATCGCCTTTAAATATTTTTACGTCAATTTTTCGGATGTTTTATTAGTTATCTGCTATTCGGGGCGGAAACAAATCCAACAAATCAAAGATCATAAAAATCAGTCCGGCCGTTCTTGAGTTATAAATAGTGTAACTAATCCGACTTTGTTTTATATATATATATATATATATATATATATATATATAAGTTCCGGCCACGCGTTCCTGTGGCTAAAGTATACGTCAAATTATGTTGTAGTAAACTAAGTGAGAAATCTAAATCAGGAAGTTTTTGTTTTACACAATTTTTTAGTTCTGGTACGTTAACTACACCCGGTATAAATATGGGTGGTGGTTTATGTGGAAGTGGTTTTGTTGATTGAGATGAATTTATGTTGTCTGCATTCTCAGTATCATCCATAAGTGTATCATAAGGATTATATACATTTATTGATGGAATATTTTGAGGAGGCTTGCTGATTTCATTATACTTTCGTTTTTTTCTACGAACTTGTTGGCAGTTTGTATTCTCATCATCATCAAGAAGTCTCTGTATAGTAATATATACTTGTGATATATTATAGTCATCTTGTTTTTCATTTAATTGAGGCATGGAGATTGTTTCTGTAATATTAGGCATATTATTATAACTAACAGACTTATTTACAATTCTGTTATTCCGTTCCTTAGGACCTTCGTATGTGTTTAAATTGACATTCTTCTTAAATGTAAGATTTATGTCACATAGGCCTATACCAATTTGCGGAAATTCACTTGATATCTTATCATTCATGGTCACTAGAACTGATTCGCCATATTGTTCAATGTCCCTTCTCGGTCCATTAAATTTAAATTAAGTTGCTGTCTTTCAGCCAGATTACTTAAAACTAATACTTAAACACGAAATTAATATTATTATCAATATATTGAAAATCAAATAAACACAAACACACTTAAATTATGAAATAATCAATATTTGTAATTCAAATGAAATTCGCGGTTGTAACAAAAAGCACAGCCACCTGGTTAAATAATAAACCAAATACCTTTCACCGCCATCTGTTAGAATCGTGTGATATATTATAGTCATCTTGTTTTTCATTTAATTGTGGCATGGAGATTGTTTCTGTAATATTAGGCATATTATTATAACTAACAGACTTACTTACAGTACTGTTATTCCGTTCCTTAGGACCTTCATATGTTTTTTAAATTGACATTCTTCTTAAATGTAAGATTTATGTCACATAGGCCTATACCAATTTGCGGAAATTCACTTGATATCTTATCATTCATGGTCTCTAGAACTGATTCGCCATATTGTTCAATGCCCCTTCTCGGTCCAGTTAAATTTAAATTAAGTTACTGTCTTTCAGCCAGATTACTTAAAACTAATACTTACACACGAAATTAATATTATTATCAATATATTGAAAATAAAATAAACACAAACACACTCAAATTATGAAATAATCAATATTTGTAATTCAATTGAAATTCGCGGTTGCAACAAAAAGCACAGCCACCTGGTTAAATAATAAACCAATTACCTTATACCGTCATCTGTTAGAATCGTATGGAACTCACAGATAATTGTAACTCTTTGTTAAATAATAAACAAATAATTTGCAATAAAATATAATGCGACTATAAATTTAGTTATAAACAACCGTAGGTCTCAAGTTGGATCAAACAGCACACGGTGTGCAAAATGTTATTAAAATCGGTTCAGTAGCTTAGGATTCCATCGCGGACAAACAACGTGACACGTAATGTTTATATATTAAGATACACATTCAAGCAGACATAATAGTGCCATATGTCAGGAAGTAATAATATTATTGTTTTTATTTTATATTTTTACATAATCGAATAATCTAGAAGCCAAGAGAGGTTAGTGGATTAATACATTTTGAGAAAATTACGTTTAAAGTTTGATTTTGTGTCAGTTATCATTGATTATTTAACTCATGCCCCAAATTGGATTCAATGGCCAATTACGTTTTAATTAATTTTGTTTTACAACCAATGACAGTTATGTATCACCTCACCCTTTATCGTATTCTCTTTACCAGTTCCTATTTTTGTGATAAAGAAAGCTCCTACTTTTTAATATCTGAACAAGTCAGAGCATTATTTTGCAGTGTCTGACTCTCCAACAAATATATTGAATATAGCAAATAATGAAAAGATTCCTTCGAACTACACATTTGATAATTGTGTGTTCAATAACTGTATTTTTAAATAATGATTTTACTGAGTTGTTTGCTTAAAAAATAAATTAATAACCTATCCTATGTTGTTGGTTATAATATACAGTTTGATGTGTTTAATTTTTTCTCCACTAGGGTGCATTCTTATAATATTGCGATTCTATTTGGCAATAAATAATATAATCAAGTTGCAGTGAATAAACAAATGAAACATAATCACACATTTCTGATTTGTTTTCAAATATCGCCGTTTACATTAAATGTATAAATATTTTAAAATACCGGTAACTGTATTTAAATAATGATTTTTGAGTAAACAGCTAAATTTTAATCGTTAAATAGTCCTAACAAATGCCACCCTTGATTTCCAAATCTTCTAGATAAATTCACTCGTGACATTACTTATGACTATTTAACTCATGGCCCAAATGGCAGTTAATTACCAATCACGTTTCAATGAATTTGTTTTACAATCAGTTGACAGCCGTGTTTCACCTCGCTCTTTATTGGTTTCTCTTTATTAGCTTCTGCTTTTGTGATAAAAGAAAGGTCCTCCTTTTTAATATTCTGAACAGCTCAGAGCATTATTTTTCTCCAACAAATATATTGAATATAGCAAATAATGAACAGATTCCTCGATTTTACTGAGTTGTTTACTAAAACAAATAAATTAACAATATCGAAATTTCAGAATTGTCCGTTTGGAGTCGATATTGGTATTTCGAGATCCCATACTCACGAATTAAATTCGCGAATATTTTGATTGTGTTATAATCGTATTACAATTTGTACGAAGTAGGCTTATAAGCTATTAGATCATATCCCAAGGAAATTTATAAGCTATTATACGATTCAAACAAGGGGTGATCCCTATGCTGTAGCCCTGATTCACTTAGGATTTTAGAGGGAAAAATATTTTTACCTCAATTTTACACATAGGAGATTGACGCACTTCTCCCAGCGGTGCTCCAACATTTCTATAACTTCTTGGAAGAAGGGTTGTCCAACCTCTGCGAACTACTGGTTTACGGACAGCATTTCCTCATTATCGGATGCAAATTTCTTCCCACGCAGGTGCTCCTTGAGTTTTGGGAATAGTCTGTGGTCGCTGGGGGTGAATACGGTGGAAGGTGCAGCAATTCAAAGCCCTTATGTTTCCACTGCATATTTTGAATTTTGGTGTCAGGGTCATAGTGGTGGACCTATTTGTCTCATCCATAGTCACATACCTCTCAATAAATTATTTTTGTCTACTCTAAAATTAGTTAAATATATCTCACAAAGTACTGTTATTTGTCGTTTCTGAACCAGCGTCAACATTCGTGGCATCCATCTTGCAAACAATTTTTTTCATGCCCAATTTCTTTTTCAAAATATTGTGCACAATGTGATATTAGAAGCTGTTTCCTCTACTATGTCCCTGATTGTGATTCGTCGATCTTGCAGTACTATATCATGCACTTTGTTGATGTTTTCTGGAGTTGTCACAGTTTTTGGAGGGCCACAGCCATGTTCATCTTCACAGGACAATTTTCCACATTTAAATACACGAAACCATCTTTTGACTATGCCGTAAGACACAGCAGTTTGCCCTAAAGTTGCCATGATATTTTCATGAATTTGAGAAGGAGATATCCCCTTCTTCTGAAGGTATTTAGTAACAGCTCTTTGCTCAACCCTCTCTATTCTATACTAACACTGCACCTTATGTCTTTCAAACACCTGTTACAATCGAAAACAAACATCCGCAGGCTTGCAACTTGGCATATTGCCTAGATACATGTCAAAGGTTTGTGTGCCAAGAAATCAATATTTTTGTTCAGCTACAAATAGGTCAGGTCTAAAGCATAGGGATCAGCCTTCGTAAGGGCTTACATCAATAATACACAATATCATTTAAACTAAATTCCTGTATTCATTACTTAGTATCACCCAATTTTAAATAATTAAGCCAGGAATTAACTGTTTTGTAGTATCAGATTTACATTGTTATCAAACAAATGCCCCATAAACACTATAAACATATATATTTTTAAATTTTAAATTATGAGATACATGAGCTAAATAACGCCAACTTAATGTCCATCAGGTCCACCGCTGTGGTCTCGAGGTAGCGTGCTGCCTTGTCACGCAGCGGGTCCGGGTTCGATTCCCGGTCGGGGCAGTTTTTCTGGGTGAGGTTTTTATCGGGGTTTTACCTCACCTGTAAGACAAATGTCAGGAAAACTTTAAGGTCCGAACGGTCCCCGAAATCATATGACCACCATCATCATCCTTATCATCATCATCATCATCATCAACCTTCACCGGTGTGGAAATCAACGGGAAGCTACCACACCTACAATTCCCTAGTAAAACTGCAAAGCATAGCATGAAAATGCTGTGATTGCAGTGAAGGACCTGCCCTCGGGTAGAATTACTATGTATGGTCCATCATTCAGTGGCGTGCAATTCAGCCCCCGCTACCACAGCAGCACTGGAGTAACTAATATGCTCATCATTTTGGTTTAAAATAAAATAACAAATTTGCCGAATTTCATTCCAATCCATTATGAATTAACAAATTTTCGTAGGCTTTTGCATTTACACCAGTTACCACGTGAGAGAAGAATTCACGTGTGCACAGATATTACCGGTATATATATATCCATTCATCCATAGTAATTCTACCCGAAGGCAGGTCCTTCACTGCAATCATAGCATTCTCATGCTATGCTTGCAGCTTTACTAGGGAATTGTAGGCGTGGTAGCTTCCCATTGCTCTCCGCACCGGTGAAGGATGATGATGATGATAAATGATAAGGATGATGATGGCCATATGATTTCGGAGACCGTTTGGGCCTTAAACGTTTCCTGACATTTGTCTTACAGGTGAAGAAAAACCCCGATAAAAACCTCACCCAGAAAAACTGCCTCGACCGGGGATCGAACCCGGGCCCGCTGCGTGACAAGGCAGCACGCTACCTCGAGACCACAGCGGTGGACGTGGTATATATATACCCCTGTTTTAGACACTATATATGTATAGGGCCTATATATATTTTTTTTTTTCCAGTGATTGTTTGCTAGGTGAAGATAGTGTCTAAAACAGGGCCGGAAAGTAATTTTAGGTGTGATCCGGATACTTAAGTTTTATCGAGGTCATAATTTTTTACTTTAATTTTCATTCACAAAATTGTATGAAATACAATAGATAGGTATATGTGCATTAAAAATTCAACAGGAGAAATTACATTTGCGGTCATGAGCCAGTATTTTAAAGTTAGGTTCACGCGGGGAGCAACTAATGCGAAGAGTGTTTTGAATGTGTGTTTAAATTAATATGGTTGCTCCGATTAAAAGAGGTTTCAGATGTTGCGAAAATCAGGGATCAATTTATAAATTTCTTAATTCATTAAATAAAATTCACATGTTACAATCGGGTGTACAGAGCTTTTATGTGAATTAACATAACATAATATGCTGTGCGAAAGTCAGGGATCAATTTATAAATTTCTTAATTAATTAAATAAAATTCATATGTTACAATCGGGTGTACAGAGCTTTTATGTGAATTAACATAACATAATATGTTGTGCTGACCAGTTAGCTTTATCTTCCGCTGTACATCTTAGCAACTACAATGCGCAACAAAATTCTCATGTTTTGAAATGTTGAAAGAATATAACTACTTAAATAAATATTGTTTGTATTAACATAATAGGAAATTTTGTTTTTATGTTTTAGTTCATTCATTTTATATATTTTGGTAAGTTGAGTATGAGGTCATTTTTGGCTACCCGTTCTTGATCTTCCGCGGTCCGGACCTTTGATCTTCTGCGGTCCGGATCTGGACCGCGGTCCACCACTTTTCGACCGTTTGTCTAAAGCTTGGTATATTTACTTGAAGTCTAACTAGCTAGACCAAAGAATCTAGACTTGATGTCACAGATATTTGAAAGAGGTGGTTCCTTAGACAATGAAAGCTGATTGGGTAATGCGGACAGCGCAAGTGGTTTAGCAATACAAATTTTCGAAATAATATTATATATATGGATTGCGCACAAATGTGCAAAGGTGATAACACAACACTTTAACAATCACTAAACACTTTAGGTTTGACTTGCGTACTCACTAATTGTTTTTGTTCTTTGTTTACATGTTTCGATGTAATATCTTTCGCATTTCTGTTCACACACTTCACATATGCATGACGTCTTTGGGTCATGGAATGTTTTATCTCTGCACATTAGGTGGTGGAATCCATGCACGCTTAATCTCGTGATGATGTGTCGTATCTGGAAGTTTGCTTCTGTCCAGTTCCTGTCTATCATCGCTCTGGTGCTGAAGAATTCCGGCCATACTTCCTCTCTTTTACTGCGTAGTCTTTGAAACGCATGTTCATAGGGTTCTGTGTTTGGTAGTAGGTATGCTGTTTTCAAGTTCTCGATAAGGAAAGTCTCACTTGCCAGTAGGTACACTAGACGGCTTCTTGTCGTTCTTGATAATCCTATTGCTCTTTTTATGTATGTAGCTTTCACTTTTTCCAGCGTGTTTAGATTAGCTTCTGTAAGTTGTGACCATATGATTTCTATCCCATAAGTTATTATTGGGAGGATCTTTGCATTGAATAGTTTCATCGCTGATTCCAGGCTTAGAGCTTGCATATTGCATATATCATTTATTGCCATTATTGCTTGCGTTGATCTTTCTGCTAAGTGTTTTGTGAAGCTTCTTCCACTGGGTTGTAAAGTAATGCCCAGATACTTAAACTCCTCTACTATTTTGATCTTATCTTTGACCAATTTTACTTCTGTTGTAGCAGGGATCTTTCCTCCGTTTCTGAACACCATCATTTCAGTTTTTGCTTTGTTCATATAGAAACTGTGGGTTTTACACCATTGTTAAGTAATTGTTATGGCGTTCTGAAGTTTACTTATATCCGTTGACCCGATTACGATATCGTCTTCGTATGCATATACGAAATTTTTTTCTCCTAGGTCTTCTATTTTCTTTACAAGTTCTTCGGCTGCCATTATGAATAACAGTGGGCTCAATGGGTCTCCTTGCAGTACCCCATTTGCCTGCAGTATAGTTTTTGATTTTGAGAGGCCATCTGACGAAATTATATTATTACATTTATAATATTTAGTTTAATTTATGCAAATATATTTATCAGAAACAAGAAAGAAACAATATGAAATCAAATTATATAGTACTCTTTGTTAGCTATGACAAATTATTAATTTCAGGAGCTTTATTTATACTAGGGTACGTAAATGGATAACTCAACAATTGAATTATGATTTGTGGGAAGTGGAAATAAACACAATACCGGTAATACGTTGGTTCAAATGTGCTAGTATTTTTTTTCACGTGTTTTACTAAAAGTGTTATTTAATGTATTTGTGAAGTTACTGAAAATTAATGTGACTCTATAGTTGATAATACACAAAAATACCATTCTCATGAAGATTTTCCATGACAACAATACCTCATATAACAACGTAGGTCAACTACAGATTTTTCGGATCTAAAAAAAAAAAAAAGCAAAATTTAGAAGGCAATTTAATTGTTCAGCTTTTGAGAAAATATTCATGATTAGCTGGTAGCAAAAACCAAATGCATTATTTTGTTGGATCTGTTTATTATTTGCCAAAGACAGAAATACTATTTGAACGAAAACCGGGTACGTTAATCTGGCGAGTTTAATGTATCAACAATTTTTTAAAGTGGACTTGGTATTTTGGTTCCCAGGGGCATCAAGTTTTCCTCTAGTTAAAAAAAAAAATGTACATTGTTACTGCCAGGCAGAGCCGGGGAGTTGTTAGAGGCTTCTAAGACGCTGCTCCAATCACCAGGAACTGAAAACAGTTCTCTGTCAATAATGTCTTCGCATTTTAATTGACGTATAAAATGACGTTTCCATATCAACTCCACGTGGATATAATTATCTTAACAGCGTTGCAACTACTGTCTTTGTAGTATTATTATAATATAGTATGTTAGTGCCAGTGAATAAAACGTGACAACGCCGCTTGATATTCTAAATACTTATCCGTGCAAAATAGACCCACCTAACTACAAAGCAAAGCGCCTGAAAACTAAAATACTGAGTCCACTATACTAGATGACTATTGGCCATATAAGAGAAACCTATATGTTGGCTTCTTTAGCAGTTATTACATAAGTATGAAATAGGGTTAATTTTTTATGCACCTTATTAATATGGCAGGTTTATAGAAAACATATTTAGAATAATAAATTACTCCCCCCAATTATAATCTGAACATTTTGCAATAAGGTTGGTCCTAGTTACCTCCTCGAGTCTGGTTCCTAGGTTCGCGGGTCCAAATCCAGCCGAGGTCGATGATTTTCAAGACGCAAATAAATAATGCCGTGAGTCATGTATCGTATATTTACGACACGTGAAAGTACTGAAGTTAAGTTTCTTGTTCTACTGCTACTGAAAGAAAACTCGCAGTTTCGAGTAATATGTTTTTTATTTCAACAATCTTTACCAGTTGTACATTGTATCAAGACTAACTCTCGGCTGTCAGCCGTTACAATTTATATCTTTCATACAGCATACCATTTACATCATACATACAACATCACTAATTAGATACGTCATGGGAGATCAAAGGTCAGAGAGGGGAGAATGGAAAGAACCAGAAATTGTAGAGTGCAAAGGGCATTGTATACTCATTACAGACCAAAAGATCTGGAGACGGTAGAGTACAAAGTGTGGTTGTATATTCATTACAGAGTAAATAGTAGAATACAAAATATCATGTTTATTAAATAATAGAAACCACAGGATGTGTCTATTTACTATATCAAAGACCAAGTTGATGAGATATGAAATTATATTTCTTACTTGAAAACTTGGAAAGAAATATAAATTAAATTTCTTAAAGCAAAACAATTAGGAATTAGGTTTTTCTTTATTAATAATTAAATTTAAATTAATATGATGAATAATTTATAAATTATATATATATATATATATATATATTAGGTTCTTATAGAAAGATAAATTTTTAGAATTTATAAGAATCGAATCCCAGACCCTTGGATGGGAGATCAGGATACGGCTGAGGAACAGGAATGCTAGGTTCCGCCTCGGGACGTGCTAGGGAACATAACTCCTCCCCCTTAAGATTAGCGTTACTTTCCTCAGCTTCTGCAATGTTTTGAGCTTTAAAAATTGAATTTTTGATATTCAGACATTTTGTAAAAATAAATGTTCTGTATATTATTACTACAATACACATCAAACCTATTATAAGAAAAATGTAGTTAATATTTAATGTCGTCCATGTTTGGTTAGAATCGATAGTTTGTAAATCTAATTTTAATTTATCGATATCGAGATGAGTGTCTTGGAATTTCACTTGGTGGGTTATGTTAGGTTCAACCTGTATGTGGAAGACGGGGGTCTTGATTGTAGAAGTAGTTGGTTTGAGAGATAAAATGATTCCCATTGTTGATTAGAACATGACTTATTGGCAGAAATAATATTAGGTCCTGTCAGTTGTATAGTGTCTTGGGAATCAGGACATGATTGTATTAATACTTCTGTTTTAGGGCTGAAGAAAAGTATGCGGTCATGATTTAGAATTTTAACAATTTTACATCGTTTTTTACGTAAGCGAAATTACATCCGCTAGTTATTGTGATATTACAGTTTGTAATATGTATTTGATGGTCACTACACACATAGTTTTTAGCATTTTCTAACACATGATATACTGGTCCATAAAGGAGTTGAACTCTGGAGGTAATATTGTTCGGAAGGTACAAGTATGATATTGTCAGATGAAGGTATTGGGTAGACATGATAAAGTTGATAATTATTGTTGTTGGTTATGGGGATAGAGAGGACAACTATTATATCATTTTCTAACACAATCACCTGAGATGTTGATATTTTAAAAAGTTCGTAAGAGTTACGGGCGTCGGTGTGTATCAATGAACTTTCAGGGTAGATGGAGCGGAGGTGTCCAATAATATTAATTATATCTTCTTGAGAATAGAGTTAGGGTAACAGAGTGGAACCCTTGATAGAGGTCCACTCCAGGGAGTAGGCGCCCCTGCCCTTTTGTGAGCTCCAGGTCCCACTCGCCCAGTGGGTAGTACCTGGGTAGGGCCCCGTCCACAGGGTTACGTGGGGATAAGATAATTCCCCAAAGCCGTAGCGCAGGCACTTGCTCTAGGAGACCTAACACTCCTAAATTCCCAGTTCCTTCCCTCCAGGAAGAGGGGTTTGGCTAGAGGCTGGTAACCTCTACTAGTAAAAAATCACTTACTCATAAACTTCAGCATAAGAAAAGCCGTATTGATAAACCTTATGACGACCACAGCAAGAAAAAGTATAAAAAGAGTTTGGAATACATGACCAGCTTAAAATAGCGACTTGGAATGTCAGAGGCTTGGGAAGCAAAGAATTGAGAACTAACAAAAGAAATGAAAAATAAAAGTATAAATATATTAGCTGCCTCAGAAACAAAGAAAAAATTGAAAGGATCACAAATGATAAATGATATGATGATGTTTTACAGTGGAGTAAGTCAGAAAGAAAGAGCGAAAGCAGGAGTGGCGATATTTGTGGATAAGAAATGGGGATCCAAAATAGACACGTATAAATTGTATTAACGAAAGAATAATGACAATGCGATTTAAGCATAATAGAGGACATATGACAATTATAGCAATATATACACCGGAGGAAGGGAGAGATGAAGAAACAAAAACATTTTTACTACTCTACAAAAGGAAATAAATAAGATAAACAAGAACGACATAATAATATTATTAGGAGACTTTAATGCTAGAGTGGGGAATCAACCAGTGGCAAATGTAATTGGGATCCATGGAGAAAATGTTATAAATAAAAATGGACAAGAATTAAAACAATTTGCAATTTTTAATGATTTTAAAATAACAAATACATTTTATAAGAAAAAAGATATTCACAAATACACATGGTCAGCACGAGGTTTTCGTTCACTGATAGATTATGTGTTAATCAATAAGAAAGCATCATCATTATTAACAGATACGAGAGTATTTAGAGGAAGTGACATCTATTCAGATCACTATTTAGTAATCTCAAAAATAAATATATTAGCGAGATGGAAGAAAACTAAAAACAAATATAGAAATAAAGAGACCACATTCAAAGTACATTTATTACAAGATAAAAGTATAAAAAATCTGTATCAGAATAGGCTAAATGAACAATTAATATTAAAACCTACTTCCGAAGAAATAAACCGAGAATGGGATAATATAAAAGAAAGCATTGATAAAGCAGCATATGAGGCATTAGGAACAAAATATAAATATATAACAAGAAGGGTTAAGAATATGGAATGAAGAATTAGAGAGGATAATAAAAGATAAAAAAGAGGCTTATCACAAATATTTACAGAATAGAACACCAGAATTAAGAGCTGATTACAAACATAAAAGTGCAATAGCCAAAAGAGAAATAAAAAAAGCACACAAAGTCAGTTGGGATAGATATATAAGCAGACTAGAATACGATATACATGGGCAGCAAAAAATAGCCTATAAAGTAATGAAACATCTAAATAAACAAGAAAAAGATACAATACAGATCAATGCAATTGAGGAGAAACAATGGGAAGAACATTATAAAAAACTGTGGTATAATGAAAATAAAATAACTAAAGATAACATATATGAGTGTGAGATAGGAATAGATATGATAACAATGGAAGAATTAGAAGAAGTACTGAAAACAACAAAGAACAGAAAGGCGCTGGAATAGACGGAATTAATATGGAATTAATAAAATATGGAGGAATTTTTTTAAAACTGAGATTATTACATTTTTTTAATTTATGTTGGAAACAAGCAACAATACCAGAAACCTGGACAACAGCAATAGTACAATCTATTTTTAAGAAAGGAGAACGTAAAGACTGCAACAACTACAGAGGAATAAGCATTTTAACTGCAGGCTATAAAATATACTCAAGAATCTTAACATTTAGATTAAAACAAATAACAGAGGTAATGTTAACAGAAGAACAAAGTGGATTCAGACCAGGGCGTTCATGTATGGATAATATATTTACGATAAAAGAATTTATAAACAAAAGAAGAGAATATAACATGGAAACACACATAGCTTTTATTGATTTTGTCAAGGCATTTGATAAAGTAGACAGAGGAAAACTCTGGACAATTTTAAAAGAAAAAGGAATTCCGAAACACTTAATAGCAGCTATAAAGAGTTTGTACTGGAACACAAATTTTGTTATAAAAACTAGAAATGAAGTAAGTAAAATAAAATTCATACTAATCAAGGAGTTAAACAAGGATGCAGTATCTCTCCAGTTTTATTTAACCTATACATCAATGATATAATAAAAAAATGGAACGAAGAAACAATAAAGGAATAAAATTAGATAAAACACACTACTTGAAAACATTATTATACGCTGATGACCAGGTAATAATAGCAAATACAGAAGACGAACTTCAGAGGAATATTTTTTAACTACATAATATATGTGAACAATATAATCTCAAAATATCCATAGAAAAAACTAAGGTAATGGCATTCCAAGGGAAAAATCAAATCAGATCGAAAATAGTAATAGAAAACAAAATCATAGAACAGGTGAACCATCTCAATTATCTAGGATGTGACATTTCATTTAATTATGATAATGATATAAATAATAAAATAGCAAAATTCCAGGGAATATGTGGTACGATAAAACGAACACTAAATAACAACAACAGAAGAGAGACCCAACTGAAATTTTATAAAATGTTGGCAGTACCAGTACTGCTCTATGGTTCAGAAGCCTGGATACATAAAAAACAAGACCTAAGTAGGATAACGGCGGCAGAAATGAAATTTTTTATCTGTTAAAGGGTGCACTAAGGAAGACAGAATCAAGAACACAGAAATAAGACAGGAACTTGAAATATTTGCAATAACTGATAAAATGGATACATATAGACAAAAATGGAAGCAACACATAGACAGAATGAATGAAGATAGATATCCAAAACAAATAACAAAATACAAACCTAAAGGCACCCGAGATGTGGGCAGACCTAGAAAGAGATGGGCTGAAGTCGGAACGGGTCAACAGACCTAGTCCATGAATGAAGATGATGATGATGAGAATAGAGTTCAATATTTACGGTTTCACTGAATGAGAAACTGATGGTGTTTTCAATAGTTTTTATCACTTGATAGAGTTTTTGCACGTTCATTGAAATATACTGTAAGTGTTCTAGAATATCTAATTTTAGATCTTGATTTTGCAATACATTTTTAATTATACCCATGTTCAAGTTAATACTGTCTAATTCTACATGAAATTTTTGGGCCACAGAGTTACTAAATTATAATAATTTGTTTTTCTGCATTTCTAGAGAGCGGCTCCTTTTCAAGGAATCAATTTGTTCTAGTATATTATTTAAGTCATTTTGGTCTAAATTACCAGAAATGAATTTTATTACAGTCCCTAAGCCGTTTATTAATCCTCTCTTGTTTATATTTTTACGTGACGTTTTGGTTTTTTCTTTGTAGTTCACATTAGGTAATAATCTATCTAAATGGTTCTTTACATTGGATAAACTGCCTTGCAATTCATGAAATAAATTTTGGAAGGTATTGTTGGATTGTGCTAATAAGGTGTTAAATGTCGTTGTATGAAGTTAATAGATTAGCGAGATTTAAATGAAACATAAACTTATGGTAATTGTTGATTACGACGGCAGGTCCGAGCGGGTCAGCATAGTACCCTTGTGTTTCTATTCTTTGGATGCGGAGTGAACCACGTCCTGAGGAGATCCTGAAATAGAAAGGATTTCCTTTTTAGATTTGAGATTTCCAAGTTGTTCGGCGTATATCTCTACGTTTTTCATTTTACAATGTATTTTTTGATTTTCGATTTTAGAGATAGTTCTTTTTCCAGCGGTTTTTGTAAGATTAGTTATATGCGTTTTTCCATCAAGGCGATAATTAGGGCTAAAAGGAAAGTTGTAGGATTCAAAATTTTCTTTTGTAACAGGGTGAATGATGGCTACAGTTATTGATTGAGGGTTAATTTGATTTGGATTATACACTGTATTCGAGTTTTTTACTAAGGTAAAATTGGGTCCTTTGGAGGAGAGGTTAGAAGTATGATATTCGGTATTTAATATCTCAAAATTTTCTTTAATAACACTGTTTTCGGAAAGTTTGTCTTGATTGAGAGTAATTCTCCTAGGTGATTCACATCGCGAAAGCTGGTTCATATCTTTTTCGTATTCATTAGGTAGGATTTTTCTGTCTCCGATGTTATGACAATTCGCATTTTCATTAGCATTTGTTGTATCTGAAACGTTAGGGGTGATTTGAATAGAATCGTAAAAGAAAAGTTCTTTATGAGTTATTTGATTCGAAGGGTGATCTACTTCTCCACGCGTTTGTTTCGTTTTTTAATCGTGGTGGGTCTTGATGATTCCTGTGATCTACCGTTATATTATTAGTTGTTTCAATATACTTTGAATTTTGTATCTACAGGAATCAAATTACTATTTGGCCATTTGAGCTGATCTGAAATATTTTCTTGTTCCGATTTTTGTAAGTGGGAAGTTTTTGAAATATTCTAAGTTCTTCCGTTCATGAGGTGAGCGGTAGAAGAGTGGCATATTTTTTTCTCCTATCGAAAGTATGTTTTCAGCATAATCAATTATTGCTCCAAGTTTTATAAGGTCTGCATTGCCGATTAGGGCGTCGAAATAGTCATGCCATTGTGTGACTCTGAAATTCACTGGCATATTTAGTTTATGTTCCGAGAAAATTGGATATCGTATATTATCTTTGCCTAATGTTTTTGCGTGGATTGATTGAATGCAAAAAGGTTCTTCAAACATGTAGTCCGCGAAAAGGTGATAGGCTACGGAAGGATTTATCACGGAATTACAAGTACCGCTATCAATTAGGATTTTTAATCCGAGTAGGGTAATGAATGGTAATTGAGGAGCATCGTGGATATTATTTAATTCTTCTATTGAGAGATTCGAACTAAGATGAATATCCTGATTGTTATTTTCAATTTCGCCATCGTGTGATTCAATAATGTGAGTTTGGGGATTACTATATCCTTGATCCTCATTGTTAATGTGAAAAAATTCTCCTAGATTATAAACTGGGAATTCCTCTTCTTCAGAATGAGAGTTCAGATTTCCTCTAATAGACGATATACCTGGGGAAGTTAGATGGACCTGAGGGGAGACAGCGTTTTCCTATATTATTAGGATTAGGATATGGGCGACCTGTTGAAGGTATTGGTCTAGGATCCGGACGAATGATATTTTGATTTGGAGAAAAATTTTGTGTAGGCATGTTGGGTTGGTTGACTCGAATTTGAGTATTGTTATGAGGAGGAAATCGATTATTCGACATAATAGAAGATTGGGGGAAGGCAGGTTTAGCTGTTGGCTTATGCATAGGACTTTGGCTTGGAATGGGATTATAGTATGGTTGAGGTATATTATAATATGAAAATGGGTTAGGTATGGGATCCTTGATTGTGTTATCGGAAAACCTAGAATTAATTGGTCTATTTAGCTGCGAATGAGGTTGTTTTTGCGGTCCTCTTAATTGATCCATATAATTTTCATACGCGCGGTCGTTATCATATGATCTACAGACTCTAAGTGCCTGACTTAGGTCACTTATATGTGCATAACGCAAATAGGTACGGTATGGCTCGAGTATTCCTACTTTAAATGTAGTAACACTAAGTTCCTCTATTTCGGATAATTTCAATTCCAAGATTTGAGTTCTATAATTAATTTTACAAATACTTTTATATCGCAAAATTAAAGATGTCAGACGTTCGAAGTATTCAGTATACGATTCATTAAGTTTCTGGAAACAGTTAGTGATTTCTTTTAGCAGAATCCGTTCATATTTTACGTCTCCATATTTTCTAACTAATTTTTCTTTAAATTTATCATAACTAGCATTGGCTTCAATGTCCAAGATGCTACAGGCTTGTCCTTTTAATTTGGACTTTACTACATTAAATAAAAATTCGTTGATTAGATTTGCATTAGGGGAGGTAGTGGTCCTTTGAAGATTACCTAAAAAGGAGTCACATCTCGCGATAAAATAATCTAAACTACAAGAGGTTGTACCGTCAAATTCAGGCAATAACTGAATTTGAGCGTATTCGAATTTACTTAGTATTTCTTCTGTCATTTTATTATTTATCTTATAATTAATTAGTGATAAGAGTTAAAAATATAAGTGATAAACATTATAACTAAAGGGCGAGTTAACTTGATATTGTAGACGGTATTATTTGAACCTAGGCTAACAAATAACAAGATCTAAATGAAATTTATATTTCGATTTGCTAACTACGAACACTTTTGAAGGAAAAATAATTTTCACTTACAGTATCGAAAAGATGAACAGTAATTTCAGCATCCTGCGATTAAAGTGTTTGATTTAGCGTTGCGTTTCTTCCAGAGCGTAGATGATAGGCTACTGCAATTTGTTGAGAGTAGAAGGCCTCCATTTCTGTTGAGGTTGCCACTCGTCTCCAATCTGCTTCTAAGTCCTCTAGTTGCTAAAACATAAAAAACGTTTATCTTAATTGGTGAAGTAAAAGTCTGTCAGTTAATTAGCGGGACATTTAGCCTATCCCGGACGAGCCCCCAGTTAAGTTTCTTGTTCTACTGCTACTGAAAGAAAACTCGCAGTTTCGAGTAATATGTTTTTTATTTCAACAATCTTTACCAGTTGTACATTGTATCAAGACCAACTCTCGGCTGTCAGCCGTTACAATTTATATCTTTCATACAGCATACCATTTACATCATACATACAACATCACTAATTAGATACGTCATGGGAGATCAAAGGTCAGAGAGGGGAGAATGGAAAGAACCAGAAATTGTAGAGTGCAAAGGGCATTGTATACTCATTACAGACCAAAAGATCTGGAGACGGTAGAGTATAAAGTGTGATTGTGTATTCATTACAGAGTAAATAGTAGAATACAAAATATCATGTTTATTAAATAATAGAAACCACAGGATGTGTCTATTTACTATATCAAAGACCAAGTTGATAAGATATGAAATTATATTTCTTACTTGAAAACTTGGAAAGAAATATAAATTAAATTTCTTAAAGCAAAGCAATTAGGAATTAGGTTTTTCTTTATTAATAATTAAATTTAAATTAATATGATGAATAATTTATAAATTATATATATATATATATATATATATATATATTAGGTTCTTATAGAAAGATAAATTTTTAGAATTTATAAGAATCGAATCCCAGACCCTTGGATGGGAGATCAGATCAGGATACGGCTGAGGAACAGGAATGCTAGGTTCCGCCTCGGGACGTGCTAGGGAACATAACTCTGAAACCTGAAAAAAGAGACACCCGAGAAAATGTTGTTGGCCCTTTCTCATCCTCATTCCGATTGCGATGCTAATGAGCATAATAAACTTAGCTGTTAAATAGCGCCCTTATATAAAAAAATAGGATAATAGCATAGCGTTTTGGAATACGTGTTATAAAGCGAAATAAGTATTTTCGTCATACAGCCGGAGTAATTGCTACGACGACCGCACGGCACTTTAATCATTAAATGATTATTGAATTGTCGAAATTTTTAAAATTAATATTTTACTTTTCTACATCGGATGGTAGATCTGTACATTTTAATAGAACTGAGTACTGGCGTTATTTATCTCAAGGTACCTTAACATTAAATACAGAGTGATTCAGAATAAATATTACAGACTTCTAGGGGTACAGATGGAACTAAGGGTCAATTTCACCAACAGAGGTAACTGTATTACGCCAGTTTTCCCCGTGTATAATGCATAGCTTAAACTGGCGTAATACAGTTACTTCTGTTGGTGAAACCGACCCTTAGTAGTTAAAGTTTTGATAAGGAACCCATGTCCGGAAACTTACCATTTCGTTGTAAAATAAGTGTGAAGATCGAGACACAATGGGCTTATATCGTGTGTCTTGTGGTTTAGAATAAGTATTACAGACTTCTAGGAGTTATGCTACAAGTGTGGTTCCATGTGGCGACCCTGTTGTTCGTTGCATAAAGTGTACCTGCGACGCATGTTTTCATACACACTCCCTACAAGACCTACTATGTGCTCAATAAATTTTCTGCTGCCGCCAGAATTAGAGCAAGAAGATCTTTCTCCGACTCGACGGGAGTAGTAAAACCCCTATCAGTCTGTAATATTTATTCTGAAACACAAGACACATGATATCAGCCCATTGTGTATTTCGATCTTAAACTTATTTTACATCGAAATGGCACGTTTCCGGACATGAGTTCCATATCAAAACTTTATCTACTAAGTCTCCTCTGCAACCCACAGAAGCCTGTAATACTTATTCTGAATCATCCTATATAAACATTTCGCAATGAAAGGTACGCCCAATTAACATTGAAATGCCATTCATAATTTTACACAGTACCTTACTTTAAGATAGGAGAATGATTACAAGCATTTGAGAGTGAAATACTTATGAAGATGTTTGGATCAAATCAAAGGGAGATTAACAGTCGGTGAATGGAGAAAACTACGTAACAGTGAGATACATAATTTTTAGGGAAATCAGACATAATAAGAACAGTTAAATCTCGTAGACTGTGATGGTCATGACGTGTATTACACAATATATATATATATATATCCCTCTTTTAGTTTTTTTAAAATATGTATGTATGTATGTATGTATGTATGTATGTATGTATGTAAGTATATATATGTATATATATATATATATATGGGGGCCACTAGATGTCAGTTGGAACGATTTCCCGCTAGCTCTTGTGTGAATTGAAAATACTACATATATAAGAAAAAATGTATGTTTGTGTTGGAATACTTGAGTATCTTAGTTGGTTAGAGTGCTAAACGTACAGAGTTTAGACACTCGGGTTCAAATCCCGACTCAAACATTCATTTTTCTTTTCATATCATATAGCCTATATATATATATATATATATATATATATATATATATATTTTTTTTTAATACTACTCTTGTAGAGTATTTCGTATTGTTTCTTTTTTTGATGGAATCTTGGATTTTTTCAACAGCTGGTAGATACTCCCAGTTATTGTTTAAGTTCAAAGGTCGTTTTGTTTAGAGCCGTTGGGTTTAACTCATTTTTGTTGTCTGTAATCATAACATTTCAAGTTTTCGGGGGACTGGCCCAAGGCCTTCCAGCCTGCCTGAATTTCCTCTCGGGGTTCACTCCCCTAGCCTTTGGAGATTCCTCTCTTCCTCAAGGCGGCGGCTTTCCTCTAAATTAACCTCAAGAGAGAACGGGCTGCCTCTCCCGCCAAATGTAACGTACCACATCTACCGTAGAGGACTTCACCATACCCTATCAAGAGGCTCTAACAAGCTCTTATGAAGTGGAATACCTTTAAAATTCAGAATTTATTGTTATCTTGAAGTATGAGCCTCGTTTATATATTCTGCTTTCGACGACAACAGACTGTTTACGACCTCATTTGTCCACACACAGTCATTTGAAGCACTAGTCGTCGGTAGTATTTGTATGAATAATTATGCCAGGGTTAATTAGTGGTTAGATCAAGAGCATTAGCAAAAGTCAGCAAATGAGATTAATTATTTATTTACACACAGAGGACAGTAAATTATTAATGAGGCAGAATGTACCGCGTAATATATTTATCGCGTTATCAATTCTGTGGCACCATGCATGAAACCAATAACCCTCATTTAAGCAGTTCTGAGATACTGAAGATTCATGCATGGAGGTTTCCTATCTGAAGTGAACCTCCAATGTGTTGCCATCTCTGGATCTTCTGTTTAACTAATTGTACAACAATCAAAATTTGAGGGATGATAAATGACAGCTCCAATATTACATTAATAATATTAACTCATTTTTTTTTAATTTGAGGGTTATGGGTTTTATGCATGGTGCCACAGAATTACTAGTATTGTTTGAATCTAACTATATCAGCACTCTTTAATAGTATATAACGATGGGAGGTTGGGTAGTGGTTTTTACAGAATCGAGGAAAAATATTTAAAAACCGAGATATAGCGAGGTTTTTGAATTCCGAGATTCTGTAAAACACTTCACAAACGTGAGTTGTACATTATTTTTTGTGCGCTGGTGTTTTCAAAATAATAAATAATAGTAAAATAATAACATATTTTGTTGGAAATATTTGCGTTCATTATAGCAATTGACTAACGTTACCAGTGTGGGCAATGTTTATTAGTTGAAACAACAGGAGGTCTTCAGAATAATATTATTGATAACATGGTCGCAAGTACGTATTTATTGTTTTACATTGTTTCAAATAAAGTTCAGTTCATTTAGAATGCAGTGATTTGTTTCATATAATGTATATTAACACTACTTTTTGGATATTTTCTGTATATACATTGTACGTAGTATACATGGAGGGCAGTGGTTTTACTTCCCGCATGTGAGTGTAAATGTAATATTACAGTATAGTTATTTAGGTTGGCAACTCCGAGATGTAGGAAGTTCAACTTTCAATAATGGTCGCCATTGCTGGTAAGCACAACTAAACGCACTATCACGCAAAAAATAATTTTAAAGCACCATTGAGGTTATGTAATAATAGATGAAATGCAAAATTGGTACCTGGTAAATCAGTCGTCCTCAACTAAATAACTAAATTATTAAACTTTTATCAAGTAGTTGCAAGTACTAGAAACGGGTCATAAATTCGACAAAATCGATAATAATATGTTAGTACTAAGCAGAGAGTATAACAAAAATATTAGCATCCTTGAAGACATAGAAATTCTGAAAGAAGGGAAGAATATAGACCTATTAAACGAGAACACACCCGCAGACCTAAAACCGTAGTACAGCATCAGTACCAGTTAAAATACAGAAGATGAAACATTGTGTTTGAAAGGCCTTCATATTGAAACTACTTGATGAATTTAATAATTTAGTTGAGGACGACTGATTTATCAGGTACCAATTTAGTATTCAATATCTTCTAACTATATTGTCTAAAATGTTTAAGTTCGATTGCCGAATTCTTTGTTATTTTATAAGTTACTGCTCAGATTCAGTTTAAGTATAAGAACTGAAGCGCTGAAATATTTTGAAGTTCTTTACAGTAGGTGCGAGTCAGCAATCAGTCGGACTTGGTGTTGCATCAGGAGGTTTTGACGCGAAATAAGTTTTCTTGGTTCTAAGCTTTATCGAGAATGCCGTACTGTTTATTCAATCCATCTGCGTTAGTTCACAGCAGGTTCTTACGTCTGATTGGTTCACATTTCGTTTAATGGTGGAGATACATGCATATAGGAAATCCCAATTATGTAATTATTCCGTTCAGAATAGATGTGGAGTTTTTAGACTTTCTCCACAATTTCAAAATTTATTATTCTAAATTTTGTGGTCTCGGAGGCATAAATTTATTTCCCGTTTCCTCATGTCCACTTCTGTTTAATGAAACAACATTAAAAAATCTTATACCCAGAGTTTCTTAGCGATTATACAATTACTATAATATTCCTAGCGTAATATATCTTTCATATTTATGTTAACATTTCATGTTGCCTTTGTTTACGTTTACCGTGCGCTCTCTTTTATCTGCGTGTTGTAAATTTCAAGTCTCACACGTTCATATACTTTTCAGGTATAGAAAGTTAATTTAATTTATAACATAAACATTTATTTATATCAATTAAATTACACTAACCAACAAACATTAATTTTTTCTCTGTAACTCATATGTAATCTTTATGTTTTCGGGTGTGCTGATAACGAAAATGTTAATGAAAATGCAAGATTAGGTCTCGTTTTGAAGTTATGCTAATTTTACGTTATTGCCTATATGACCTTATTGCATGTATTTACCTTGTTGTTATCCCTTGGAGGAAGGTCACTGAAGGCTCAACCGCTTTGCCTAGCATTTGTAATTTTCTGCTGGCGATCTCCTAATTAGTGTCCAGCAGTAATCGGTTAACATTGATGCACTCCAATTTCACTGGTATCTCATTTTCATGTTCGCAGTTTGCTAGTGGAAGGGTTCCCCGTGCTCGTTGCTTACAGCTCCACAGTTGCCAGGAAGAAAAAAGTCCAAGTGCGAATCTAAGATATGTAACTTTAAGGACATGTTAAACCCCAGTCTATCGTAGCAGTGCAGAAGATTTGCCATAAGATCCTTATAGTTTTGTGCCCTCTTATTTCCTAGAAAATTTGTTGACACTTGATCAAAGGCATCCGAAGCTAACTTCTCATTACCTGTCAGGATGTTGTTGCTATACTTTGTACATTTTCCGTATCTGGGGGACCCACGAAAATCCCCTCTTTTTTTTCGTCTCACTAAGCCGTGGAAATTTCTGGAGCAAACAGATAAATGCTACCCCAGTTGTGTCCATGACCTTAACGAAGTTTTTAATCAGGCCCAATTTTACATGGAGAGCAGGGAGAATTACGTTCTTGGATTCGACAAGTGTTTCTTGCATAATATTGTGAGGTCTGGTTCAAGTGATTAATAATTAGGCCAATCTTTCTTTTTATAATGAAGTGCTATGTTGCGGCTATCCCAGAGGCACTGGAAGAACAGAACTTGGCATAGCTCTGTTGTAGACCAAGTAGTATTCCTATGATTTTCAGATCCTCGCAAATCTGTTATTTAAACTTGACATAGTTCAATCGCAATAACAACTGATTCATGTTAACATATGTTTCTTTCATGTAAGGTGCATACCCAATCGGAATCGATGGTAACACGTTGCCATTATCCAGTAGAACACACTTGAGACTTATTTTGGAGGAGTCGATGAACAACCTCCACTCAACACTTTTATAGTTAATACCCATAGCTGCCATTAGTCCCAAAAGAGAGTAATGTAAATGGCTTTAAAATTTTCTATTAACGCTTTTTACTTTTTTTTCAAGCGTGGATGCATTGTAGAACACGTTACGTATAGTAATACGCTCTTCTGCATCGAGACATAGGGGGTAATGATATCATCACTTTGGCCTTACTTTTGCACCGTTTACGAGATGTTCTTTTCTGAAGAGAATGAGGTTCGAAGCATGGTCGTAGGATAAATAATGATGTTGCTGCAGCTACGTGCCTGAAATTAACCTAAACAAAATCATAATTTAAAAGGGTTAAATGCACTCTCTTTAACTTGGAAATGAGAGCTAATTCGAACTTATCATTGTCGTTTTCGTCATCAGCGTGGTCGATATACCTACGAAACATTTACTTCATTCACTGTTGGCTGTTGTGTTATTAATCGCATAAGTTTGTAGTTTATCCGTTTATTTATTTCTCATTTCCTCTATTTAAAGAGTGTTTAATATTTGTACACACAATTTATTTTACGAACTAGGTACATTTTATTTCAGTGTTTTTATTTATTTAAAATATTTAAATTCTGACTTCATATAACTGATGTGCGATATAAATTTCCCTAGAAGCTCGAGAGATAATTCGTATAATTCTGAAAAGCATCACACGTTACTGCTAATTTTATTGACATTATCATCGTAATGTTACAGGACTGTGGGTTCAGTTCTCATGTCGTTTTGTCATAAGTAATGCCACGAGTGATTTCCAATTTATCTAGAGAGTTTGGAAATCAAGAGTGACATTTGTTAGGACTATTTAACGAATAAAATTAAGCTGTTTACTCATAAATCATTACTTAAATATAGTTATTTTAAAATATTTATATATTTAATGTAAACGCCGATATTTGAAAAACAAATGAGAAACATTATGTTTCATTTGTTCATCACTGTAACCAGATCATATTTATTGCTAAATAGAAACGCAATATTGTAAGAATGCACCCTAGTGGAGAAAAAATGAAACACATCATTACAAGTTATTAATTAATTTCTGATGTCCTATGATGTGAATAAGTCAATTATATTTTTCTGCAACGTTAATTCCTGGGAAAAAAATACGTTTAAGAAAGTGCAAACAGTGGTTTCTTTTTTTTATGGTATAATCAATTGCTATGAATGTTTATCTACTATATCTCGCAAGCAGAATCTGGTTACATTCGTGCACTATATATACAATCTGGGAGCCACTTGATAAAATTAAAGCGATAAAATGAAAGTGATAAAATCGAGGCGAAAAAGACTATGATTGGTTGTAAATAAAATTCATTGAAATGTGATTGGTCATTGACTGCCATTTGGGGCATGAGTTAAATAGTCGTAAATAAACAACATAGGCGATGTTAAAAAACTCCGCAGTAACTTTATTTAATTCTATAAACTCTTTCAGAAATCCTACTCACAATTTGCTATAATAATTAATATTGTTTTAAATCTTATCACAACAATTATCGTCAGTCTCTTACAAATCTTCTAGCCACAGTTTCTCCTATTTCACAGCTCACTGTACCGCTCTCAGAACACCACTGACTACTTCCTGCCCTCGCAACGGATTATATAGGGCGAGAAGGGAATTTCTAGGCTTCCGGCCGAGACCTTTCCAGTACTGAAGTTAGTGGCATCGATCTTTCCCGACAGGAATAATAGAGGCATGAAGAATATTCTGGAACGGAGGTTTAGACATATTGGTGATCTGTGCGGGTCTTTCGAATCGTGAGTGAGCAACTTACGAATCTATTTCCACCAATACGAGTCCACGATTCTCGCCGTCATCCGCGAAATTCAAACCCAGCTATTACGATGCGCCACCAGTAAATATACTTTCTATCTCTCGCATTCTTGTGAAATAAGCGGTTTGAGACAATCTCAAAACTATTAATTGTAATCTAACCTTGCCATTAGTGATGGGTAATTAGAGAGTGAGTCGTTTAAAAAGAACGCTTCACTACTGTGAAGGTGTCAAAAAGTTACTCACTTTTAGTGAACTGCCAGTTCAGAGTTCACTACTGCTACTTAAAATTAAAATTTACTTTTTATTTCAAGCTCTAGATGTCGCACTACAAACCAACTTTCGCTCATTCGTTGATTACTCTACATTTCTCCGCCCATCGACCTTGCTTGTCCCCCCTCTTTCCTACGTCATCCATATCGTTCGTACCGCAGTGAGTGTCTGAGAAGAACGAACTATCTTGCCAGAGTGAACTGCCATAGATGAACGAACTATCTCGCCTGAGTGAAGTTACACAGAAGAACGAACTACCGTGGAAGAATGAAGTGGTATAAAAGAACGAAATATCTTAGAAGAGTGCAGTGTTTTAGATGAACGAAGTGGTATCAAAGAACGAACTATCTTGGAAGAGTGAAGTGTCTTAGAGGAACTACCTGGAGAGAGTGAACTGGCTTTAATCATTCAATTGTACTTCAAACTCCCAACATCGGACACGCTCATTCATTCATCAGTACATGTACATTACGGCACCTTCCCGCTCTTGCTTACGTCATCACTCATACGCAGCATTACTCAGGGGTTACTCCTTTTGATCTACGGCATTACTAACGCTACAAATCTAATGTAGTCTAATATTACAATCACTTTACATTTTATTTACTGGAATTCCGAAAGTATTTAATAAAAATCCATTTTATCCAAGTTTTAAAACAACATATTTTACTAGGTTTACAAAAAACTGTTGCAAAATTTAGTAAAAATCTTACCTTGCTAAACATTTAGAGCGAATATGCCGTGCAAGTTTAAAAGCTTCCCGCCCCCTGAATGAAACTGTGTTTAGAACAAAAGTTACACTTTGCTTTACCATCACCTAAATCGGCGAAGAAATCCCAAATTTAACTACTTTTTCTTGATCGCGAATTAGAAGCCATTCTGTAAAAGTGCACACACAAGGCTAAATTTTGTTGGCCTACCCAGTATTCACCCTCTTTTTATTTTTAGTTTAGGGGTTATAAAGATTAAGATCAAGTAATTGCCAATAGTACGATTTTGCATATTTCTTTCTTTTTAAAGAACTATTATGGAAATAATATGTGTAAATAATACACATATAAATTAAATAAAATATATCTTCCTTAAAAGTTTTAAAATACTCCACACATTTTTTTTTCGAATTATAGAGTTACGATTTTGTTCTTTTATTAACATTTACAACTTGAAATAAAATATGTAAACATTGAAAATCTGTATATAAATACAATTATGTAAATAATACAGTTATAACAGAAATAAAAAGGAGGTATAAATAATTATAAAATAAAAGTATGGTAGCTATCATATTAGAATTTTCCATACTCAAATAAATTAAAATATAATTTACAGAACTATTTACGTTTATCTTTAAAATCCACAGCTACCATGTGGTTGGTTAACGTCGTCACCCCATGCTCGTGTCTTCGTGCTTCCCCCTCCAGCCCATCTTTTTTTTTTTGCTTGGCGAATGAAGGGCTTCGCTAAATTTTGTGAACGAACTAGTTGAATTGAATGGTTCACAAAAGTGAGTGCGAGTGAACGAACTACTTCTCGAAATGAACTGGCTGGGCACAACGCTACTTGCCATACGGCACTGCGGCAACTAGAAGCAACTCAGTGTATGGTGAGCGTTCTGCTATGTAGTACAGGAATTCTGTGTAATGTTTGGGGGATAAATGATAAAAACATGAGTAATTTGAAGCAATTAAATTCTGTCACTTTATTTACAGCTTCACCCAACTAAACTTCACATCTGTGTTTTGCGCAGAGTGAAATTAATAGATTGGGATACTTAATGAGTACTTCAATATTTTGTAAAACAAAACAGTAACTCCGCAAGTGAAACAAGATTATTTTTAACAAATGCATAAGTAAAAGCAGGAGAATGAAAATTATTCATTAGAGTGGAATGTGTCCCCATCCCACCTAAATCAGCTTATTAAGTCAGGAAACAAATTCTCCATATATACCCTTAAACAGACGATCAAAGTGGAAATTGTTCTCAACTAAATAAACTCTTCTATTGAAATTGAGAATTTGTAGTTGGATTCTAATTATATTTTTTCTTTATGTATTTTGCTACTTGAATAATGACACATCTTAATATATAAAAATTTCGTGTCACGTTGTTTGTCCGCGATGGAATCCTAAACTACTGAACCGATTTTAATGAAATTTTGCACACTGTGTGCAGTTTGATCCAATTTGAGACTTAGGGTAGTTTATAACTAAATTTATAGTCGCATTATTTTTTATTGCTAATTATTTGTTTATTATTTAACAAAGAGTTGTAATTATCTGTGAGTTCCATACGATTCTAACAGATGGCGGTGTAATTATCTGAGAGTTCCATACGATTCTAACAGATGGCGATGTAATTATCCGAGAGTTCCATACGATGGCGGTGTAAGGTAATTTGGTAAGGTATTTGGTTTATTATTTAACAAATATAGATCCAGATGGCTGTGCTTTTTGTTGCAACCGCGAATATGAATTGAATTACAAATATTGATTATTTCATAATTTAAGTGTGTTCAGTGTTTATTTTATTTTCAATATTATTAATTTCGAGTGTATTAGTTTTAAGTAATCTGGTTGAAAGACAGCAACTTAATTTAAATTTTTAACGTATACCTTACCCACAGCCACGCGTGGCTGGGACTTCTAGTTATAATATATTAGTCTGATATTCAGTCCATTTCCTGAAGGTGTGTTCCTCATTCAAAATCGAAGAAACGTTAATTTTTCTTTGAGATTTTGAAAGCGGTTTAAAAAAAACGTTTTGGCTACTAGCTGTAATTTACTCTTCTTTAATATTTTTTACAGCCTCATGAGAAAAACTATCGTCTCGCTGGCATATTTTTTGCGCAATGGTTTAAATAGAATCACCGTATGCCGTAACATCGCGCAGGCTTGAATTATACTGCAGTTTCCTTTGTTTTAAAACCAATTGCTTAATTTTATCACTGAGTGTATTTTTGTGATAGTCACCAGCATGAAGGCAAATCTGCATTTTCGCTTTCAATTTTGACATGAAAAGAAACGGAACTTGTACCTCACATCGTTTTATTTTCATCAGAATTAACAGATTCACTAGGATAGTTACATGACCGCTCTGTTGTGGAATTTAGCGATACGTCCTTCGTCTAAGACATGCGGTATTTTCAATTATTTAAGAAAACTATAATTTTATACCCATTCTGTTCTATCATAATTAAAACTAGATTTAAAATCGTGTTAATTAACATTTCTCTAAGCAGACTGACATCAATCACTACCAAGCAACGACGATAATGACGACGATGATGATGCTGCTGCTGATGAAGATAATAAAAATAAAATAAAAAATAACAAAAAACAAAAATAACAAATATAAAAATAATAAAAATAGTAAATATAACGAATAAATAATAATAATATAATAATAATAAATCATAATAATAATAATAATAATAATAATAAAAATGATAATAATAAAGATAACAATAATAATGGTAATAATAATAATAATAATAGGTAATAATAATAACAATAATAGTACTAATAACAATAATAACAACTATAACAATAATAATAACAATAATAATAACAATAATAATAAAATTAATAGATGCCGGGAAGCTAACAAATATTTGTACTAACCAGGCAACAAAAATATCTAGAATCAAATGATCCATACCTTCAAAATGACTGATTATGACATTGTTGTCAACTTTTGATATTTTAATAAAACGGGAATAAGCACAAACTGAAATCTGAATTCTTGCAGTGTTGTAAACTTTCCATTTACTAAGAAAATCAATCTAACCGAACAGTAGCTTTAAAGAGGTAAGAGACTGCCTCTCTCTTTACTTTTCCCGGAAATTGAGCTCTGCTTAGTGTGACTGTGGATTATTCTAAAATATTGTAAATCCGCAAAATATATACATATTTTTTGCGCGATAGTGCGTTTTGTCGTACTTACGGGAATGTCGACCATGATTGAAAGTTCAACTTTCTGCATTTCGGGGTTGCCAACCTAAATAACTATGCTGCAATAAATTAACTATACTGTAATGTTATATATTACAAAACGCGTGTGGGGAAGTAAAACCACTGCCCTCTATGTATACTACATACAATGTATATACAATAAATATATCCAAAAGACAGTGTTAATATGCATTATATGAAACAAATCTCTGCATTTTAAATGAACTGAACTTTATTTGAAACAATATAAAACAGTAAATATGTACTTGCCGCCATTTTACCACTATTTGATCTCACGGCCTCCTGTAGTTTCAACTTGTAAACATTGCCCACACTGTTAACGTTAGTCAATTGTCTATAATGAACGCAAATATTTCCAACAAAGATATTATTATTATTTTACTATTATTTATTATTTTGAAAAAACCATCGCGCAAAAAATAATGTACAACGCACGTTTGTCAAATGTATTACAGAATCTCGAAATTAAAAACCTCGTTGTCGCTCGGTTTTTAAAACATTTTCCTCGCTTCTGTAAAAACCACTTCCCAACCTCGCATCGTAATATACTATTAATGTACACCCGTGTCCACAAATGTATTATCACACTTTAAACTACTACTACTACTACTACCACGCTTTGGATAATCACATCTAAATGAAATTGGTGACAATCAAAAGAGAAACTCAAAAAGTTTTGTGCATGTTAACAATGTAGAATAATAGACATTAATATAGAATCTAAACTAAATTTAATCATGTTTTTTGTGGTCGATATGGGTTCATTGTTAGATATTTAGCAGACAGGTTAAAATGAACGTCTGCAGCGTCACTCGTGGGGGCCAAATTCAATGTCTATGAGGTACAGCAAAAACTTTTGAGTTTCTCTTTTGATTGTCACCAATTTCATTTAGATACGATTATCCAAAGCGACGAAGTAGTTTAAAGTATGATACTATATTTGTGGACAAGGTGTAGTTCCTGCTTATCATTTCTATCCATTATTAAATTACTTAAATTAAATTATTCACAGTAAAATGATTATGATATGATTTAAAAAAAAATATTATGGAAGAAATTCAATAATGAGATTTTCCTTTGAATGTGTTTATGGGCCTTAACATAAAGGAAACAACGTTGATAAATTGTCAAGAGACCGGGATATTAAATCAGATGGAAAGGTCCTGTCTAGAATAATGTTACAATATCTGGGCAATAGGACGCAGGAACAGAGCGTGGTTGATGAAACATTGAACTTAATTACCATTAAAATATTTTGTCCTACTTGCCGACCATTGTTGCACTTGCCTACAATTCACGCCATATTTGCTCAAATTGGGAGAATGAAGTAACACAATCTCTAGGTTATTAAGAACACAGAATTTAATCTTGCAAATTTATTTAACTAATGAGAAAACCTGACTAAATAAGAAACTCTCTTGGAAAAATAAAAAAAAATGCGAATAGAAAATTAGATGAACAAATTAAAATGTAATTTTCACAAAAGGTACCGCGTTTTAAATGTTTTATTAACAAATAATTAAGACCCAGAAGTTTATGACGGCGCGGATAAAACCTCTGTATACATCCTTATACTGAGCTAATATTTTCCAATCATTCCATTTTAATTCACTTACCTCAAATCATGATTAATGTTATTCTCCAACTTTATTATTGGCCTAAGTACTGGGCTCCTTCCCTCTGCCCTTCCTACAACAAGTTTCCAGGACGTCTATTACGAACTGCTGGTTTTCTTAGGGCTTAAAGGACCTTCGGGACTTGGAAATTTTGGTAGCATCAGGTTCTAGCCGAGTGTTAGTATATGGATGTATTAGTTATAAAGGTATACGTGTTTTTGAACACGAATAAATGGATTCTTAATTTTAACTATTTTATTTCTAGAGTATAATGATTACAATAACCCTAAGTATTCTAACCCTAAATAACTAATCTAAGCTTATATTAAGAAAACCTACATTCGAACTTTCTGGGGTTTGAGAGAGGGAGATGTGGGTTTTATAAATCTACCCTAATCTACATTTTAAAAATTATCTACTAACTCTTTAACTTAGACATATAGTATGAAACTATTTAAAATACTTGAATTCTTTTTCTAATTGTCCTAGAAAATTTATTAAGAAAAATGGTATGTAGACTTACCCATCAGCTACTGCTTCCACTGACAGACACGAGTCCCCTATTTTGCCAGGGTTAAATACTGAGCTTTGACCTACATCTCCAAGTAACTGAACTACACATTCCATTTGTCTAAATGCAGAGATTTTACAGTTAGCCTTGCAATCTTTGACCTGCCATAATCAAAACTCTGTCCTGAAATATAATATGTCTAAGTGCTTTATTTCAACAATTGTTTTTATTTGGAATAATTAAAACAATCTATGTAAAATACTCTATGTATTCATAACAGCGTTTATTCGTCCCACAACTCCTGCCCGCCCGAGATCAATTGTTCTCAATAATAATGAAGGTAGAATAAGATGAAAAATAATTATGTGAAATGGTAAACACATTTTAAAGGTATCGAATTTACATACTGAATATTACCCGAAACATCGTTAGTTGAAGTATATTTGACGTTGTGCACCGATGGTGCATAATTTGATTGCAGCAGTGACTCTGTAGAGTTTATTATAACTTCAAGTTCGTCAACTGTGCCATCCCTTCCCTTATATTCTCCCATCTCCTTACCCCTTCCCGAAGTGTGCCCTGCGGTACACTATGCCCGTATCGGAATCGTCAAGCTGTCGGTCGTCTTTTTTGGTTATCTTGGAGGCAGATCAGGAGAGGGACCAAGTCGGATCCCTAGTCAGTGACTGGTGTTAAGTTTATTTTGATTACGAATTACAGCTGCAGAGAAGAAATATAGACTTAACAAACATAATGAGAATAACAGTAATTTACACCCACACCATTTGCATTCATACAGCAAATAACTTAATGTCTACATTTATTATCTACAGCTGTAATTCTTAATCAAAATAAATAACAGTTTTAAAAAACTAAAACAACATGCTTTATTAGAAAACCGAACTAAGAAATAAAAAATAATTTTAATTTCCAACACGCTTGGGATAAAATTAAAGTGGTCAACAAAAAATTATCTCCAACACATATAGAGTAAAAATAGAGTTATCAACAAAAATAAAATAATTTTACCATCAAAAGCGTGGGGTGCTCTATATCAATTAATATATTTGATAATAAACAGATATTGGTAAAAGTAAAGTCTCTAAGAAGAAAACGTAAAAATCATAAAAAGCACCCCACGCTTTTGATGGTAAAATTATTTTCTTTTGTTCATAACTCTAGTTTTATTCTATACGTGTTGGAGATGATTTTTTTTTGTTGATCACTTTAATTTTATCCCAAGCGTGTTGGCAATTAAAATTATTTTGCATTTTTTAGTTCGGTTTTCTAATAATGCGTGTTGTTTTAGTTTTTTAAAACTATTATTTATTTTTTAGTTTTAATATTTTACAGAATAAGATAAAAATGTAAATATCTTTAAATTCGATACTATTGTAGTATGAGCTAAAAGTAATACTCTTCTAAAAAAAATCCTCCCAGCTGCATTTGAACCAGCGACCTATGGATTACTGAAATTATATATCACTTAAGTTCACCTCTCTACTAACTGAGCTCTTATAACGATTGGCTAAAATGTCAACAAGTCCGCAACCTATTATACCAGTTTTTATTTATTTTTTATTTTTTGACGATTCTGGCCAGGATTTTAGAAGCAAATATGAAATTATTTATTGGATTGTCACGCGTCCTTTACAAGTATACACAGTTTCAGGTCGATCCAATGTTTCTAAGTGGGTGAAAATCGTGTTCAAAGATTCCGTTATACAGATACAAAGACCCTTTTTTTGATTTTCTGATGATTCTGGCTAGGATTTTGGAAAAACAATATGAAATTACCGTATTGTCACGGGTCCTTTACAAGTATACATAGTTTCAAGTCGATCCAATGATTTTAAGTGGGTGAAAATCGCGTTAAAAGATTCCGTTACGTAGATAGATAGATAGAGAGATACATAGATACAGGTCAAGCTAATATAAAGCGTGTAATAAACTTAACTCCAGTCACGGACTAGGTCCCTATCCTGACCTGCCTCCAAGGTAACAAAAAAAACAAAAACAAAAAAAAACAAAAAAAGACGCTTAAATTTTTTTGTGGATGTTTAGAGTGTCCAGCTGTATCTATTCGGTCAAATATTTTGTTGTTAAAATATACTAATCTCAAGGAAAAAAATTAACGCAATAAAAAAATAATAAAAATAAATATCTTAATGTAAATAATTTTTATAAAATATTGTAAGCTCTCAAGTGAGTAAATTGTTCACTGGTTATTCAAGCCACTCAAACAATGTCAGTAAAACGAATAGTGCAGTTTTGATGATTAGTTTCAGAGAAAAGTGTACCCATATGGGGAGGTATATATATATATTTTTGTAAATTATTATATGATTTGAAAACCCTGGTAAAATGAAAGCATTTAATGCTAGATAAAATCAATGAAAGAAATGCCATCAGAAAACTTGCCTTAATTGGCTGTAAAATTTTTATTGTACTAGGTAGTGTAGTTCCATAGTTTGTTTCAAATGTTGACTAGGCTTAAAAATTTGCAAGCGAACTCTACCAGATGTCCTTAATTTGTTCAAGAAAGTATTCACGGCGAAGACTGGTCAACTTAATTTCATTGTTATTTCTTTATTTAATGTCAACAAAAGCTACAGCTATTCTTATATATCTTTTGTAATTGGTTAACTAATTTATGTTTTGTTAAATTAAACACTTTAGTTAAAAAGGTAACGATTAATTATTATCTTTCACCTAATGTTCATTGTACACATAAGTTCGTCAAAATACGTAGCATTGAGCCTCTCCCCCTTTACTTCTCTCATGAATATCGTGATTATGAATATATTATGTAAAGTTCCTCTTAAATATTTAAAGTGATCATTTACTTCTGTTTGATATCTGTATTGCTGCACTAGAGAAATGTTTTCGGAGAGACAAATTACGTCTATGTTTAGGGCCCAGCCATAGACCTTTTGCCCTTGTATTTTATACGAGATTCTACTGTTATCGATTCATTTAGGTTCCTGCTTACTCTACGTACAGCTTTATGAATTGTAGAAATGCTGGTATTTCAGCTCATTTATGCCAAGAAGATCGGGATAAGTAGATTCCCTTGCAACGCCGAGTAATCAGCACGGGGTATCTAAAAATATATATTTATAATTATTTTTCCCTTTATTTATTCAACTAAACATGAAAACACATTAATTTGCATCTATTTAGGCTTAGCAGCGCACGCTGAGTTTTAGCTAGTATATATAAACGAAGAAAATCGGATCATAAATTCACTTACAGAGGAAATTGAATGTTTATGAAGTTATATTTGATGCTGATAATACAGTTCTGAAATAAAATATGACTTTGGATGCTTTAGAACCTAATTAGGTATTGGTAGAATTCTATCTCTTAAAAAAGTAGCCACCATACTTTCGAAATTTAGTTATTGTAGAATCTTTAAAATTATTAATTTTTATCGATGTTTTCACAGATAAAAAATGTAAATTCAGAAAATGCGTTTTCTTAACCTTCATTGTTGAATCCCTAATTAGTTGGTTATATAACGTAACTCATTGCCATGACATACATCTAATCATCATCATTATTGTTTCTACAGTCCTTTGTAGGCCTTGAGCGCCCTTACAATGCGCCTCCATTTGTCTCTATTCTCCGCCTACCTTCCTGTCGTGTCAATGATGTTGAGTGTTGGTGCCGATCCTTTTGAGGTCATGCCTCTTTCCTTGATGTGCTTGTATGTAGGTGTTTGAGAGTTGTGTTGGAACTAGGAGAATTGTCTTCTCCTAGCTATTTGATGTTCGTAATACCGAGAGGATGATTAAGTTTTTCGGTTTTAAAATATGTATTTAGGTGTATGACTTTGTTGTTTATTGTAGTTGTGTATTAGTCATCTTTGTCAAAAGTGTAACTGTTGTTTTGAAGGATTTTGGTTAACAGTTTGAAAAGTTGTTGGATTAAATTGGTGTTGGAATTTAGGTTTGTTGGTTAAGTTGGTATTGGAAGGGCTGGGAAGTTGATTGGGTTAATTTAAGGTGCAGGATTGTTACTCTTAGGTGTTGTTGACTTAGGTGTTGATATTAGTGTCTTGGGTGTAGGTTGAGGTCTTGAATTTGTATATTTCTTGTATGCTTTGCATTCCCTAACTTTCAGCATGCTGCTCGTTACAGTTGGCGCAGGTTGGTGTGTTGGTAACCCTATGACTGCCAGCGCATCGGACACACCGCTCAGTCCTAGAGCAGAACCGAGCCAAATGTCCAAAGCCCTGACTGTTGTAGCATTGTATGCCTCCAGTAGGACTTCTGTATGTCTCGAGTCTGATCATGAGTGAGGTTTTCAAGTTGCGTCTTTAAGTCGTTTGTCTTCTCAAAGATGAGTACCTAGACTGTGAGAGCAGTCTTGATCCTTTCTCCGTTGAGAAAACTTGTCCGTTCACGTTGTCTTACTGTCTTGATTGGAAATTTCTCCATCCTCGTACACCCAGTGTTTTCAGGTCCTGTTCAGCGCTGTCAAACCATCTGATATTAGAAAGTCCAACTCTTCAATTTCCATTTATAGTTGCCAATGTGACTTTACGACATATGTCTGATTTCTCTTTCCTGTAGAGTTGTCCCAGCCATCTAATTCCTGCCATCCTAATTGTCCTAATGATATCAACATCACCATATAGTTTATATAATTCATAATTATATATAATACACCAATTTCCATTCTTGCATATCGGGCCAAATATTTTCCTTAATATTCCTGTTTCAAATATTCCTTATTTTAGATTGTGTTATGAGTAACAGACGAAATCCATTTTAGTAAGTGAATCTCCTTTTTCAAATTGCTTCTCTAAAGTCAGATACATTACCTCATCACTGCATGTGAGCACTAAACATACTGAACTGGAGTGCAGTTGATTACAAAAACCAATGAAATATAATATTTTCTTTGAAAAGTTTTTATCGTGATGTCAACATTAAACTCTTATTGACTTGAAGCTGTATTTATACCCAGTTTGGCGATTTAAGAGAAATCACATTCATTACAAACATATCATTAACAAGGTAAGGCTTAAAGGAATGTTCGCTGTTTCCTCCATTTTTTCTCACCGCATCACTGATAGATCCAAGGAGCCACCCGACTGAAGTAATTGTTGCCACTGAATAAAAGTTGAAACAATAGAACAGATAAGGAGATCCGCATGATGCAAACCTTCTATGTCGTTTTTTAACATGATGGAGTTACTTTTCGATTGAATTAACTATTGAGGTATTTAAGGTTAACGACCATGCCATGTAGGAAAACACCGGTTCTCGTGTGATTACGGAAGTTAAGCAATGCTGAATGTGGTTAGTACATAGATGGGTGACCACTTGTGAACACAAAGTGCTGCTGACAAATTAACTTTTAATGCATGAGTGGCACTGAACACACATGTGTACCTAAAAGGGAGAGGTTAAACTTAGGATAATAATAAGAAAGGTACTGAGTGGTTTTCGTTCCAAATAAATAATTGGAATCAAAACCAGAAGCTCAGGGATGGTAGTCGTGTAAGCTAAAGCGTTACGCTCTTATAATTTATAATTAAAATTTTTTAATTAAAACATTTTTTTTATTCACTGAGGCAAAACATTACGACTAAAAGATTTGATTAACACTGACGTGTGGATATATGATTATTTTGCGAAAAGCTCTTCGTGCATTGATTTCATCATATTATTCCTTTAAGGGACTAAGCCCTTTTTTTACTTTGTGTTATGCAGTCTCCACATATTATCATCTAAATTAAAACTCACAGAGGCATGGCGATTGTACAAGGACTTCATTTCTAAACTAATGTGATCGCAAAGAACTAGCCTCTCTGTCGATAATGTATTCCCTTTGTCCTGCACTTCGTTACGCAACTAGCCGCCAATCATGTTGTCTTGTTAAGGTGCCAAATTGTATTGTCATTTGAAAAGCTCTGCTGTTTTGTGCAGATTCACAATAGACAAGTTAATTATCTGAATTTGTACCCAATTGCATTGTAATGAGAGTACATTGGGGCTTTATAGCCTCTTCAATCAAGAGTACACATTGTCACAAGCCAGGCTTTATTCAATTCGTTCTACAAGAAAATTATCCCTTGTGAAACTGTCCACTTTCAAGCCTGGTAGTCGAATTAATGTAATTACATCAACAAATACAATATATTTAGTCAAGTTGTTTACTGTCCTATGGCAAGTCGCTCGAGCGAAACTTTACATTATGTTATTTTATATAAAAATAACGTACAGGCCTTGCAAAGACCTTGGGATAGGAGGAGGTTAAGACTACCATCTTTCTAGACAACCCGTACGGAACATCAGATAGTTTGTCATCCCTACGTGACGGCCACATTTACACCAAGAATAACCATCTACTACTTATTTAGGTTACTGGCTGTGTCTATTCCAGATCATGATCCCATCACACGTTTCAGGCCTGTTTAAAAATCCTGACCCGATCGGGTAAAGTTCCATGCACCCAAATAAATAAAAATGAAATAAATCTTAATTTTAAGTAATATAATAAAGAGGACACATCGCATGCAAGGAAGATTACACAAACAAGTATACTTATAAATACAATTCTTGCATACTCAGCCAAAAATATTAATGCGAATCCCCCTCCCACTTGTAGCGTATTCCCTTAACCAACTACGCTACCGCGTCCCTCTTGTATTATTTATATTAGGCGCATGTGTTAAGTAATAAATGTATTCATTTATATAAAATAAATATATTCAACTTAATTAAATGTAGATATTTCCACTTAATAGAGTAATAGTAGAACAAAATAAATAGGCACACTAGATCTCAGTTAATAGATCATTCGTTTTATTAAACCGCTTTATTAAAAATATCCACTGTAATAAGTCCAGGCATTAACATAAATTTCGAATAAACATTTTAGTCTTCAATGTTCAGAAAGTTATAAGGTAAGTTTACGAAGTTTTTAATAATTAGTCTACTTATTAGTCTCATTTAAGACATGATATATTAAATAAAATAAACTGATGAACTACAACCGAAAGGTAGAAGACATGTTGGAAGACCAAAGACAAGATGGGCTCAACAGTGTTAAAGAACGAGACTAGAACATGCCTTATGAGGCTTAATCCAGGACGTTGATTATCACGATGAAGAATATTACAAACATAGTTTTTGTATAGCTGAAGTTCATACGTACTTACAACCTGAGATAATGTGCAATTATCATTTTAGAAGTAGATAGAGTTACTGAGGGAAATCGAATTTAAATTTAAGTTACTTCCTTGTACTCTATTTGTAGTGAAACTTAATGGGTTGTACTAATCTTATTTTTTCTTCATTTAAGTCTTCAAAAGTTAACAGTTAACACTACCAATGTTCCTCACGGTTCAGCCAATATCGACTTTGAATTTAGAATGCACTGGCGTATGTCACATGTATAAAAGGACACAAGCAATTTTGGAATTTAATTATTAATAACTTCAATATCATCATAAACATTCTGGCCCAATGATACTAATCAAATAAAAATTCTAGCATCAGTTTTTGACAGTTAATAGCTGAAAATAGGCGACTTTACAATTTATTGACGTAATATATCCATAGATAGGCAAACCATTTAAATCGGAAATATTTTCACGGTGTTTTAGAGAACCGATAGACAGCTATGTAACATCTTTGAAATAACGAATAATAACATAAATATTAATTTTGTCCAGAACAAGAATCCGCATTAACCTAGAAGCAGCAGATCAATTAGCACGTTCAATGAAGAGATGCGCTGAAACCGTTTGATAAATTTAACAGTCCTTCTAGGACTGGCCGATGACAGTTTTCTATTTTGTAGAAAGGAGTAGAAATATTCAAGCAAACAATAGACAAATTCGGTCTCTAGAGCATAGTACTGGTCAACGGGATTATATTAGTCAGTCACAAACTCCTGAGATTGTCTACTGTAGCAGTAGACGAAACGTCGAGTATAAACGTTCAGCCAGAAGACGATTTTGAGAATCAAGACACAACCATGAAAGAAGCCTACAAAGTTAGTCACTCTTTTCACATCAAAGATATCTCATTGCTAAGGACAAAATATTCCAGCACATATTCATAAAATACACTTGGCGTCTCCAAGATGGTGAAACGTCAATGATGGCATATTAGAATAATCGAAGTTATATCATGTGGATGCGAAACATGGACTCTTACTTTAAGGGAGGAAAGGAGATTACAAGCATTTGAGAATAAAGTACTTAGGAAAATTTTTGGACCAAAGAGAGATGAACAGACAGGCGAATGGAGAAGATTACATAACAATGAACTAGGCCTACATGGTCTTTATAGGAAGCCAGATATAATAAGAACAGTAAGTCTCGTAGACTGCGATGGGCCGGACATGTTGCACGTATGGGGAATGAAAGATTTGCATGGAAGCTTCTTGTAGGAAAGCCAGAGGGAAAACGCCCAGTTGGTAGACCAAGAATGAGGTGGGAGAATAACATTAACTATGATTTGAGGGAAGTAGATTATACAGGGAATGATTGGAAAGCATTGGCTCGGGATAGGGATGTATGGAGAGCTGATGTCCATGCGGCTATGAACCTACGGGTTCGATAGTGCCAGTGAGTAAGTGAGTAAGTATATCATGTAGACCAGCGGTAACCAACTCATGCTCTTTGTGCAAGATCACTCTTCCCTGCACGTGCGCACTACGGAAGAGCAGAACGCTCAAATAATAAATAAAGAAGGGATGAAAAGGGAGGGAGGTTTGTGACACGGCGGCACGTTAACAAAAACTGTGCTATAGTCAATCATTTTGCTAGAATTCTCGGTGTATTCGTGCCGGACTATGCAGCAGATATGAAACGGAGTTGTTCATCCCCAATTGTTTATTTTAATCGGCAATGAGAATACGTATACTTATTTACTGAATATGAAGGAAAGTTCAGTGTTCTTACTAACGTGAGAAAGTTCAATATTCAGAGATATTATTCTACACAGCATGCGAATTATAAGGATACCGATAACACAGCTGAGATCGAAAAGCTAAAGGAAAACTTTTCATCAGTGATTGCACAAAATAGTGTATTATTTCATTACACTTATGGTATTTTTAAATCTATTTATTTGCATTAGTTCAAATTTTAACCATCACACCTTATTATAATTATCTATCTATATATTCCGTTATACCCCAATTGGGGTTAGATCGCTACCTAGTGGGAGTGTTTAATCAAGCTGATTTAGTTATGCTTATTAACCATACATACAGGCAGTACCGTCAGTCCTGTGAGTCAGTTGTTCGTGTCAGCTACCAAAATCGCAATACATATTGGAAAATAACGCCTCAGGTTGTTTGTTGGCGAATTTATGAAAGACTGTAAGAAAATAGCTGCTGAATTGTTATGCCCTAATCAAATTGAGTTATTTGACGCTATTAGACTTTCTCGCACAATTGTAACTCGCCGTATACAATATTTTGCTGGTGACATTTTTTACAAATTAATGGAAGTTGCAAGTAATTTTATTGCATTTTCCTTAGCTTGTATTGTTGGTGTATTTGGCTTGAAATAGTATTTTACCTTTATCTTTAAATTATTTATTATTTTTTAAAATTAAAACATTACAGTAACAAATTAAAGTAATATATATATATATATATATATATATATTGACATCTACGCAAGTGTTATCTCAGGGAAATCGAGATGAAAGGAAATGTTTTTAGGACAGAGCAAATTAATTTAGTTAGGAATGGAAATGAGAATATGATACCAGATTACAAGAGTATTGTGACGTATAATCGGACCGGCTTTTGAATTTCGCGGGTGGCGGCGGAATTCAAGTCTCGTCTTTAAGACAATATTAATTCATGAGTTATGTCTCATGAATCGGGAATGCCCGCTGGGAGCTTTTCAGATGTTTCTGTGCATTGCTTTATAATAGGATCTGGCTTTCGAGATGTCAATTCGAGAAAGATTAAGACTGAGCTTTCAGAGTATTCGATCCTCGAATTTAAAAAGGATGGGAGTCAGTCGGTCGCTAGAGAGTCAATAGTGGTCGAGAAGGCGACCTGATGGTAATCTGAATAACGAAGAGGAAGGTAGTGGTGCAAGGTAGCGCTTCTGCGAATGTGATAAGAGATAGTGTGTTTGTGAGAGACTCAGAACAGAATAATCATATGTGAATTATTGTGAATGATGTAAAAAGACATGACATTTTTGTGTGAACTGATATTAAGTTAAATTAAAGAAATTCAACGTCACCGTTAATTATGACGATATATTAAATAGATGGAAAATTAGTTTTATTACTATTAAATGTACATGCAGAACAGGATATTGATAAGAATGCTTTTTTTTTAGAAAAGGGGAAATATTAGATCACATAGCAGAGTGTATTAAATATTGAAATTATGATGTATGGAATCTCAGCAGAACTCATAAAAAGGATGGGGAGATTTATGGACAAAAATAAGTTTAACATGGATTGCTTAGTATGTTTTGTGAAAATGAGGGTCTTTCAAATGAATAGAGAAAATTAATTACAGTATTGCAGCAATCCACAAAAAAAGAGAGATAAAACTTATTAAAACAACAACAAATTGGCATTTTACTGCTTTCAACAGCGTATCACATTCTAGCAAATATACTAGTATTCTTGGACCAACAGATCTGTGCCCCATAAGAAATGCGAACTAAACACTAATTCCGTTTCTGCCTCGGTAGATCATTTCCCTCCCTGCATTCTTGCCTGTCTCTATTTTCTATCTCTCTCTTTCTCCCATCCCATTACTCACCGTTTTGACCTTTCTTGCGGGATATTATTTGCAATCACAGTCCAGTGTTGTCAACTCAGTGTCAGTATGTTATATAGTATGTAAATTGTACATTATTATCATTAGCTTAATTCATAAGCATAAATTATAATGCCTGTATAGTATCAGTATGTTATATAATATGTAAATAAGATCGTATCATGTAGTAACTTCGCCATAGCCGGTCCCTATCCCGGATAAGAAAGGAGGAGGGTACATGACTGTGTGTTCATTCCTAAAATGTTATAATTTTGTTATGACTTCAAGATTACGTTCCAAATCTAACCAAATAAGACAATGAGGTGAAGGAGAAGTATTTATGAAGAAACATTTATCTTTAAAAACAAGATATGTAAATTCCCTTCACGTAATTTCCATTTAACCAACAAATATCCACTATTATAATTATATCCATTAATCGCAGAAATCAATCAGTGACATTAGACGTACTTAAATTAAATATGAAGAAGTAATAATTAACCTTACAGTATTCCATATTCAAGCGCCTGACACAGGGGGAAGTTTGGCAACGTCCCTACTCGGTCAGTTACAGTGACTTCTATATGACGTAGTGGGAGGGGGGCGCGGTGGAATGGTGTGAGAACTGACGTGTACTTTTCGAAGAACGATGCCAGCGCTACAGGGGCACAGATCCGTTGGTACGAGTATACCAGAATGTCGAATGATAACGTGATGGCATTGAATAAAACAAATATTTTTTAAATGCCAGCTGAATATTTCTACCCTCGATCATTCTTACGTGTCCATAGGATCATCATTAGGCAAAATCCTTAACTAACTAACTAACTAACTAACTAACAAATTCACTAGCACTATCGAACCCGCGCGCACATAAGCTCTCCATACATCCCTATCCTTACTTTATTTACATCTCTATTTCTAGAAAATCTCTCATTTTTAAGTATCACAGTATGGAAATGCAAGAATGAAGGTGTTGTACTACGTTGTTTCAAGCTGCTATAAACTCTCTTCAAGGAAGAACAATTACAAGTGACAGAAAACCAGCGGAAATTGGTAGCTGCACACAGAATATTATTTTCTTTCTTCAAAAAATCTTCAATTAAATATAGGAATAACCTGTATGTGATTTTGTTTGAAGCTGTGTTTTCTTGAGCTATGGTTCTGCACGTAAATAAATGTATGTATATTAAATAATTTTATATTTAAATTTATATAAAGTGACCTGTTTTCGCCATAAAGTTCATACAATCAACCTATGTATTGCGTAATGAAATAATCCAGTTTTGTTGCATCCATCCAGGCTACGATATTCTTACCAAATAGTTCCTCTCCGGTTATCCCTCCTCATATTATTTATTTTACACACTCATAGTGCTGGGATTATTTAAATGATTTCATCTACTGTTGTATTCAATCTCACCTTGTGTTTCAAATGTAGTTCCCTAGAAAGATAAAAGTTTACAACGAATTAGTAATTAAAATGGACATTTTCAAAATTAATGTGGTAATTGTATAATTTATTCTCCGTATATGTGCAAAATATCAACAATAAATTATGGGCATTTTGATGAAGTGTGTGAATTCAAATAACTTATTTAACATTTTCCAATACTGTTATTTTAACACAGTTCCAATAATGGATAATTTTTAATATTATAATGATAATGTGAAAAGAAAAATAAATGTCTGAACCAGGAATCGAACCGTGGATCTCAGGTTCTCCGTATGAGTGTGGAGACGTGGAAAGGATTGTTAATGTTTGTACCATGTCTAGAATGGTGTAGTGGTCTGTAAACTCGTACGGAGAACGAGAGGTCCACGGTTCGATTCCTGGTTCAGACATTAATTTTTCTTCTCACAATATCATTATAATATTCAAATAACTTTCAACATTAACAAACAGAAATAAATCATGTATAGTATCAACTCTGGAAACACATGATATGGGCTGTATTTTACATGACATATACTCTTGTCTCAAATTCTCTTAAAAGTGTTAAATTAATAATATATTAAATTACGATGTTTCAAGTTATAAATTAAAATGATGCGAAAGAGATCTCTTACTTTAAGACATAACAAATATGGGAATGTGTAAATAAAGTGCATATTGACCAAACAGAAATGTAGACAAGGGAATGTAGGAAACTAGATAACAGTCAACTCCATGATGTTGATAGAAAACCAGACATAACATGAGGAGTTGAAAGTTTCGTAGACTCCGATGGGCAGGGCATTTGGAACGTTATAAAAATGGACGAGAACAATGAAAACTAATTGTAGGAAACACAAAGTGGAAATCATTCTGTAGGAAGGCCAATATGGGGTGGGATAACATTCTGAAGGAAGTAAATTACAGAGAGAATGATTGGAAAATATTATGTATGGAGAGCTTATATCTGCGCTGCACTGGACCAGAGGATTCAATACAGGTAGTAATAAATAAAAAACTTTTGAATTAATAATTTTCTTTTTGTGTTTTTCATTGTAGAAATTTTCCAAGTAGATGTGGATTACTAAATTTCTGTAAATTAGTTTTGTGGAATTTGCTTTTGGTTTTGACATATTTCTCTCCTGTTAGGGCCTATATACAGGACCATCGTTTGTAAGATATAAATTGAATCATCAGGTTTAGGAATAAAGCATGTGAAAATTATATTTTGTGCTGCAAAGTATCTCGAAACTTCGGTCAGCGCATGAGTCGTAAGAATCTTTCCCCAGAGAATGATACATACCGTATTAGCAACGTATTAAGTTGGATATCACAAAATGAAATTCGGAAAGATATTAAATTCCTTAAATGGTAATAGATTGGACACAGTCTCAAAATGGATCTAGACAGTATATCAAAGATCCAGGAAAAGTGGAGAACCAAAAATTGCATGGCACAGCACAATAATAACAGAAATTGAACAACAAGGAAAAAAGATGGAATGTAGCCAAGAATTTAGCAAAAACAAAGTCCGGTGGCGCTTTCACTACTAGTACTAACAAGTGAAGTGTCAACCATTGCATGAAGGAATCTACCTTGTAATTTCTTCCAGAGAACCGTTGTGATATACCAAGGACGTGTCTAAAAATTATCTGCCGTTTTAAACTGCTAGGCATTAAACTCCAGCGACAAATCTCTGATTTAAACTATAGGCGAGTAAACTAAATCGTGAATAGGTAGATTGGATAACTCTCACTACCTGCTGTCCACACCGCGTCCCGCCTCACTTCACTACTCTCTTACTCATGCTGGGAGTCCATCTACATTTCACCGTGGGTTTCCACTGTTGGATTCTAGCTTCGGTTTCTGTGCCTTCAAGTTAAAAATGGAAGATAATTTTTTTGGACACGGCCTTGGTACATCGCAACATCTCTCTGGGAGAAATTGCAAGGTGGATTTGAGGATGCAATGGTTGTCAGTATTCTTGTAAATTGGATGAATGTAGGAATTTTATTGTTGTAGAAAGTATAATGATACAACATATGCCACGAATAGAGAATGGAAGAAGGCCATTTACGAAAACATGAAGGGAAGCGTCCAGTTATTAGACCCAATTTTGGGATGAGTTGAGCAAAGTAAATGATTTCAAAAACTTAGCTCCTCATAGGAATGTGTTTGAACTGCAATAATTAATAATAATAATAATAATAATAATAATAATAATAATAATAATAATTTTTAAGACATATGAAACAATTGTGTTTGAGAATAAAGTGCTTAGGAAGGTGTTTAAAACAAAGAAAGATTTACATACAGGTGAATGGAAGAAAGTATGGCCTACCTAATGGTGAATTTCATGATATTGATAGGAAACCAGATGTAATAACATTAGACATGTAGACTGCAACGAAAAAAACAGACACGTATAGCAAGACTTAAAACAGGGCACCTTATAACGGCATTAAGACATTCACAAAATGTAACATACGTATTCCAATGCATGAACAGTTCAAAACGGAAACAACCTACAGATGTAATAAAATTACTCATGGACATGGTTTACAAGTACATTATCCCAAGTAGATGTGGATGAGCTAATATTTTGTAAGTTGTGACATTTGCAATAGGTCCACCGCTATGGTCTCGAGATAGCGTGCTGCCTTGTGACGTTCGATCCCCGGTTGGGACAAGTTTCCTGGGCGAGGTTTTTTCGGGGTTTTTCTTCATCTGTAAGGTAAATGTCAGGAAAAATTTAAGGGCCAAACGGTCCCCGAACATCATCTGACCGTCATAATCATCATTATTATATTCACCTAATTAGTTTAAGTTTAGTTTAAGGCCTCTTCTGGCGTATCATCATCAACTCTCATATCAACGGGGCAGCGTAACCCGCCTTCCAGGCTCTCCAACGCCATGCTAGGAGAGAACATCTAGGCCCTGCCATCCACCCCTTGGGATACCTCGGTCGTCATGACCATACTCCCAAGTCCTAGTTCTAGTCCTCCCATATCTAATCTCGCGTCCACGTTCAAGTTCTCGGTCCTTTAACCAACACTCCAGGGAGAGAGTGTTGGAGTTTTGCACTTCTCGGGCAATTGATGAGCTACATAGTACATCAGGTCACTCAATCCTGATGACCCCACAGTTGGTCCACGGGCTCCATGAGCCTAGCCGGGAGGACTGCTGTCGCAGATCCACCGACCATTCCCCTGTTCTGCCTCCAGGGACGTGTCCTGCAGCCGTTGTGAGACCGGCTAGGGCTACAAGCCCAACAGTGTGAGACTTTTAGTACATCCAGGTGCTCATCTCCTGGCGACCCCCAGTTTGTCGACGGGCCCGTAGGCCAAGCCAGGAACCAGTACAGTAGCTCCCCGCTGGACTGGTCCGAGCCGAGCCCTGGTGTGCCCCCAGGGACGCCTTCTGCAGCTGTTGTGGGCCAGCACGGAGCTCGCAAGCTCCAACAGATGAGCAAATAGTACGACAAGGCGCTCAACTCTTGCCTACCCCACTAATGGTTCACGAGTCCCTTGGACTTAACCGGGAGGACTGTCTAGCAGATCCACCGATCTTTCCCCCAGTGCACCAGCTGGGGACGTGTTTTGGTTGCTGAAGTGGGTCCAGCCTGAGCATTTAGTACGTCAGGTCGCTCAACTCCTGACGACCTCACAGATTGTCCTTGGGTCACTCGGTTCCAGAGTTGGCGCTAAGTCTCGAAGAACCAAAAAGACCGCGCTTCCTCCTTTCCCGAGCTTATTGACCTGGTGGTAATTCCCAGCATTACGCCCGGTATTGTCCCATCCAGCCCGTTCGCAAGACTAGGCCAAGTCGTGTAGCTGCTGTGAGGCAGCCCACTGAGCAAATGTAGGCATCCAGGGAGCTCATTTCCCATGGTGCCCCCACAGATGGTCTCAGGTTCAATGAACCAGGAGATAGGGTACACGACTCCCTAGTCTCCCACCGCAACGCCAACTTCGGCACATGCCCCCTGCTGTGGGCCGGGGTCGTTCAGGCTTGACAGCAGGCCCCTATAGCCAAATGTTTTTCCTGCTGACCCCACTCATGGTCCGCGAGTCCATCGGACTTGGAAGGGAGGACTGACTAGCAGATCCACCGACCTTTTCCCCACTACGCCACCGAGGGGACGCGTTTTGCTGCTGGAGTGGGCGCAGCACGAGCTAAATAGTACGTCAGGTCGCTCGAGTCCTGACGACCCACAAATGGCCCGCGGGTCCGGTCCGGACCTAGCCGGGAGGAATGCAAGCAAACCACCGACCGTTCCCCTATCCGCCGCCCGGGGACGCGCCCTGTTGCTGTTGTGAGCACAGCTGGGGTCCGACGGACCCCCAGTGGCTAGGAGAGAACACTAGAAATGTCGAAACCTGAGGCATTTGGAAAAAAGAATGCAATAGGATTGGACATATATATCTCCTGTAATTCCCGGAGACATCGCCTTTAGGCCAGAAATTAATTTACCAGATTTAAGAAGGGAATAAAGGCCGAAAATTTAAAAACTAATTTCGGTGCTCTTCAGTACCTCTAAGCTTCGCTGTACACACGAAAGGAAAAAATAAACAATAATCCGTCTCTAGAGAAAGAAAGAAAGCCTTGAATTCAGCATACTCTTTTGTCTTGGCTAAAAAGTTAGAAGTGAGTTACATAAGAATGTTTGGTTTTCATTGTTATAGAAAGTATCAAGAATGATACTGCGGAAAAATGATAAACGTTCCAGTAGGTACTGTACTGCACAAATTTACAATTTGTTCCTTAGACATCCCTGCATACGTTTTGCTGCATTCAAAATTATTCTTATTGACAAAAGTCAACATTTAACTGTGAGGAATATAGGATGTAGTGTGTAGATAATAATTATGGAAGAGAATTAACTTTTAACCGAATTTCAAAAACTGAAAACTTTTTTTTGGGTATATTAATTAGTGCAGATGCGTTTATAATGCAGTTGGCTACCTCCATTTCTTAAATATACTTTTTTTATCGAGTATTTCATATTGTTAATTTCAGTGAAATATATATGTTTGAAATCTTGGTCATAGTGTCTCAAATACCTAGTTTTAATGAATAGTGTCAAATTTATTAAATTTTGACATATGAAAAATCTAGCATATACAAATTCCTCAAAGTAAATACTACAAGCAAGAATAAAACTTTACAAGGACTATTTAACTCATGCCACAAATGCTAGTCAATCACGTTTCAATGAATTTTGTTTTACAACCAATGACAGCCCTAAAAAGTTAGTTAGACTTATACGAATGTGTCTAAATGGCACAAAGAGTAGGGTACGTGTAGGCAAACAGTTTTCGGACACTTTTGAAATCCAGAACGGGTTGAAGCAAGGAGATGCACTATCTCTTCTACTATTTCATTTTGTACTAGAGCATGCCTTTAAATCTTTAGAGAATGAGGAAGGCTTACAACTCAATGGTATTAATAAGCTGTTAGTTTATGCTGATGATGTAGTATTATTGGCCGACAGCGAGGAGATACTAAAGGACAATACGAACACACTATTAAGTAGCACTACGAAATTAGGACTGGAAGTAAATATCAATAAAACTAAATATATGGTCACAAGTAGAAATTCATTATATAATGGAAATGGACAGCTAATGACAAATGAGGGAAATTTTGAGGAAGTGGCTGAATTCAAATACCTAGGAACAATAATCACAAATAGGAATGAGATGCACAAAGAAATTAAACATAGGCTCAATTCTGGAAATGCATGCTATTATGCATTGCAGAGACTCTTGATGTCCCAACTCCTTTCAAAAAACGTTAAAGTGAAAATATATAAAACTATTATTCTACCAGTTATATTATATGGGTGCGAAATATGGACTCTTACTTTAAGGAAGGAAAGGAGATTACAAGTATTTGAGAATAAAGTACTTAGAAAAACTTTTGGACCAAAGAGAGATGAACAGACAGGCGAATGGAGAAGACTATATAACAATGAACTACATGGTCTTTATAGGTAGCCAGATATAATGAGAACAGTTGAGTCTCGTAGACTACGATGGGCAGGACATGTTGCACGTATGGGGAATGAAAGACTTGCATGGAAGCTTCTTGTAGGGAAGCCAGAGGGAAAACGCCCAGTTGGTAGACCAAGAATGAGGTGGGAGAATAACATTAACTATGATTTGAGGGAAGTAGATTTGGAAAACATTAGCTCAGGATAGGGATGTATGGAGAGCTTATGTCCGCGCGGTCATGAACATACGGGTTCGATAGTGCCAGTGAGTAAGTAAGTAACCAATGACAGTCGTGTTTCACCTCGCTCTTTATCGATTTCTCTTTATCAGCTCCTGCTTTTGTGATAAAGAAAGCTCCTCCTTTTTAATGTTCTGAACAGGTCAAAGCATTGTTTTTCTCCAACAAATACATTGAATATAGCAAATAATGAAAAGATTCCTTGATTTTACTTAGTTCTTTACTAAAAAAATAAATGAATAACCCGTAATGTTGATTATGATATATAGTTTGATGTGTTTCATTATTTCTCCACTTGGGTGCACTCTTACAATATTGCGATCTTATTTGGCAATAAATAATATGGTCAAGCAGCAGTGAATGAACAATACCACACATTTCTGATTTGTTTTCAAACATTGCCGTTTACATCAAATATATAAATATTTTAAAATAACTATAGTTAAATAATAATTTGTGAGGAAACAGCTTAATTTTATTCGTTAAATAGTCCTAAAAATGCCACTCTTTATTTCCAAATTCCCTAGATAAATTCACTCTTCACTTCCTGAGTCGTGAATTTATCGATAATTTAGAAATCACTCGTGGCAGTACCTATGATAATGAAAATCACTGGAACTATAACAAATTTTACAATTTTATCACCTACTGATATTTTAGGCACATGTAACTCCAATTTTCCTCTTCTTCTTCCACTTCATGAAATTAGGCCTTTTGACCTGTTTTCACATCAAGTGGATTTAATGCATCTTCCCATCTCATATTGTCAATTGTATTTGTTAAATTAAAAATATGCAAGTCTTTTCCAATATCTTCATTTCTTTTTCTATCCAAAATTGTCACACATGCTACTGAAGATGCGAGATCAAACCCACCGAGGTCGATGGATTTTTAGGATGGAAAAATCCAAGGGAACAGTTCTCCGAGAGAGACTTTAAGCCGTCAGGTCCATAAATGAAGCTCAGGCATAAATTAGTGCATCTGAGCAAAATTTAGTCTACCTTCCTCCACCCAAGTAATACCTTAATTTCCTGGGAGATGTCTCTTTGCGGTTATGTGCTTACTGCTAGCTGACGTGTAGGAAAATGAGCGTAACTAAATTAGATTGGTTAAGAATGAACACCCATGTCCCCACTCGGAAGTACCTATAAGTACTATATTTACATGGAAATAACTCAATAGACAACAGAGCGTATCATGCATAAGAAACTAAGTTAGAATATACCGGACGATCCGTGTTGGCTGAAGCCTGCGAAACCTGTCCTTGAAGAGGTCGAAGTACAATAGGTATTAGTTTTCGAAAGGAAAATAGTTGGGAATGTTTTCGAGCTAGAAGAAATTTGAGATGGACCTTGAATAATTAGAAAAAATGGTAAATTGAATAAAGAAATAAGAAATATATATTCTTAATTTCATAAGAGTATAAAGATTAATTCAGTTTGGCCATGTGATAAAATACTGTTGTTAAAAAACATTTCGAGTGAAATGTTTAAGAATTAGATACAAGTCAGACCTGATATTAGATGGGATAACGATGTGTTACTGAATAATGTTTATGTATAAAAATTTAGTCTGCTTATGTTTATGACTTCTAAACCCCTCAACCGATCTTCATGAAAATTTGTACGTACATGTTTTCAAGTACGCCGCGTGTTTAGTCGCTATCTATTATACTCTAAAACCAGTAGTTGTAGGAGTTCACCTGAAACAAAAATTAAAATATCGCTCTAGCGGTCGCAAATTTCGTTGCTTCGTAACGAAACTTAGCATATGCTATATAAATAAATCTAGGAAGATACTATTAAAAAATTCAGCGAAATCCGACCATTTTATGTGGGGGTTTACCTGAAATCCGAAAATAAGAATTAACTCTAGGAAACTGCCATGTTTGATTCGTGGCAACGTGTATGGATGTGTATACACATTTGCAGATACGGTGAGTGTTTAGCTGCTGTTATTCTCTAAAAACATTAGGTGTAGGAGTTCACCTGAAACGAACATTAAAATATCTCTGTAGGTGTCGCAATTTTTTATGTTCCGTAACGAAACTCCGTATATGGTACTATAATAAAAGCGAGAGAAGCATTCTCCAAAAATCAGGGAAATCTGACCATTATAAGTGGGTGTTTATCTAAAACTCGAAATTAAAAATTCGCTCTAGCAACCGCCATGTTTCCTACGTAGCAATGTATACCATACAATGTAATTAAATCCTTAAATATATAAAACTGTTATTCTACCAGTTATAATATATATATGCGAAACATGCATTTTTACTTCAAGGAAGGAATGACGATTACGAGTGTTTGAGATTAAAGTTCATCATCATCATCATAGTACATTCACGAATTTAGGCCATTTGTTGACCTGTTTCGGCCTCAAGAGAAACACCATCCAGAAGTCTTTTGAGTGGACGTCCTGGTCTTCTTCTTCCTGCAGTTTGATATCTTAACATTTGTTTGGTACTGCAATATCAATGTTTCTATTTTTAAATATACTTAGGAAAAATTTTGGACCAAAGAGAGATGGACAGACGGGTGAATGGAGAAGACTACATAAGAGTAAACTACATGGTCTTTATAGGAAGCCAGATATATTAAGAACAGCTATGTCTCGTAGACTTGCGATGGGCAGGACATACGGCACGAATGGAGAATGAAAGACATGCATGGAAGGTTCATGCAGGAAATCAGAGTGAAAACGCCCAGTAGGTGGACCAAGAATGAGGTGGGAGAATAAAATTGACCATGATTTGAGGGAAGTAGATTATACAGGAAATCATTAGAAAATATTAGCTCAGGATAGGGACATATGGAGAGCTTGTGTCCGCGTGGCCATGAACCTACGGGCTCGAGAGTGCCAGTGAGTTAGTTATGTTCAAAAACACAATGCAAAATACGAAGCAGTAGATTTTTTCGGAATTTTTTTTAATTTCTCCAGTTATTTAAGAGCTAACAAAGAATATAGACTGTAATTCGCCTAGTTTACCCAGTTCCAGCGTAACGAACTTGTGTTAATTAAAAGCTAACAAAGAATATAGACTGTAATTCGCCTAGCTTACCCAGTTCCAACATAACGAACTTGTGTTAATTAAGAGCTAACAAAGAATGTAGACTGTAATTCGCTTAGTTACCCAGTTCCAGCGTAACGAACTTCTGTTAATTAAAAGCTAACAAAGAATATAGACTGTAATTCGCCTAGCTTACCCAGTTCCAGCGTAACGAACTTGTGTTATTTAAGAGCTAACAAAGAATGTAGACTGTAATTCGCCTAGTTTACCCAGTTCCAGCGTAACGAACTTGTGTTAATTAAAAGCTAACAAAGAATATAGACTGTAATTCGCCTAGTTTACCCAGTTCCAGCGTAACGAACTTGTGTTAATTAAGAGCTAACAAATTTCCAGCGTAACGAACTTGTGTTAATTAAGAGCTAACAAATAATGTAGACTGTAATTCGCTTAGTTTACCCAGTTCCAGCGTAACGAACTTGTGTTAATTAAAAGCTAACAAAGAATATAGACTGTAATTCGCTTAGTTTACCCAGTTCCAGCGTAACGAACTTGTGCTACTTAAAAGCTAACAAAGAATAGTTCCAGCGTAACGAACTTGTGTTAATTAAGAGCTAACAAATTTCCAGCGTAACGAACTTGTGTTAATTAAGAGCTAACAAATAATGTAGACTGTAATTCGCTTAGTTTACCCAGTTCCAGCGTAACGAACTTGTGTTAATTAAAAGCTAACAAAGAATATAGACTGTAATTCGCTTAGTTTACCCAGTTCCAGCGTAACGAACTTGTGCTACTTAAAAGCTAACAAAGAATATAGACTGTAATTCGCCTAGCTTACCCAGTTCCAGCGTAACGAACTTGTGTTATTTAAGAGCTAACAAAGAATATAGACTGTTTGTGTTAATTAAGAGCTAACAAAGAATGTAGACTGTAATTCGCCTAGTTTACCCAGTTCCCTGTGTAACGAACTTGTGTTATTTAAGAGCTAACAAAGAATATAGACTGTAATTCGTGCAGTTTACCCAGCTCCTGCGTAACGAACTTGTTTTATTTAAGAGCTAACAAGAATATAGACTCTATTTCGCCTAGTTTACCCAGTTCCAGCATAACGAACTTGTGTTAATTAAGAGATAACAAAGAATGTACACTGTAATTCGCCTAGTTTACCCACTTCCTGCTTAACGAACTTGTGTTATTTAAGAACTAACAAAGAATATAGACTGTAATTCGTTAAGTTTACCCAGTTCCTGCGGAACGAACTTGTGTTAAATAAGAGCTAACAAAGAATATAGACTGTAATTCGCCTAGTTTACCCAGTTCCTGCGTAACGAACTTGTGTTATTTAAGAGCAGCAAAGAATGTAGACTGTAATTCGCCTAGTTTACCCAGTTCCTGCGTAAGGAACTTGTGTTATTTAAGAGCTAAGAAAGAATGTAGACTGTAATTTTCCTACGTAACGAACTTGTGTTATTTAAGAGCTAACAAAGAATGTAGACTGTAATTCGCCTATTTTACCCAGTTCCTGCGTAAGGAACGTGTGTTATTTAAGAGCTAACAAAGAATATAGACTGTAATTTTCCTGCGTAACGAACTTGTGTTATTTAAGAGCTAACAAATAATGTAGACTGTAATTCGCCTAGTTTACCTAGTTCCAGCGTAACAAACTTGTGTTATTTAAGAGCTAACAAACAATATAAACTGTAATTCGCCTAGTTTTCCCAGTTCCAGCGTAACGAACTTGTGTTATTTAAGAGCTAACAAATAATGTAGACTGTAATTCGCCTAGTTTACCCAGTTCCAGCGTAACGAACTTGTGTTATTTAAGAGCTAACAACCAGTTCCAGCGTAACGAACTTGTGTTATTTAAGAGCTAACAAAGAATATAGACTGTAATTCGCCTTGTTTACCCAGTTCCAGCGTAACAAACTTCAGTTAATTAAGAGCTAACAAAGAATATAGACTGTAATTCGCATAGTTTACCCCAGTTCCTGCGTAAGGAACTTGTGTTAATAAAGAGCTAACAAAGAATGTAGACTGTAATTTTCCTGCGTAACGAACTTGTGTTATTTAAGAGCTTACGAATAATGTAGAACTGTAATTCGCCTATTGTACCTAGTTTCAGAGTAACGAACTTGTGTTATTTAAGAGCTAACAAAGAATTTAGACTGTAATTCGACTGTAATTCGCCTGTTTTACCTAGTTCCAGCGTAACGAACTTGTGTTATTTAAGAGCTAACAAAAAATATAGACTGTAATTCGCATAGTTTACCCCAGTTTCAGCGTAACGAACTTGTGTTATTTAAGAGCTAACAAAGAATGTAGACTGTAATTCGCCTAGTTTACCCAGTTCCAGCGTAACAAACTTGAGTTAATTAAGAGCTAACAAAGAATATAGACTGTAATTCGCCTAATTTACCCAATTCCAGCGTTACGAACTTGTGTTATTTCAGAGTTAACAGAGAATTTAGACTGTAATTCGTGTAGTTTACTCAGTTCCTGCGTAACGAACTTGTGCTAAATAAGAGCTAACAAAGAATATAGACTGTAATGCGCCTAGTTTACCCAGTTCCAGCGCAACGAACTTGTGTTATTTAAGAGCTAACAAAGAATATAGACTGTAATTCGTCTAGTTTACCCAGTTCCAGCGTAACAAACGTGAGTTAATTAAGAGCTAACAAAGAATATAGACTGTAATTCGCCTAATTTACCCAATTCCAGCGTAACGAACTTGTATTATTTAAGAGCTAACAGAGAATTTAGACTGTAATTCGTTTAGTTTACCCAGTTACTGCTGTAATTCGTCTAGTTTACCCAGTTCCAGCGTAACAAACGTGAGTTAATTAAGAGCTAACAAAGAATATAGACTGTAATTCACCTAGTTTACCCAGTTCCAGCGTAACGAACTTGTGTTATTTAAGAGCTAACAAAGAATGTAGACTGTAATTAGCTTAGTTTACCCAGTTCCTGCGTAATGAAATTACCCAGTTCCTGCGTAATGAACTTGTGTTATTTAAGAGCTAACAAAGAATGTAGACTGTAATTCGCTTAGTTTACCCAGTTCCTGCGTAATGAACTTGTGTTATTTAAGAGCTAACTTGTGTTATTTAAGAGCTAACAAATAATGTAGACTGTAATTCGCTTAGTTTACCCAGTTCCTGCGTAATGAAATTACCCAGTTCCTGCGTAATGAACTTGTGTTATTTAAGAGCTAACAAAGAATGTAGACTGTAATTCGCTTAGTTTACCCAGTTCCTGCGTAATGAACTTGTGTTATTTAAGAGCTAATAAAGTATAATTAGTATAGTGTAGGCCTATATCTATATTTGTGGAATATTTATTTGTATTTGTGCTGGTTGAGTGGAAGAGAGGGCCTTATGGCCTTAACTCTGCCAGAATAATAAAGTATTATTATTATTATTATTATTATTATTATTATTATTATTATTATTATTATTAATATAGACTGTTATTCGGCTAGTTTACCCAGTTCCAGCATAACGAACTTGTGTTATTATTTTGAAGCACACATTTATATTTTTATACCATATATTTATAAAGGGATAAATGTTTATATTTATGTAAAATATATTAATGCATTATATTATTTTATATAATTATAATTAAAAAACTGAGTTACCTGTAAAGAAAATTACATCTGGTTCCCCATAAAGATCATTGTAGTCTTCTCCATTTGCCTGTCCTTATCCCTTTGGTTCAAAAACTTTCCTAAGAACTTTATTTCAAATAATGATAATATTTTCTCCTCTCCTAATGTAAGAGTTCATGTTTTACATGCATTTGTTATAACGGGAAGAATAAGTTTTGTATATTTTCAGTTTGTTTTTTATTTTTTTTCCATAATGAGTTTATCATGGAGAATTGAGGAAGCTTCAGAATGGACGCCTGCATACTCGTAATTTATATCACTATCCTAATATTACCAAGGATATTAAGTCTAAGACATTTTATGGACATGTAGGTCAAATGAGTAACAGCTATTAAATGATTTATTGGTAAATCCTTGAGGAAAAACACCATTAGAGAATTTTAGTATTAGATAGGGAGAAAATATTCGTATGGATCGTATAAAACCGGATATCGGAGATATGAACTGAATGTCAGTTGGATGAGTATAGGATCCAGAGGAGGGCCTTGTGACATTGCAGCTAAGGATTATTTTAAGCAACAGTATTAGTTAATATATTTCCATTAGCATGTCCTTGTATGCTGAATTATTGGTTAGTTAAGTTTTAAATCATAAAATATGAGGTATAACATTAAGATTAATGCAAAAGTAAATCCACTTGTAGTCAGTTAGTTTGTTGACTTTATTAGCAAGTAAGGTGAACGATAAATTTCTGTTTTAACATCAAGGTGTGAAAAATATGAATTCATTCTTTCGTTTATGCTTTGTTTATCATCATCAGTCCTGAAATTGATTTATGACAAATTAATTTCAGTCCACAGCTGTGGTCTCGAAATTGCGTGTTGCCCTATCACGCAGCAACCCTGGGCTCGATCCTCGGTCGGGACAAGTTTCCTGGGTGAGGTTTTTTTTTCGGGGTTTTTCCTCACCTGTAAGACAACTGTCAAGAATACTTTAAGACAAAAAACGGCCCCCGAAAATCATTTGGTTATCATTATCATAAGTAATGCCACGAGTGATTTCCATATTATCGATAAATTCACGACTCACGAAGTGAGGAGTGAATTTATCTAGAGAATTTGGAAATCAAGAGTGGCATTTGTTAGGACTATTTAACGAATAAAATTAAGTTGTTTACTCACAAATCATTATTTAACTATAGTTATTTTAAAATATTTATATATTTAATGTAAACGGCGATGTTTGAAAACAAATGAGAAACGATAGTTACGCTTCATCTGCTTCTTTTGTTTATCACTGCAACCAGATCATACTATTTATTGCCAAAGGAACGCACTATTGTAAGAATGCTCTCTAGTGGAGAAAAAATGAAACACATCAAACTGTATATTAATTCATTTCTGATGTCCTATGATGTAAATATGACAATTATATTTTTTCTGGATTGTTACCTGGGGAAAAATACATATAAGAAAGTGCAAACAGTGGTTTCTTTTTTTTTTGTGGTATAATCAATTGCTACAAATGTTTTTATATTAACTCCGGCATGCGGCATGTGTTGGCATTCATGCACTATATATACAATCTGGTAGCCGTATTTCTCACAGGCTCAGTCACTGCAAAATAATGGTCAGACCTGTTCAGAATATTAAAAGGAGCAGCTTTCTTTAATATGGTAATTATAACACTGATAAATATTTCGTGAAACACGACTCTGATTGGTTGTAAATACAGAAATCATTGAAACGTGATTGGTCATTGACTCCCATTTGGGGCATGAGTTAAATAGTCATCATTATAATATTCACGTCATTAGATTAAGTTTAGGTTTAAGGCCTCTGTTGGCGCTTCATTACCCATCGTCATCACCCATCGTATATCATCGGGGAAGCGTAGCTCCGCCTTCCAGACGCCCCAATCTCAGAAGTGGAGAGAATGTTCTTGGACCAACGGATCTGTGCCCCCGTAAGAAATGCGAACTAAACACTAATTCCGTTTCTGCCTCGGTAAATCATTTCCCTCCCTGCGTTCTTGCCTGTTTCTATTTTCTCTCTCTCTCTTTCTCCCATCCCATTACTCACCGTTTTGAGCTTTCTTGCGGGATATTATTTGCAATCACAGTCCAGTGTTGTCAACTCAGTGTCAGAATGTTATACAATATGTAAATTGTAAATTATTATCATTAGCTTAATTCATAAGCATAAATTAGAATGCCTGTATAGTATCAGTATGTTATATAATATGTAAATAAGATCGTATCATGCAGTAACTTCGCCATAGCCGGTCCCTATCCCGGATTAGAAAGGAGGAGGGACATGACTGTTTGTTCATTCCTAAAATGTTATAATTTTGTTAGGACTTCAAGATTACGTTCCAAATCTAACCAAATAAGACAACGAGGTGAAGGAGAAGTATTTATGACGAAACATTTATCTTTAAAAACAATATATGTAAATTCCCTTCACGTAATTTCCATTTAACCAACAAATATCCACTATTATAATTATATCCATTAATCGCAGAAATCAATCAGTGTCATCAGACGTACTTAAATTAAATATGAAGAAGTAATAATTAATCTTACATTATTCCATATTCAAGCGCCTGACACAGGGGGAAGTTTGGCAACGTCCCTACTCGGTAGTGGGAGGGGAGCGCGGTGGAATGGTGTGAGAACTGACGTGTACTTTTCGAAGAACGATGCCAGCCCTACAGGGGCACAGATCCGTTGGTCCGAGTATACCAGTGTCACTCCTTACACACTGACGTCACTAATTGCTGATTATCGATATGGATTTAAAGGAAATAGGTGTAGGCTATAAATTATTTTAGAAAAGAAAAGAGAATATGATGGCTTTGTACATTAACCCCATTCGACTCAAAAGACGAGGTAGACTCGCCGGCAGTTAAATGGCCTTCAACTCAGAAGACGAGGTACACTCGCTTAACTGTGCTGTTACATATTTTGTATTATTTTGTAAATCCCTTGGCAGGATAATCATTTGTTAACATTTATGAATAGAAGAGGAATGTGATTTTGCCTTCACCCTTATTGTGATCTCAAGTACCGTTATCTTTTGTTTGTTTTGAATGTCTGAAAGTAGACAATATAATTTACGGTAACTTAAATCCGGTTTCTGGGGAAATGCATTGAACACTTAAACCTGAAGCGGATGGATTAAGCAACATATTCAATTAAGAGAGAGAAGTTGTTTAGTATGATGCTAGAATTAGGAATTCCTAAAACACTAGTTAGACTTATTATAATGCGCCTGAATGAAATATGGAGTAGGATGCAGGTAAGCAAAGTGTTTTCAGATCTTCGACATTCACAATATGTTAAAAGCAAGGAGATGCACAGTTTCCTTTGTTAGTTTTTACTGGAACATGTTATGGTTAAGAAGATGCAAAATTCAAATTAGTAAGCTGTTGGTATATGGTGATGATGTAGTATTGTAAGGGCACAGTGATGATATACTAAGAAACTGGGGCTGGAAGTAAATATCAATAAAACTAAATGTATGTCACACATAGAAATGTATTATTAAATTGGAATGTATACTTAACAAATGAGGGATATTTTGAAGAAGTGAAAATTCAAATACTTTAGGAGTAATAATTATAAACAATATGAGGTGCAGAAATAAACTAAATATGAGCTCAACTCTGGAAACGAATGTTACTATTATTATTTTTTATAGAGACTCGTCATCGCATCTTTTCTAAATATGTTAAACTAAAAGTAAGTTTATATAAAAATATTGATTTTTAAAGTTATATTATTTGGATGCGAAATGTGTTACTTGCTCTAAGAGATGAGAAAAGGTTACTATCATTTGGGATTAAAGTCTTAAGGAAATATATCGAAGAGAAATGAACATTTAAATTAATGGAAGAAACTACACAGGCCTAACAGTGAATTCCATGATCTTTACAGAAGACCAAATCTGTTAAGAACAGTTAAGTGTCGCAGACTGCGACGGACAGAATTCGTGACATGAAAGGATAATGAAAGAGTAGTTCCGAAAAATTTAGTAGGAAAACCAGAGGAAATTGTTTCGATTTTGCTTTTTATGATAGCAACATTTTCCTTAATATTTGTGGCTTAGGAACGTATAGGGAGAGAGTAATGATGACTACATTCTGTAAGTTACTAATGAGTATAGTCTGTAGCCGGGATTTGAAGCTGGATCTGTGGTTACGCTAAGCCGGCACCAGTAATAACTAGAATGTTCTGTTCAAATAAGCTGATCTTCCATAACAAGTTCAGGAGTTTTACGGTTTTTTTTTACTGTTGGATCTAATATTTCACATATTTTTAATGCCCTCTCTTCTTACCAAATTAGTACAGTATATACTGGTGGGTATTATGGTTACTTCTTACTTTAGCGTTTATTATTTTATTTTTTTGCAAAGAGTGTTTGCGCTAATTACCGCAGATAGGATGTTTCATATATTTATACAGGGAGGTGTTGCTAGCGGACCGCAGACTTGTGGTGGGCGGAGGGGATACAACGTAGTGTTTGAACTTCAACCTCCTCCCTCTTCTGAGCTAGGCGACAATTTTGAGATCCTCCTTCCTTCCCCCCCTCACGGACTCACTTCGACCTCAGTTCCACAACGGAATATTTAATCGGCTTAGCAAAATGCACAGCAAAGGCCGTTAAATGTATAATGCACACAAATATAACTCAGGGTTCGGAGAAAATAAGGCAATGTCACGTGCACGACTATTTACAGAGTAGACCTATATCAATTACTTTTCCAAAAGTTAATCTGTCACATTCGTGAAAGAGCCTAATTGCAATATTACATCATAAACTGACGGTACATTATTAATCTAGCTCTATTTTTCAATTCCAAACAAATCTCAACTAGAACTAAAGTCTATTCAATAGTAATATACTACGATATGGGTGGAACTTGGGAAGGAAGAACTGCATTACTGTATATAAAAAGTGCATGTGTATGTATATAGACCTATAAACAAATGTCTGATATTTATTTTGACTAATTAACTCATGCCCCAAATGGGAGTCAATGACCAATCACATTTCAATGATTTCTTATTTACAACCAATCACAGTCGTGCTTCACCGAAAATTTACCAACTAAAGTTTATCATAATAAAGAAAGCACCACCTTTTTAACATTCTGAATAGGTCATGACATTATTTTGCAGTGAATGACACCCTAAGAAACTAAGTAATACGGCTACCAGATTGTATATAGTCTATAGTGCATGAATGTCAACACGTAGCGCATACGAGAGATAATATAAAAACATTTGTAACAATTGATTATACCACATAAAAAAAAAGAAACCACTGTTTGCACTTTCTGAAACGAATTATTTTCCACGAAATGACGCAGAAAAATATAATTGACATATTTACATCATAGGACATCAAATTAATTAATACCTATAACGCTGGTTATAAATTTCTCCACTAGGGTGCATTCTTAAAACATTGCGATCCTTTGGAAAAATAATATTATGATTCGGTTGCAGTGTGAACAAAAAAGCAAATGAAGCGTAGCAATCGTTTTTCATTTGTTTTCAAACATCGCCGTTTACATTAAATATATAAATATTTTAAAATAACTATACTTAAATAATAAATTGTGAGCAAACAGCTTAATTTTATTCATTAAATAGTCCTAACAAATGCCACTCTTGATTTGAAAATTCTCTAGATAAATTCACTCCTCACTTCGTGAGTCGTGAATTTATCGATAATTTGGAAATGACTCGTGGCATTACTTATGAGAATTTGATAGCCGAAAACCATATCAAACGAATGGTTATGGAAGATAACATCACAAATACATTGAATGTCCACCGCTGTGGTCTCGAGGTCCCAAGTCGGGGCAGTTTTTCTGGGTGAGGTTTTTTATCGGGGGTTTTCTTCACTTGTAAGACAAACGTCAGGAAAACTTCAAGGCCCAAACGGTCCCCGAAATCATATGGCCATCATCATCATCATCCCTATCATTATCATTATCCTTCACCGACGTGGAAAGCAACGGGAAGCTACCACACCTACAATTCCCAAGTAAAGTTGCAAGCATAGCATGAAAGTGCTATGATTGCAGTGAAGGACCTGCCCTCGGGCAGAATTACTATGGATGGATCGTAAGTGGAGATGGATTGAACACACTCCGAGAAGAAAATTAGATGGTGTGTGAATGGGAGCTCTGGGATGGAATCCATACGCTTTCCCTAAAAAAATAAGTAAAAAAGCGGAAAACCAGAAATTACATGGCACAGCAATGTAATAATAGAAATTGAACAAGGGAAAAGTTGGAAAGAAGTCAAGAATTTAGCAAGGAACAGAGTCCGATGGCGCAATTTCACGAAGGCCCTATGCCTTCAAGAGGAGTCACAGGTATTACTTTTCTATTACTTCTATATTTATCAATTTTTCTGATACTTCACATATTGCTATGTATACCTAATTTTCTGAGTGTTGTTTTTATGTTTGAAAGCAATAGTGGTCTAGGAGTTAAGTTCATTTCTCCTGATCCTGAGCGTCCTGGATTCAAAACCGGCCGGGTTGTATGGATTTTTAGGATGAACAAATCCAAGAAACAAGTCCTCGAGAAGTTACTTTAAACCGAGGGTCCCGAGTCTGAAGATTTTCGGGCTCGTAAAAGTAGGTCAAATCTAAATTAGAGCCTCTAAGCGAAATTTAATCGGTCTTTCCTATCCATGTAATAGTTTAGCTTCCTTCTCAGTGTCTCTTTGAGGCGATGAGATAATCATTTGTCATTCGCTCACACCTGCAGGCAGGTTGAGAAAACCAGCTATAATGGCTGGGGGACCCGACATGCTGACCACATGTCACCCCTATACTGGCTGGATGATCGTCTACCTCTGTGATGAACATATGTGGATGTGAGATAAGCGGCCGGCTAGTAGTGCAAGGATCTTCTAGGCCTGATCCTGCATGGAGTTTGACACCTGTAGGGAAATAAGAGTAACTAAATTGGTTATATTAAGTAACTTCTCTTGCTTCACGAATACTTTTCAATTATTGTTGATACTTCGAATGTTGTATAATATAGGGTGCTCTAAAATTCTCCTTACAAACTTCTAGGACTTGTAGAGGAAACTGAATTGATATTTAGAATTGGAAACCATGTTCGGAAACTTACCGTTTCCGTGCTACAGCCGTTTGAAAATAAGCATTGCCTGAACGTACGTCACGTGTCTCAACAAGTAATAGCTTCGCGATTCGTCCGTCTGCAGAGTTACATGATGAGGGGCGTTTACGTCTGATCACGTGATGTCAATTGACGTTTATCCTACCTCTCGGAGCTGGTTCGAGCCTCATTCACGTGTCTTTCAGTGTTAGAGCAACGTGGTTAAGTACATTTTTGCTTAATACACCGACATGATCCTTCTGTATGACGAAGCTCGAATTAATGGAAGAGCTGCTCGTCGCCTTTATCAAGATCGCATGTCCAGGGATTCCAACACAGATTTTCAATTAATGTGTGGGCAGGTATTCTGGATGGTCATGTGATTAGACCGTACATACATCCATCCAGGCTAACAGGTCCCATCTACTTGATCTTCCTACAATAAGTATTGGATATTGCAGCAAGTTTAGTGTGCACGAGGGTCTCTTCAGGGCGTGTTTTAGATTAAGATTATTTCTGGGTTCTACCGGTGTGAAGGACAAGGAATTCGATGATCAGTAACAATGAGTTGTGTAATGAATTAAAAAGGGTTTATTTTGTTAACCTCTTACGAACAACACAATATTCACAACAAATTAGTAATATCTTGTAGTCTACTTGAGCAAATCTAGACGTCCCTAGAATATATTTAAACTGATTCACACTTTTAGGTAATAATATGGCAGCAACTGACCCTTTGAATACTCTTAATATGATCAACTAGCGCACTCTGTTTTCGTAAGGGAGCTACTGGGCCCACTCTGTGATCGTATGAGAGCGACTGGCTCCTCTGTGATCGTATGTACTCGTATGGGAGCTACTGGCCACACTGTGATCGTATGAGAGCAACTGGCTCCTCTCTGTGTGTACTCGTGTGGGAGCTACTGGCCACACTGTGTTAACAATAAAATTTCTTGGCCTTTTATATTCATTTCCCAAGGAAGTTTTAAAATTGGCTCAAGTATTCCTTTTAACAAAATTTATTGTTTTGTAAATCTGACCATATTCAACACGTCAATCAAATTTACACTTTTATAATAAACATTAATTTCGCTTCGCTAGATACATGTACCTACCAACCTTTGAATTACCGTTAACCACCGTATAACAACAGCTTATTGTGTGGTCCCAAATACATTTTAATTCAAGGAAGTACCCCCGCTACAGTGTGTTGTTGGATATTGTCCGTTGAACGTTCGCCAAGACATATAGTTTCAGCATGACGACGCACCCCCTCACATTTCACTTCATGTTCGGGAACATATGGACCGAAAATTCGAACAAAGGTGGATAGGCCGAGGTGGTCCAATTTCATGGCCTCCACGATCACCGGATTTGACTCCATTGGACTTTTTCCTCTGGGGTCGTATGAAGAGTTTGGTCGCTGCAGGAGAGATTGCAGATACACCAAGTGTGATAGAGCGCGTTTATCAAAACATCATTCGTAGATACAATGTACGCAACGAAGTTGCTGGTCTCCACATCGAACCGAACTTGTAGTAGATCCGAATGTTAACCATCATTTTAAAAGGACAAAAACAATTTAAGTTTAACTGTAAACAAACGTGTTTGTGAAAAATGATTCAGTTTCCATTTTATTCCTTTGGTTATTAATGAGTTGAATTGTAAAACACGTGTGTACTGTGTCACGCCTAATAATAAATTACTTGTAAAAGTGGTCAAGTTAAAACATGTTTTCAAACTGCTGTAACACGGAAACGGTAAGTTTCCGAACATGATTTCCAATTCTAGATATTAAATTCTAAATTCCCCTCTACAAGTCCTAGAAGTTTGTAAAGGGAATTTTAGAGCACCCTATATAAAATTATATTTTTTGAGTGCTGTTTTTATACTTCAATGCAATTATAAATAATCACACTGCTAACTCGTCGAATATTGCTTTTTCCTATTGATTAATGGAGTTAAAACAAGAGGACGTATAACTATATTATTACAATAACAAGTAAGATAATTTAAAACTACATTACTTATTTTTTAACAAATTAATGAAGGAATTTTAAGTAACTAATATATATATATATATTTTTTTTGTGTTGTAATTTCATCCATACAATACAAAACATGCTGATTATTGGGTATGATTTTTTTAATGACGCTCATTAACATCTCAGGTTATTAGCGACGCAATCTGGGCGTGAAATGGCGAACACACGTTGTTCAGACACTTCTTATTTCAGGCTTGAGGTTGTTTTACTGCCGGAGATCTTTAGTTCCTTCCGAAAGAAGGATTTTTACGGCCTAAAATATTAATCTATCTAATCCAGGTTTGAACCCTCTAAACTTGGAACCAGGTATCAGAACTGATGCACGAGTAAAGTGGATACTATCACTGGCTATCAGAGCGCTACATAGTAAATTGGTGTGCAGTCTCACATCACAGAGGTAGACGATAATGTAGCCAGTATTAAGATGATATGTTGTCGGGTTTCCTAGCCACCATAGTTGGTTATATTAACCTAATGCGGCTACTTGCAGTAGTGCCTAAATTCCTCACGAAGTCATGTAGATACCGATCCAATATTGGCCGAAATTCCATGAGAAAATTTCTTTTCCCATATGGACTCGAACCAGCGCAAGTCCCGTCTTTCAGCACTAAGGCATCATAACTTAAACTGTTCGGCTACGGCGTAGGACACATGGTAAGAATCATTCATCATAAGATCAGTTTTCTTAACCGATATCTATTATTATTCGTATCAAGTTTTATAGAGCTTTAGAGGCTGAGGGGATCCCGTTATAGACGGTAGAACATTTTTACGGTTCAGTAGATTTAGGAACTTGATAATTTAATTGATAATACATTATATTAAATATTAGTTATTTAAGTAAAATTTCTTATAGTGAATATAAAAATTTAATATAAAAAGAAGGTAACAATTTAGATTAGGTCATTAATAGAGGACGGATTTATATGCACTAAAAACCATAAATATATGCATGCAACTATGCAGCAAAAAAGTTGAAAATATGCTCTTAAAATTAAAAAAAATATGCAGAAAAATTAATTTTCTTCTCATAGTAAAATACACTATTTTCTCACATCATTTAATTTTTTTATCAAGAAAAATTGTAATATTTTTACTTTTTCGCTCCTAATTGAAGTTAATAATTGTATTTTATAGTGTCATTCTCATTAATCTTGTCTATTTTATGAAATATAAGTCAACAATCATTTAACGATCACTTATAATTTTTTGTTACAATAAATAACCAAATATTTTTCTAAATTTTCTGGTAGAAAACCCTTCCTTCGGTCACTTAAAATGTGTTTGTACGAAGAGAATGATCTCTCCACTTCACATGAGGTCACAAGGCAGCATCGCAAAGAGGCTGTCACTCACAGATTAAGAATTATATTGATTTAATAATGTGATAAACTGTTAATAAATTATTTAAAATACTCACATGTTTGTCGCAGAATTGGCGCAGGGCAATTTTTTCATTTGTTGTTAATGTAGGATTCCCACCAATCCATTGATGAAGTAAAGTATTTTACTGGATTTTTCCTTCAGCATTGAAAACACTTGTCTTGGTCCAGTAACACTCACAAAGTGGTATTTGAGAAAAGAATTTGAAATTTGATTTCCGATTTGTTTTGTCACCGTGGTCAATAATGTACAACAGGCTTCCTTTGTGTGAAATTAAGTATATTTTGCACACACGAAAGTATATTTCAGGAATGATTTTTAAGTGTTTGTCGTGCATGCCGGCAGTCTCAATAAAGCTAATATTCAAACTTCAAAGAATATCGCCGGCTGAAACCGAAAAAAGGAAATTACCACCAATAAACTATCCATTGTTGACAAGCATGTTCATCTCTTTCGAAATCTTCCTTTCAGGAAATGATTTAGGCCAGATTGCTTTATTGACCTGTTGAGATTTAAAACTGCAGACCCCTGCTCGACATTGTAACTGTTGTGCAAAAATGCGAAATAGGGATTTCTATGAAAATAAGATTGTCTCATTTGCAAAAACATGACAATAAAGCAGAAACTTGTCATTTTATGGGGTTACAAACTAATATCTTAATATATAAAAATTACGTGTCACGTTGTTTGTCCGCGATGGACTCCTAAACTACTGAACCGATTTTAATAAAATTTTGCATACTGTGTGCAGTTTGATCCAACTTGAGACTTAGGGTAGTTTATAACTAAATTTATAGTCGCATTATTTTTTATTGCAAATTATTTGTTTATTAATTAACAAAGAGTTATAATTATCTGTGAGTTTCATACGATTATAACAGATGGCGGTGTAATTATCTGTGAGTTCCATACGATTCCAACAGATGGCGGTGTAAGGTAATTTGATAAGGTAATTGGTTTATTATTTAACAAAGAGAGATCCAGATGGTTGTGCTTTTTGTTGCAACCGCGAATTTCAATTGAATCACAAATATTGATTATTTCATAATTTAAGTGTGTTCAGTGTTTATTTTATTTTCAATATTATTAATTTCGTGTGTAAGTATTAGTTTTAAGTAATCTGGCTGAAAGACAGCAACTTAATTTAAATTTTTAACGTATACCTTGGCCACAGCGCGTGGCCGGGACTTCTATTGTAACATAAGACAGAGAAAAAGTGTAATATATCCACCCATATGCACATATTAGTGAAATATGCGCTTATCCCTTGAATATGCATTTATATGCACTATAAAAGTTTGCCAATTGATTCCAAATGACATGAAACGCATTTTCCTCTTCCATACTGGTGAAGGATTATTGTTGGGGTAATGAGGTAAAGAGGTGTAGATGTGATTTAGTGGCACTAGGATTACGGAAGGAGTTCTCCATGTGTGAGAACTTGGGTTGCTCATGTTGGGATACCGGTAGGCATGAGTTCTTATCTAGGGATTCCACGAGGACTTCGTCGGGCAGAATTAATGTTTAAAGAAGGTCTGGTAAAAGTAGTTTATTCTTGTCTTTTATAAACTGCAAGAAATTGTATATAAGAAGTGACTTTATTTAACTTTCAGAACGAAGTGTTTTTGAGAAGTGACTTTGTTTAATTGTATACGAGAAGTGATGAGGAGAAGCCTCTCTCGCCTATTAGGTAAACTAGTTACTTCCACTACCTCGATCTCGTGGACCTAAGGTCAGTGCTTAGGCACATATAACGAAACGTATAATTGGTTAATGCACCCTCCTATTTTAATCCTGGGGGTGTTACAAATTTATCATTGGCGATTTACGCCTTCAGAGGTTGGACCTTTTTTTCCGTGCTGGCTTCACGTACAGTCGGGTCACAAACATTAGCTAGGCTTGGGTTTTTTCCTAGGCTTCAGACGCTAGAAAATTGCCATATTCCCACACTTTTTGCTAGCGTTGGTTGTGTCAGGGTAAAACCCCCGCTTGTACATTTAGCTAATGGGTTATGGTTATCACGATAAATCAGTTAACTGCAGGCTTAGAAGATATTTCTACTCAATCTGTCGAGCAAAGGATTTTGTCATTACTAAGTTATTATCATGTGTCAGCCACTTCCGTCTTAACAAAAGAAAGGGTGACATTACCTGAGTTGTCAGTACCCTACTTAATAACTAGTAATTTAATTACATTGATGCTGACTTCTTTGGATCATTTTATATGACCTTTGCTCCTACATAATCAGGTTCTACTCGCTTCCCTGATCAATTTGAATATAAATATGACCTAAGTCCAGTAACTGCTTCATTCAATGATATTTACTTAATATACCGCAACATAGGACATCACATCACTCCATGTCATATACCATCTCTACTTCTCGCAACTGGAATTCCCTACCACAAGAAATAAGGGGCTGCCGGACATTGGCACCTTTTAAAAGAAATCTAAATTTATATTTGCTCTAAACTCGACTTCATTATTATCCAGTGTAAGATATATATATATATATATATATATATATATATATTAATTGGTGTGTCCCGTATAATGTATCATATTTATATTATTATTATTATTATTATTATTATTATTATTATTATATCGTATCATTATTGTTATTACCCTGTAAAATGTTGTTTGTACAATTTTGTGAATGACTTGCCACAATACATATGTTTATCTTTGAAGGAATAAAACATGAAAATATGCACAAATCCGCCCTCTAGTCATTAATATATATATATATATATATATATATATATATATATATATATATATTTATTTATTTCAAGGTACCATTATATGTGAATTTACTTTAAAAATATTTAAGGAACTGTTAATATTTTAAATTCCTAACGAATATTTTAATTGTAATATCTATAATTCTATTGGTTAAAGTGTATTGTGATATATTTCGAAATAAACGGTTGTACCCGTATTAATAACTGCCATCTGTATGAAACATTTATAATTTTAGCTGTTGATCAACACAAACAAAGATTGAAGTCATATGCTTATAATCAACACATTCTCTAACAAATATTTTGAAAATTATTCAGTCTTCATAGGTTCATGGGGTTAGATTAGTTACCTTTTCCACATCAAATCTATTCTTACGAGCACAGCAATAGGATATTCATAAATACACCTGGAGTTTCCAGATTGTGAAATAGAAAATCAGATCATGTATTCGTAGACAAAAGGTGACATCATCGATAAATTAGAGGGGCAGGCTATAATTTGGATCATCATATGGTCAAGGCGAAAATCAGTGACGAAAAAACGCCAAAGACGAATATGAAGAATTTGAAATAAAAAACTTCAGAAATTTTGAACTGTGACAAGAATACCAGATCAAAATTGCTAACAGACTTGAAATACTGAAATGTTCAGATGAAATTGTGGCAACCGAAGAATAAACTGATATAAATGGAGAATAGGATATTATAAGATATACCAAAAAAAGTCCGCCTCAAAAAGCATAGATTGATTAAATAAGAGGCAAAATAAGTAATGGTTTGATGAGGAATGTGCCGACATTGTAAAGAAAAGAAAGCTAGCAAAAATGAATTGGTTACACGAGACAAATTAAGGAACTTTAAAACAACTGGATAACATGAGAAGGGAAAACTTCGTGAATTTATCTAGAGGATTTGGAAATAAAGAGTGGCATTTGTTAGGGCTATTTAACCAATAAAATTAAGCTGTTTACTCACAAATTATTATTTAAATAAATGTATTTTAAATATTTATATATTTAATGTAAACGGCGATGTTTGAAAACAAATAAGAAATGTTTGGTTATGTTTCATTTGTTTATCATTGCAACTTGATCATACTATTTACTGCCAAATAGGATCGCAATATTGTAAGAATGCACCCTAGTGGAGAAGAAATGGAACACATCAAACTGTACATTATAACCAAGATTATAGGTTATTAATTTATTTTTTTAGTAAATTCAGTAAAATCGTTATTTAAAAACAATTATTGAACACACAAGTATAAACGTGTAGTTCAAAGTAATCTGTTCATTATTAGCTATATATCCACCGCTGTGGTCTTGACGTAGCGTGCTGCCTTGTTACGCAGCGGACCCGGGTTGGATCCCCGGTCGGGGCAGTTTTTCTGGGTGAGGTTTTTATCGGGCTTTTTCCTCATCTGCAAGACAAATGTTGGGAAAACTTTAAGGCCCAAACGGTCCCCGAAATCATATGGCCATCATCACCATCATCATCCTTATTATCATCATCATCCTTCACCGGTGTGGAAAGCAACGGGAAGCTACCACACCTACAATTCCCTACTAAAGCTGTAAGCATAGCATGAAAATGCTATGATTGCAGTGAAGGACCTGCCTTCGGGTAGAAATACTATGGGTGGATTAGCTATATTCAACGTATTTGTTGGAGAGTCACTAACCTGTTCAGAATATTAAAATGGAGGAGCTTTATTTTGGTAAACAGAATTCGATAAATAGCGAGGTGAAACACGACTGTCATTGGTTGTAAAACAAAAATCATTGAAACGTGATTGGTCATTGACTAGCATTTGGGGTATTAGTTAAATAGTCTTGCTAAGGCTACAACCACACGTATATTCTAGACAGGTAGCTTATACCCGTAGCGAATAGGTTTTCTTCTAATAAACTGCTTGCAGCTGTGTAAGGAAACATCGGTGTTGTGTCACTTTATAAATGTAATACATATTGATTACTGGATACCAGAACAAGTTCATGTTCTGTTGTACCCAACCTCTCGGTAGCTGATTTATTCTGTATATTTAAATGTTAATTTACTCACGTGTTTCTGTATTCACTCACTACATATAAAAACACAGATGATAACTGGGTGCTCATTTATTTAACACACATTTAAGTAACATTCTCAATTAATGATTTTAATTAATATAATAATTGTAATCCTTTTATAATAAAAAAAAACATTTTAAGAAGTAATATGTACTTAACAGACTTTACTTGGGTCATGAAATGGATTCCACATAGCCATTATACACAGACACGACCGCATACGTTGCTTGGTGGGAGATAACTCACAGCTAGAAATGGAGATGCCTAAAAAGACATGTAAGTTAGAGTGTTAGACAATAGGAAAATTAATAAATGAGGCGTGTTAATAAATCGTTAAATATTGACCAATCACAATAATATATCCATTCAATTGTTAACAAAGAAAGAAAGAACCTGTCGATAACTTGACAAGACAAAATAGATCTACTAGGTTACATAACATGTTAAGAAAGGGAAATAAATACAACATTTAGTAGCAAGAAGAAATACACATACGATTATATGTATGTGTATTTCTTCTTGCATACAATTGCCTTATTTTTACCGTGATGTTCCTGAATAGGAACATGACTTTGAAAAGTGGTGTTGAGAACTCTAAATAGCGGGTGTACTTTTGCAAATTTACCTCTTTTGTATATGAAATGTACACTTGACATATTGAATTCAAATCTGTATCTACTCATAGCATTTTGCACTAGATAATTGTGTGTATTCGTCGTCTGTTCGCAATACATTCTATGACATGAAAGCTGAACATACCCACAACGAATGAGTATGCCATTAAAACAATTGGAAGATAATCTCCAGTCAGATTTTTACTATTTGTATATCCATTCGTATTTGAATCTGCAACCAGATTATCACTGAAGAGAGACAAGAACTCATCATTATCCTTTACATTTTTATCATTCAAATTTCATGTTTTGCCAGGCAGAGTACGCACCCATGTATGTTGTTTAGTCTCGCCAGGCAGAGTACGCACCCATGTATGTTGTTTAGTCTCCTTTTTAGGCGGTCCTTTTGTAAGTTTTCTTCGTTAGATTTTCAACTCATCAACTCACTTCGGTCCGAAGAATTCTACCGGAAGGTTATTTATGTTAACAGTATGCGCGCATTCAGCGGGCAATAAAGCGCTCTAGCGCTTTAACAAAAATGGCTGCCATTTGCAGCGAAAATTTAAGGAGTTTATTGAATGGACCGCTGCATGCAGCTATACCGCCAAATTTAAATTTGTTCATTGGCTCATTACTCATATTACTACGTGATGCTATTGAAATTAATTATAATACTAATAGGGATATACAGAATTTACGATTTATTTTAATGTATGTAATTTATGAAATTGACGAATAGATCGTTTAAAATAAAATATTATTATAACGAGAAAATTTGTATTTTTTTAATTATTAATATATCAGGCGGCTCCGTGACGCAAGCGATTAGACACTCGCCTCTCACCGCTGGTTTCTCGAGAACCTTATTTATAATATTTATTATTAGTTTAATCTTATTAATTTGTGTTTTAGTAAGAGTAGCTTTTTTTTAACTTGATTAGTCTCGGTCACTATACATAGATTTTGTAGTGGAGGAAACGGATCTACGGCATGTTCTTTCGGGGTTTCTCCCATTTTCCCCTACCACAATTTTATTCCACCTTTCCCCATTTTCATCTCATCCATTTCGTTCATCAGATGTAGTCAGCCTGCACCCTAGTTAATTATAGACCTATATAAATATATGGGCTTAATCTAATCTCTCGATCTGACCCTGAGTTGGACTCAACTTGATATTATTTTATTATATTTAAACATCACTCCTGCGAATTCCCTATGTGATGCATATCTTGCTCCTTCATCATCACATAACACATATATTTAATAACCACACTAAAAGTATTGCCAGGTGGGCTGTAGGGCAAATTTTATTTAATTGTTCAGCCATTTTATTCATATCATTTCTTACATAATATTTGACACTTTTAGGCCTATATTTAAATCTATGAGGAATAGGGGTTACATTAGAAAGAACAGGAAATATAGGCATATGTGCAAAATTAATGTATGTGGTGCAAGACATGGCCTAAGTACAGCAACCAAACAATTGTATATAGGAAGGCATCATTGTATTTTTTAAACCTCAAACATACTTCATCTTTATTTTAAATTTGTTAAGGAATAGGAATGAAAACAAAGAAGAATATTAATTTATAATAATTTAAATACAGTTTTCTTAATAATTGATTAATTATTTTTTTGCGTCATCTGAAAATATTAATTACTTGTAAGAGTAACTACCATAATCTTTATGGCTAAAATAAAACCAAAACATTATATGTAATTTCCAACCATATATGTGAAATTCTGTCATAACAGCAGTTAATTATAGATAACCTCTCACTCACCATACTTAAAGACATTATTTAATATAATCACTAACATTAGCAATGCCACTTTCTTAGTGAAGTTAAGTGTTACACTAAATACTATATCACTGAATCATTTATAATAATATGAAAAACATTTACCACCAAGATTAATGGTAGTATACAGTGAATAGCAATATCCCATAAGAGAGACTACATGCATTTGAATTAAAAGATATAAGACCACATTTCATTTTACGATAAATTGGGAATTAAAGTGAAAATTATTCATACCTGGTTCAAGTAATGGCTCTCAGTATCTCAATGATAGGACATAGTATATAAAGTTGGAGATTAAATAATAATGGATCAACTGTGATTAAAATCCTATGCAGACTGCAAAATTTTTTGTTAATACATTAACCAACTCTAGCTGTAATTTAATTTTATTCATGCACATGACACTGAGTATTTGTATCTTCACTGGTCAAATTTAGATAAGAAATCTAGAATATTGTAATATTTGAATTCAAGTTATGGCCGATACTTCACAAAGCTCTTTATTCAGAAAAGATTACAAACATAAGATACACCGCTCATCTCTTTGTCCATTACACAATTTTCTTATTGTGTTACACATTTAAAGAAGAGTACAAATGTTCATTTTATCTGTAGAGAAAATTGGTTCGACAACTGTAGAACTTCCAGAAATGACCCCATGAACACAATCATAATATTCTAATTTATTCTATATATCTTGAAAACAAAAATTATAATTAACTTGACGCCAGGTATTAGCGAATGAATCATCCGGGGATATAATTTCATAATAAAAACATTCACTCGTCATGATTTACAATGATTTACATGAAAAGAGGTTATCATCGTAAATTCTTGATCTTGATATCAGTCTTAAAATTATCACTGTCTTTAGTTTTACTTAATATATCACTTATGTTCGTCTAAAACGGTTAGCCACCTCGAATAACTCATATTAATGTCCAGACATAAATAACACAAATTTGTACATCAAAGACGCCATGTTTAAACTGAATGAACCAGCCATCCACAATGGATGCAGCGGTTTTTTTCTGCCTGCAGCCTACTTTTACTTCGCTGCAGTAGCTGCAAGTCCGCTAGAGCGCTTTATTGCCCGCTGAATGGTATGCTGCAGATAAAGTGCTAAAGCGCTTTTGCAGCGCTTTGGCTACTGAATGCCCCCTATGTTTGTCACCTGTTATATTACCAAATACTTTCTGGTGAGCCAATTTCATCAACATCATTTTCGTCCCCAATTTTATTGTTCTCCAGAAGTTCCAGCATTTGAGCAAGACTAAGGCTCCTATTTATAAAAATGATGAATATTAATTGTAAAACACATTTGTATACAATACTAGCTAATATCCGGCGTGCGCTGCTACGCCTAAATAAATTATGTGTTTTTGCATTTAGTCGAGTAAGTGAAAGGAAAAGTAATTACCCGCCGTGCGCTGTTATATGCTTGCCCGGGAATCTACTTATCCCGATATTCTTGGCGTCAATGAAATACAAAAATGGTTATTGTGAGTTATCGGTAAAAGATAAACATCTGCTGTCATGGACTTTTTGTAGAGTTTTTTCAGATATTGAATTCTGTGTACATTAATTTTGTGTATTTGTTATGGTTCAGGCAGCGTAAGCCATTTAAGCGTCAAAGAGCTACTTTTTTCACGTTTTCAATAAAAGGGTGATTTTAAGGGTGTAGGAGTTTAGTATCACAACTCTCTTATAGCCTATGTTCATTCCGGGAATCTCCTGAACATTTTGAAAAAATCCCATCACAATCGGATCAACGGTTTGGCCGCGCATAAAGTACGAACAAACAAACAAACAAACAAACAAACAAACAAACAAACAAACAAACAAACAAACAAACAAACAAACAAACAAACAAAAACAAACAACCATTAATTTTTATATATTAGATTAAATCAAGTCCACCGCTGTGTTCTCGAGGTAGCGTGCTGCCTTGTCACGCAGCGGGCCCGGGTTGGTTCTCGATCGGGACAGGCTCCTGGGTGAGGTTTTTTCGGGGGTTTTCCTCACCTGTAAGGCAAATGTCAGGAAGCTTAGGGCCCAACGGTCCCCGAAAATCATCCGGCCATCATCATCATCATCATCTTTCACCGGAGTGGAAAGCAACGGGAAACTACCACACCAATAATTCCCTAGTAAAACTGCAAAGCAGTGAAAGACCTGCCCTCGGGCAGAATTACTATGGATGGATGGAGATTAAATCACACTGTGTAACAAATTACGTCCATATATTTAAAAATTATTATATACAGAATTATGAAATACAGTGAAATGGTTGCTTATCTTCCTAACGTCTCATATGTGGGACAGCAAACTTTTGGCCAACATACTTTTTACAGGTTAAAGGGAAAAAGTATGGTTTTATTATAAATATTATCTAATTTATCTTGTGCAATAGAACGTTATATTATAATTAGAATGCAAAAAAAAGTTCAATAACTTAGTTTTGCTGGATATAACAGAATTCTTCAAAATGCTTAAACATTAAGCAAAACTACACATAGATCTCACTGAATTCAAAGACAAACACAAGATGGATTGCTGAGCAAGCTTTCCTCTGTTAGTGGAGACAAGTGCCATTTATTGAGGTAAATTATATTACCACAATATAGAGAAATGTAACGTTATGTATATCTGGGTTAAAACAACCTTTATAGTGAACACCTGTCTTTGGAAAGTCCATATGTATCCAATACTACAATTTTGTTCTAGCAACTCCATACTTTTTAGACATAGAGAGGACGCTTTTATTTTGTGTCTTATTTCATGAATATCATTTTTGAGAGTCTCATATATATCTTTCTTTTTTTCTTTATAATCTCGAACCATTTTTGGACACTAGTAGCAGAGAGTTTAAAGATATAAAAAAAAGTTATGTTGTTATTAAATACTACACGTTTGGAAATCATAATTATGTTAGAAAGTTCGATCAAAACACAACACTTTATTCACAAATATAATATTTCACGTTGAATTAGAAACAAAAAATGGTAAGGGATAAGTTCAACAACTAGTATCGAACTTGTCCGGAGCAGTATTCGGAACTGAAATAAGTGCTAGCAACTGATCAACCAAACACAAGGTTACGTAAGTCATAAATAGATCTAAACAATTATATTACAGGCTACTAAAATAAACGTTTATTTTCACAAGTTAAGCAAGGTATATATTATCGCCTCACTATGTTAGTTGTCCGTTTACATAAAGGCGGATGCCGCGACAATGCTTGCCAATGATAACATTCACGTAGCGGTAGTCGGCATCTTTGCATTTAATTATATATAACAGCTGCGGGGAAACAAAGTGAGCCGCTGGACAACTATCATAGAGAGGCTATAATACCAAACATTTTATTGTAAGTAATATACAGCTGATTGTGAGAGTAAAACTTACCTCTCAAAAACCACAAATACTATACATTTTTTTTTCATTCACATTGATTGACTAGCCACTAAACAGGCTCCAATTTATTCATAGTTTTTCCATAATAATAATAATAATAAATAATAATAATAATAATAATAATAATAATAATAATAATAATAATAATAATAATAATAATAATAATAATAATAATAATAATAATAATAATAATAATAATAATAATAATAATAATAATAATAATAATAATAATAATAATAATAATAATAATAATAATAATAATAATAATAATAATAATAATAATAATAATAATAATAATAATAATAATAATATATATATATATATATATATATATATGACAATTTTTCCCCATGTTCACATATGTGTGGCTATAAATATTTGTATTTCAAATTCTATTTTATTACACGCTTTATATTAGCTTGATCTGTATCTATCTATGTAACGGAATCTTTCAACGCGATTTTCACCCACTTGAAATCATTGGATCGGCTTGAAACTTTGTATACTTGTAAAGGACCAATGACAATACAATAATTTCATAATTGTTTTCTAAAATCATGGCCAGAATCATCAGAAAATCAAAAAAAGTGTCTGTGTAATCATGTAACGGAATCTTTCAACACGATTTTCACCCACTTAAATCATTGGATCGACTTGAAACTTTGTATACTTGTAAAGGACCAATGACAATACAATAATTTCATAAATGTTTTCTAAAATCCTGGCCAGAATCATCAGAAAATAAAAATAATAAAAACCGGTATAATAGTTTGCGGACATATCAACTTTTCAGGAAATCGTTATAAGAGCTCAGTTGGTAGACTGTAATGGTATATAATTTCAATAATCCATAGGTCGCTGGTTCAAATCCAGCCCGAAGGATTTTTTAGAAGACTATTACTTCTAGTTCATACTACAATAGTATTGAATATAAAGATATTTACATTTTTATCTTATTCTGTAATATATTAAAACTAAAAAATAAAAACAAATAATAGTTTAAAAAACTAAAACAACACGCTTTATTAGAAAACCGAACTAAAAAATTAAAAATAATTTTAATTTCCAACACGCGTGGGATAAAATTAAAGTGGTCAACAAAAAAAATCATCTCCAACACATTTAGAATAAAACTATAGTTATCTAAAAAAAATAATTTTACCATCAAAAGCGCGGGGTGCCTTTTATGGTTTTTACATTTTATTCTGAGAGACTTTATTTTTACCTACATCTGTTTATTATCAAATATATTAATTGATATAGAGCACCCCACGCTTTTGACGGTAAAATTATTTTTTTTGTAGATAACTATAGTTTTGTTCTAGATGTGTTGGAGATGATTTTTTTGTTGACCACTTTAATTTTATCCCAAGCGTGTTGGAAATTAAAATTATTTTAGTTTGCCTTTGGAGAGCACCAGGGCACGAGATATATTCAAAATGTATTTTTGTCTTAACTCTATGAATAAATAAATACATATTTTTGATGGTTTGATCAACGAAACTTGAAAAAAATAATAATGCAATGGAAACAAGCTCAATAGCCTGGAATGAGTTTATGTAATTAAAGTTAGAAGTGATTTTAATTAGAATTGGAGAATGTAACATTACAGTGTACAGATAAAGCATGTATTCCATAAAGAACGAGAAAGAGATCTACAGTGCGGCTACAAACAAGACTTCTTTTCCGCAATTTTCCATGTAATGATAAGGAAATTATAAAGGCAGGTCGTTAGGCCAAGTAATCACGTGAAATTGTTCCTTATCCGACCACAAAGAGCGCCCTGCTGTAGGAATGTGGGACTATTATGTAAAATTAGGCAGAGCAAGATGGAAACTGATTAAAAACAAGACTACTGCATCGCCATTTCAAATATTCAGGTCGCTTCTTTCGCTTTTCCTCCTTTTCGTTCCTTCTCTGGTTATGTAGGCCTAATATACAAAGTAACGATATTATATTTCTTCAATGTTAGTTTTCATTATAATAATTTCGTTTTTTAATTTAGTAGTTTCATCGAATTCGATAATAATATTATTTCATATAATAAAGTAACTCACTAACTCACTGGCACTATCGAATCCGTACGTTCATGTCCGCGCGGACATAAGCTCTCCATGCATCCCTGTCCTGAGCCATTGTTTTGCAATCATCCCCTGTATAATCTAATTCCCTCAAATCATAGTTAATGTTATTCTCCCACCTCATTCTTGGTCTACCAACTGGGCGTCTTCCATCTGGATTTCCTACAAGAATCTTCTATGCACGTCTTTCATGTCCTGCCCATCGCAGTCTACGAGAATATTGTTTCATATTTACAATATAGAACAAGTGGTAAGATATAACTTCCTAGGTTGCGAAATATCATACACAGCGGAAACAGATATAAATAACAAACTAAATAAGTTTAATTATATAACAGGAACATTAAAAAGAACTTTGAAAAATAAAGCCAGGAAAGACTCTATAATAACATTATACAAGACAATGGCAGTGCCTATTATTACTTATGGATCCGAAACATGAATAGTGACAACACAACAATCTGCCAGAATACAAGCTGCTGAAATAAAATTCCTCAGACCAATAGCAGGATATCAAAGAACAGACAAAAAACATAACACAGAAATATGACAACTAAAAGTAGAGGAATTAAACACAACAATAGTGAAATACAGAACAAACTGGACAGAACACTTAGCAAGGATGACCGAGAATAGAATACCAAAAGCAGCATACAGCTATTCACCACGAGGAAGAAGAAGTCTGGGAAGACCAAAGAAAATATGGAAAGAGCAGCAATTTGGAGCTGGAACAGGCTAGTAGGAGTAAATAAGCCTAAACCGTGACGAAGAAGAATAAGAAGAAGAAAAATATTTACAATATAAATTTAATATTATTTTTTATTATTTTAATTAGAAAAAAGGTTGACAGACCTATATACTGCGTAGAGCGAATATTCCATTGCAGTTTAACCTCTCACCTTATAGGTATTTTACGTGCCACATGATCATTAAAGTGGCGCGACCTGTCGAGAGAGGGATTTTAACTATGGATCACACAAATACTTTTTGACCTCACGAGAACTTGGAAGGTCTCCGCGAATAAGTGTCCAGCTCAATGTCAGGGCCTCCTCCAAGACAACACAACATTAAGTCGAAACAAACAATTCGTTCATACTAAACATGACAATATGATAATGATGAGGGTATAATGGGCAGATGATGTTCGGGGACCTTTGGACCTTAAAATTTCTTGACATTTGTCTTAACAGGCGAGGAGAACCTCGAAAAAAATACCAGGAAGCTTGTCTCGATCGGGGATCGAACCAGAACCCGCTGCGTACGAGGCAGTGACGCTATCCCGAGACCACAGCGGTCGAATAAAGGTGAACAAAAAACTTTAGGTGTGGATTGCTCATATGTAGATGTGAAAACATGATAGATCAACATGAGTCCGCAAATTGTTTCTGTACCATTACCAATAAAACTAAATACACTGCTCAAAAAAAAATAGGGGATATTGTAGAATAACCTATTAAGACTATGTTTTTAGGAACAGTATTAGATGCAATCACTTTCTATTACTCCAAAAGAATGTCAACAAGAGTTTGAAGTCATTACGTAACCTCTGTACCACACCAGATGTCAAAGAGATCCTGATTAGGAATATGGCAAACAAACAAAGCAACATTAACATGGGTGAAAATGTTTCTTTAGTATGGTGTATGGTCTCCTCGAACGGCCAGCACTGCCTCACACCTGTATGACATTGATGCAATGAGGTTAGCAATGAGTTCTTGGGGGATACGTGGCCACTCTTCCATAAGAGCAATGTGCAGCTCTGGAACAGTTGTGGGAGGTGCTGGTCTGCCTGCAATGCACCTGCCTAATGCATCCCACACATGCTCAATCGGATTTAAGTCCGGGGAGGAAGCTGGCCATTGCATACGCTCGATACCCTCCACTTCCAGCATGTCGTCCACCAAGCCAGTTCTGTGGGGTCGTGCATTATCGTCCATAAAAAGAAAAGAATCACGTATGGAATCAGCATAAGGCACGACAAAAGGTCGGAGAATCTCATCTCTATACTTTACCGCGTCAAAGTACCACCTTGGATAACGTAGAGGTCCGTACGTCCACCACTACTGACTTCTGCTTACACCATCAATCCACCGCCAACATATGGGGATCTTTCACGTAAAAAACTGGATTGTTTCGTGTCCCTTTTTCTCTCCAGATGAATACACGCCGACTATCACATTCCATGTTGAATCGCGACTCATCAGAAAAAAGAACTGATCTCCATTCAGCATGCCTCCACCCACGATGTTCCTCCGCCCAGTTTCTGCGATCTCTACGGTGTTGTGGAGTTAACCTGGTACACACCATAGGCCTACGGGCATAGATACCACTTCCATGCAGTCGATTAGGGACAGTTTGAGTTGACACCCTGCGTCCTGTTGCTGTTTGAAGTGTATTTCGCAGTTGAGTTGAATTCTGCTGTCTATTCCGACGGGCTGTTAACAAGAGGTAGCGGTCATCCCTTGCTGTTGTTGCCCTTGGTCGACCTTGTCCGGCTCTTCTGTGAACAGTATGTTCTTTGAAAATGATTCCGAAGACTGGAAATCACTCTTTGAGACACCCCAATGGCTTGTGCCACCTCTTGTTGTGTCTGTCCAGCTTCCATCCTTCCTCTGGCCCTCCAAAGCCATTGGTTCAGGTAAATCACGTTGTCGAGGCATCACTGTCCCTAAGGCAAGTCATTCACTAACTGAAAACTGGACTGGATTTAAAAACAGCAACAAAACATTCATCCCCACACCACCCTTTCACATCAACAGTACAGACACTGCCCTCTGGTGTGGTACCGAGGTTACGTAACAACTTCAAACTCTTATTTACATTATCTTGGAGTAATAGAAAGTGATTGCATCTAATACTATTCCAAAAAACATAGTCTTAATAGGTTATTCTACAATATCCCCTAATTTTTTTGAGCAGTGTATATGGTCACACGTAGAAATTCATTATATAATGCAAATGGACAGCCAATGACAAATGTGGGAAATTTTGAGGAAGTGGCTGAATTCAAATACCTAGGAACAATAATCACAAATAGGAATGAGACGCACAAAGAAATTAAACATAGGCTCAATTCTGGAAATGCATGCTATTGTGCATTGCAGAGACTTTTGATGTCCCAACTCCTTTCAAAAAACGTTAAGCTGAAAATATATAAAACTATTATTCTACCAGTTATATTATATGGGTGCGAAACATGGACTCTTACTTTAAGGGAGGAAAGGAGATTACAGGTATTTGAGAATAAAGTACTTAGGAAAATTTTTGGACCAAAGAGAGATGAACAAACAGGTGAATGGAGAAGACTTCATAACAATGAACTACGTGGTCTTTATAGGAAGCCAGATATAATAAGAACAGTTAAGTCTCGTAGACTGCGATGGGCAGGACATGTTGCACGTATGGGGAATGAAAGACTTGCATGGAAGCTTCTTGTAGAAAAGCCAGAGGGAAAACGCCCAGTTGGTAGACCAAGAATGAGGTGGGAGAATAACATTAACTATGATTTGAGGGAAGTAGATTACACAGGAAATGATTGGAAAGCATTAGCTCAGGATAGGGATGAATGGAGAGCTTATGTCCGCGCGGCCATGAACCTATGGGTTCGATAGTGCCAGTGAGTAAGTAAGTAAGTAAGTATCATTACCACTATTAGACGTAGAAGTATACTCCTTACGTGTAAGGCATTTACTGTGCAGCACGAAATCCTCTTGCAATATCCAATAAAGCAAAAAATCAGATAATTGAGGACCCATGCTGATACTGTATAATATTTGTTTTCTCTGTACGGAAAGTTGCTAACAATGGGGCACTTAAGTAAAATGTAATATTCCTCACATTTGCATGTATAATAATAATAATAATAATAATAATAATAATAATAATAATAATAATAATAATAATAATAATAATAATAATAATAATAATAATAATAATAATAATAATAGTAATAATAATAATATTAATAATAATTAACGATTAATTATAATGTAACCGTCTGTGTATATTTCGTTAAAAGCCGAAGTCATAACGCACCTTGGGAAGAAGAGGGCCAAAAATGTAAAAAGTCATAAATTGACTTAAGACTACTATCTGTTAAAAAGTTGGTTTCAAATTGATTTCTTTATGGCCACAAGTCATGTGCAAGAAAAATGGAGACAGGATGAATTGTGTACATATCAAATAGTAGGCCTATATGTACTATACCTTTTTTAAAACTTTGTTAATAACTGAGAATTAAATTTTTTACACTTGTGACCGTCTTCTACTCAAGGCGCGATAAGTGTTTATGGTTCATAATATAAAAATAAAAGCAATCGGTCCAATGATGATCCTTCATTGGACCATGCAGTTTCCATGAGTGGGCTGCTACAAAATATTGGTTCAATAAAACACACAACTAAATAATAACCAATTATCTTGGCCTAATCATTTTTAAAAGTAATGGACCTTGTGTACATTCTTGTTGCTTCTATATCTACGTTTAATCCACTTTTTCTGTCCGGTAAGTCACGTGATCCTTACTTCTATACTCAAGGCACCCTGTTCCTGTAAACACGGCGTGGGGGGCCAGGGGGATCCCAAGATGGTGCTTAATTTCTTCTAGCTTTCTGTGATATAGATTGTAATTAAGTTGAATAATGTAAGATTAGAATGAAATATGTGAGTGTTAGAATCTTTCGTATTTGTTGTAAACTTTATTTTTCTGATTATTCAAAGTTTATAAAATTACACTGAGCAACAAAAAATAAACTTTTTTTTTGTCTCAGAAAGAAAAATATGTGATTCTGATAGTATTTTTTTCCTGAATTCAAACATGATATCGGGTTTTCTCCATCACGCAAGGTTTCCGAGAGACAGGAATTTATAATTTCAAACACTTTAACATTTTCTACATTCGTAACTTCGCAATATTCGAACATTTGGACTTACCTAGAAAGTACCAAATGACAATTTTCTGCTATATTTCGCCTGTGGAGCATCCCTCTTGATGGTCCAACAATAATCGGCCCAGCATATTAGAATTTCATTTGCCTTGATATCTCTTTTCCATAGCTGAATTCTCCTGAGTTAGCTCATTTGGTTTTATTTTACAATGGACAAATAATTATTTAAATCCATTAATTGAAATTGAAATAAAAAAAACTGCCGGTGATGGAGAAATTCCGAATACATATTTGAACCCACGAGAAAATACTGCGTTAAGTACAACTATTTGTACTAATGAGACAAAAATCATGTTGACCAGTGTTATCTTATCTATAACACCATTATTTATTGTAGTTCTAATTAGATTTGTTTCTTTAAAGGTAATTGTAACATAATATTAATTACAGAAAAATCTTAAATGTTGGCAATTGTTTAGAGTTTTCAAGAATTAAATAACATTACAAAAATTAATATTGTTTTTTAATGTAATAAGAACAGTTAGATCTCGTAGATTGCAATGGACAGGACATGTAGCACGAATGGGGAATGAAAGACGTGCATGGAAGCTTCTTATAGGAAGACCAGAGAGAAAACGCCAGACCAAGAATGAAGTGGGAGAATGACATTAACCATGCTTTGAGGGAAGTAGATTATACAGGGCATGATTGGAAAACATTAGGTCAGGATAGGGATGTATGGAGAGCTTATGCTCGCGCATCCATGAACCTACGGGTTCGATAGTACCAGTGAGTTTAATATTTTTTTTTTGCCATTCAGCCAGAAGAAAAATCCATGTTAACTAGTGTGTCGTGGGGCACCTTTTGAGAACCACGCTCTGTAGTTTGGTCTGGAGAGTTTCATTATCACAAGAATTGCCACGAGTCATTTCCAATTTATGTAGAGAATTTGGAAATAAAGAGTGGCATTTGTTAGGACTATTTAACGAATAAAATTAAGCTGTTTACTCACAAATCATTATCTAAATATAGTTATTTTAAAATATTAATATATTTAATGTAAACGGCGATGTGCGAGATCGAATGAGAAACGTTTGTTATGTTTCATTTCTTCATCACTGCAACCAGATCATATTATTTATTGCTAAATAGCATCGAAATATTGTAAGAATGCACCCTAGTGGAGAAAAAATGAAACATCAAACTGTTTATAATCAACATTATAGGTCCTATGATATAGATTATATTTTTCTGGAAAGTAAATTCTTGGGAAATGATACATACGTTTAAGAAAGTGCAAACAGTGGTTTATTTTTTATTGTGGTATACGAATGTTTTTCTAATATATTCCGCAAGCAATATCTGTTTACATTCGTACACTATATATACAATGTGGTAGCCGTATTTCTTAGAGAGTCAGTCACTGCAAAATAATGCTCTGGCCTATTCAGAATGTTAAGAAGGAGGAGCTTCGTTTAATATGATAAACCTATATGATAAATTCCAGTTGAAACACGATTGTGATTGGTTGTAAATCAAAGTCATTGACTCCCATTTGGGACTTGAGTAAAATAGTCTATGTAAATTTAACTTGAACGTCTTTAGTGAAATAACACTCCATTACTGAAACTTGATGAGATTTTGAGAGGGAATTTTAAGAACATAAATTTCCCATATAATAAAAGTTGTGTGTTATTGTTTTACCGTCCATTGTTAATATGAACATGAAGATGTGCTATTTTTGCTCTTGTAATTATACGGCGCCTTTAATATGCTATTCCGTTCCTGCACAACTTCTATTTTGTTAGAAATTGCTACAAATTATCCCATGTGTTCCGCTAAATTACTGTATTTTATGAATTTTTGTAGAAATATTGTAATTAGTTTTCAAGAAATCATTGCTGGAATTAATGTAAATGTTTAATTTTTATTTTTACTTTAATTAGGGTCATCAATCTATAAAGTATTCCACATTTCACCTATTAATTAAAAAAAGTGCAGTACAGGGTTTAAACTCACATTATTATTTTAAAATTAAATTAACCCTATAATTTCCCTTATTGCATATGTGTAACATCGGGAATTTATCACATTATTTCCACAATAAATTAATATTTATCCGGAATGCCTGATTTAGTTATATAACAACGTTATGAATGCATTTGATTTCACTACAACTAAGTCTACACGTTGTGTAACTTTTAAGCCGTAACTAGAATAACTTCAGGTTTTAACCGTTAAGGATTAAGTTAATTTAAGGTTATTAAACCTTTTGGTTGGAATTAAATTTTATGCATGTCTACTGTAGATTCACCCAACTCAGATGATTGTCGAAGGGGTTCGCGAGTCGAAAAAGGTTGGGAACCGCTGTCATATACCTATAAAACGAGAATTTGAGGTAAAAATAACTTAAAATACACGGTATTAATACTGGAAGGTAGAACACCCAACTTATGAGATTCATGATATCAGAAAATGAAGGTCGCCGAGTACTCGTCTACCTAATTTAATCTAATCTATCCAATGTCAGCCGCGGTGGTCTAGTTGTTTACGTTCCATCGCTCTAGTTTCGAGGATTGCGGATTGAGATCCGGGCGGGGTTTGATATGTTTCTAGGATGGATAAATCCAAGGGACAAGGCCTCCGGGAGGAACATTAAGCCGTGGGTCCCGAGTCTGAAGATTTTTCGGACTGGTAAAAGAACGTCAAGAATAAATTTGTGACTTTGAGCAAAATTTAACTGGCCTTCCCCAATCAAGTAATACCCTAAGTTGCCAACTAGATGTCTTATTGAGTCAATATGCTGACCACACTCATTGACGTCTGTATACGTAATTAAATTAGTTTGATCAGGAAACTCCTGCTAGGGGATTAACATGTCTCCACGAGGGGGATGTGTATGATGTAACATACAATACACCTAATCTAATTTAAATTAACCTACTAAATGTAACCTAACCCACTTAATCTAACCTAATTAACCTGAAAATATGTTAACCTACCTAATGTAACCGACTTAATTCGAATAAACATGTTGACAATTGGGTGAACTTGAATTAACATGTCGCTATCACGAATTTTAACTGATCTTATATTTGATATAGTTAGTCTCTTATTTTACTTTGCAAGATTCATAGACGATACATCGCATAGAATAACCGTAGGCTTAGAAATAATTTTGTATCTATCCAATTAGTACTCACGCCCTCCCAGCTATACATTTTATAGAAAAAAGGGCTTTTAAATTAACTCAATTACATTACTTCATACCCTAAGGAAAAATGCTATAGAAAGGACCATTCATATCAGAGCTATTGTTATCCATTAAATGTAGCCTACGACATATTCTATAGACACAGGAATTAAATTAGTGTTCATCCAACATCCTATATGCGGCAAATTTATAAACTTTAAATGAATGCTACGTTATGCTACAGTTTTTACATTTCCTGCTAAAAAAGAAGTTGGTGTCAGTGCACCAGATTGTAAGAGGTAATATTACCTGGTTTTTATAACACTGGAGTTTCTTTCATTTCAACTTTTTACCCTCCTATAAAAACAAACGAGTGTATAAATCTCGCTTTCTCAATTTTTTGTGTGTCTGCAATGCGTTTAGTTATGTTGGCTTTAATATTACAACAGAATACATTGAAAGCTGCCACCTGAGATATGGTTGTAAGTAGGAAATGGCGCTAAGAAAACTTGTGAGAAATAAAACGCCTTACAAACCTCTCTCTACTTCAACATATTGCTATGTGCGATGAAAATAAAAACGTACGACACAATATTATAATTATTTAAAAGGAGAAGAATAGAGAAAATGCTTTACAGTATTGCTGTTCTCATTTCACTGACTTCAAAGATGAAATTGATTGGTTAAGAGAGGAATAAATATAGTGGTGGGAGGAAGGAAGTAAAATAGTGTTACTACAGTGCAGATGCTCTGGCATAAAACCCAAAAGCAAGAAGAATTGGTGTGTAAGAGAGCAGAGCTAAAATAATGGTTATAAATGCAACATAGAAACAGCCACGTTGAATAAAGAACCCTCCGCTAGGTCGTTTTTTTCATGTTGTAAAACTATATACGGAGCAAGACTTGAGAAATATCAATGTAAAGGGATGGGGAAAGAAGTTATTTGTTGGAATTTGGTAGCTGAGAAACAAACGCGAGAGGTAGAATGAGGATGCTCAATAATAATAAAAAAGAGAGAAAGAAAGAAGAAAAAAAGCAGACTGTGATGTAAAAGTCTTCAAGTATGCAGAGTGGAAAGAATTCGTAATGGCAGCCATGAACTCAAATCCGAGAAAAACTCGCTAAATTGCATCTCACACACAAAACTTTATGCTTGCTTATCTTTCCATTAAAATTATGAAATTACTTTCAGACATCTATAAATATCTTTATAAGGAATTTATTGTTAATTTTCTTAGAGAGAGTGAAATAAAAATTATTATTCTTCTTCTCCATTGTATTTAATCTCTTACCTTGCAATATATACTCTTGCGTGTTCCTCGCGAACCTAACTTTCAGCGGAACAACCTGTCAGGAGATATATTTTAAACTTAGGATCATATACATTTTTTTTGGATTACTTATCGAATGCCCTAGTAATTAACTTTTCAATATGTGCTCTTGCATTAAAATATTTATTATTCACGTCCAGATTAACCATAGAACCCATTATGGTTCTTTAAAACAAGTATCGATAACTTCTGGAATATGTAGTCGACTGGAGTCGAAAGTTTTCCATCCTGTTTCTTTTTATTTTGCGAACGTTCTAATCCTTGTTCCTAGTGGGCTTTTTGTGTTGTTAATGCAACACTTTTTATTTTCACACGAAAACTCTGCTTTTAAAAATATTTTTTATTCAATGCCACAACGTTGTCATTTCGACATTCAGGGTTTCTCTCCTGGCATGGAATTATTGTAACCTACTTCTGAGGTTGGGGCGCCTGGAAGGCAGAGTTACATTGCCTCGATGATATATGATAATGGAGGTAATGATGCACCAGGAAAGACCTTAATCCTAAACTTAATTAATATGTTAATGATGACCAGATGATGTTCGGAGACCGTTTGGGCCTTAAAGTTTCCTGACGTTTGTCTTACAGACGAGGAAAAACCCCGAAAAACCTCACCCAGGAAACTTGTCCCGACCGGGGATCGAACCTGGGCACGCTGCGTGACAAGACAGCACGCTAACTCGAGACCTAGCGGTATAGCATCATTCTTTTACAACGGACGATAGCGTTAAGATTGTAGTCAAGAGGATAAATCTTAGTTTTTGTCGTTATTTACCTTAGACATCAATGCATATTGATTGCTTTCATTATCAAGATCTATTTAAACATCATTGATTATTTTACAATAAATTAAAACTCAGTATCTATGAAATACTTGACTGTATAAAATGAGAAATAGACTAAAATCATAGACTCAATATGGTTTATGATGTTTAAATAAGAAATAAATAATATATTATGAAATAAGTTTTGTATGTAATATCACGATATTATTCATCTATTTCTCTCGGGTTTAGTTATCAACGGATGCAGAGCCTTTCCAAGTTTCCATTCCTAATGTGCATCATGATGAGTCCTCGCTAGAGAGCAGTCAACAATACAGGATGATTCATAATTCTTATTACAAACTTCGGGGGTTGTAGAGGGGACTTAGTAGATAAAGTTTTGATAAGGAACCCATGTCTGAAATCGTACCATTTCGATGTAAAATAAGTTTGAACATCGAAAACACATTGGGCTGATATTGTGTGTCTTGTGTTTCAGAATAAGTGTTACAGACTTCTAGGGGTTGTACTACAGTTGTCGAATCGGAGGAAGATCTTCTTGCACGGATTGTGGAGACAGTATAATTTCTACAAAGCAAACACTAGGTCTTTAGGGCGTGTGTATGAAAACATGCGTCGCAGGTACACTTTGTGCAACGAACAACAGGGTCGCCACATGGAATCACACTTGTAGTACAACCCCTAGAAGTTTGTAAAACTTATTCTGAAACACTAGACACAATGTGTTTCGATCTTCAAACTTATTTTACATCAAAATGGTACATTTTCGGACATGGGTTCCTTATCAACACTTTATCTACTAAGTCCCCTCTACAACCTCTAGAAGTTTGTAATAGGAATTATGACACATCCTGTACAAACAACACAAAATGTGTACTTGCCTAATATGTCTCGTGAACTCCAAAAAATGATGACGAATTGATTATTTGATATAGAATTTGGGACATGTGTGGAATATAGGACCAACGTCACCAGAGCTGCATGTATTACGTAGGCCTACATACCAAATTTGCAAAGATTCTACATCCGTTGATGTAACTATGCCTGCACTATTAACGTTTAAACCCTCGAAGAGACGAGTAAATAACCCTGTATTTTAAGGAATCTGAACGTAATTAACATCTTTAACGCCAACACTCAGTTCCATGAAAATGGAGACAAGGAAAGGTAGGCCTGATGCACACATATGCCACCTGATGTCAAAAAATAAAACTTTAACTTATGAGCAAAGTTTCACAGTTGTAATTTAATCTAAATTTTGCAAATAGGCCTAATAATTTGACTTTAAGTTAGGATATAATCTAACTTATAATGAGGAATGTGATATATCCTTTAAAATACAAAACTATAATAAAGTTTTAACAATTATCAACCAAGTTTTTAAACCATCAAAAGTGCAGAGACACACAAGAATGAAAATCTATAAAGTTCTCGCTAGACCCATAATCTGTTATGGCAATGAAGCTTGGTCCATCAGAACTCAGGATGACCGTCATATTACAGCCACGGAGATGACATTTCTGCGACGAACTGCAGGTTATAGCCTTCTAGACCACCAAAGAAATTCAACAATAGCCAGAGAGTTAAACATCGTACCTATATCTGAATACCTCCAAGAATATAGAAACAATTGACTAGCCCATATTCAGCGCATGGATCGTTACAGAATACCAAAACAAATTCTTCACTACATTCCTCGAGGCAGATGATCTGTGGGTCGACCTTTTCGGAGATGGCGGGAGACCGTAACAGGCTACTGGGCCTAATACTTGAAAGGCAGATGATGATGAATTTGACTTTAAGTTGGCTAAATCTAATATATAAAAATGAATGTTTGTTTGTTCATACTTTATGAGCGACCATACCGTTGATCAAATTGTGATGGAGCGTTTTGCAAAATGTTCAGGAGATTCCCGGAATGAACATAGGCTATACGATATTTGTGATACTCAACTCCTTAACCGTTAAAAATCGCCCTTTGTAGTGGAAAACGTGAAAAAATATCTCTTTGGACGCTTAAATGGCTTACGCTGCCTAAAATATTACAAATACACAAAATGAATGTACACAGAATTGAATATCTCTAAAAGCTCTACAAAAAAGTCCGCGACAGCATATGTTTATCTCTTACGGATAACTCACAATAACCATTTTTGTCTTGCATTGATATCAAGAAGATCGAGACAAGTATGTAGATTCCTGTGCAAGCATAGCAGCATATGACGGGTATTCTTTTACGGATAACTCACAATAACGAATTATGAGTTTTAGCTCATTTACGCCAAGAAGATCGAGATAAGTAAATTCCCGGGCAACACCGGGTAATCATCACGGAGAATCTTAAATAATTAGGATATACATTTATAATTATTTTTCATTTAACTTATTCAAATAATCATAAGAATTACATTAATTTTTGTCTTTCAGTTCATTTATGCCAAGAAGTTCGGGATGAGTAGATTCTCGGACAACGCCGGGTAAACAGCACGGGGTATTTAAAAATAATTACGATATAAATTTTCCCTTTTATTTATTTAGGTAAACAAAAAACACATTAATTTTCGTATTTCAGCTCATTTATGTCAAGAAGATCGGGATAAGTAGATTCCCGAGCAACGCCGGGTAATCAGCATGGAGTATCTAAAAATATAAATTTATCATTATTTTTCCTTTTACTTATTCAACTAAACATAAAAGCATATCAATTATCATTTATTTAGGCGTAGCAGCGCAGGCCGGGTATTAGCTAATACCTTATAAAATTGATAAATTTAATACCCTAATTTCTGTGTAACAAAATTAAAAAACCGAAGTAAAAATAAAAATTAATATGGTTTTTTGTAACAAGCTACAGTCAAGGGAATGTATTGTATTTTTTTGAGCGATAATGCGTTTTGTCGTACTTACAGCAATGGCGATCATGATTGAAAGTTCAACTACCTACATATCGGGGTTGCCAACCTAAATAACTATACTGTAATAAAATAACTATACTGCAATATAGTTATACACACGCGTGTGGGAAGTAAAATCACTGCCCTTTATGTATACTACATACAATGTATATATACAAAAAAATATCCAAAAGGTAGTGTTAATATATATTATACAAAACAAATCACTTCATTTTAAATGAACTGAACTTTATTAAAACAATAAATACTACTGGCCGGCATTTTATCACTAATTGGTCTCACGACCTCCTGTTGTTTCAAATAATAAACATTGCCCGCACTGTCAACGTTAGCCAATTGTTTATAATGAACGCAGCGATTTCCAACAAATACGTTATTATTTTACTATTATTTATCATTTTGAAAACACCATCGCGCAAAAAATAATGCACAACCCACGTTAGCAAAGAGTTTTGCAGAAGCTCGGTTTTTAAACACTTTCCTCAATTCTGTAAAAACCACTTCCCAACCTCGCATCGTAATATACTATTTTGACATCGTCATATCGATGGGATTTATTTTGTCTATTAACATCAGTGTAAGTGAAAATGGAGATATTTGAGTCCAATCTGAACAAAACACAGTCGACAAATAAAGAGAATCTGGCTGTGAAGAGAGGAAAACAAGCTCGAAATAAAAATAATATGTACTGATTCTAATTGCATGGCATTATTAAAATTTGTTGTGTTAATAATTAAGGGCACATTTAGCTTTATAACATGTGTATTGTTAAATACTTGTAACCATTCGTGCTGAATTAATTTTTAAATAATTGAAGTTTGGCCATCGATTACTTATATCCAGGTACAGTTTTTTTTATTATCTATAACACTGAGCAACAAAAAATATACTTTTTTGTCTAAGAAAGAAAAATATGTGATTCTGATAGTATTTTTTATCCTGAATTCAAATATGATATCGGTTTTTCTCCATCACGCAAGGTTTCCGAGAGACAGGAATTTATAATTTCAAACACTTTAACATTTTCTACATTCGTAACACACAATATTCGAACATTCGGACTCACCTAGAAAGTAAAAATGATGATTTTTTGCTATATTTCGCCTGTGGAGCATTCTTCTTGATGGTCCAACAATAATCGGCCAGCATATTAGGATTCAATTTGCCTTGATATCTATTTTCCATAGCTGAAATAATTTGAGTTAGCTCATTTGATTTTAGTTTACAATGGACAAATGGACAAAAATGTTTATTAAAAAATAATTATTTAAATTCATTAATTAAAATTGAATTAAAAAAAAGTGTGGGTGATAGAGAAATTCCGAATACATATTTGAAAATTTGAAAACACGATAAAAACTGCATTAAGTACAACTATTGGTACTCATGTGACAAAAATCATGTAGACTAGTGTAATATATTTAAAATTACACTTTCGTATTTAAGTAATCATATATAATAGTACCGTACCTCACTTGTATCGCAATATTCGGTAAGCACTTGTTACTGATCGAGAAAAGGTTTAAAAAAAAAAAGAGGCGCTTGCGTCGAGTTTTTTTCAATTTTCGAGATCTGTTACGTGCTTACCTCAAGTGTATTGCATACTATTTTTTGGTCGATGTGACTAATTTTTATCAAATATAGTAATACATGAATTAAGATATTGGTTGGATGTAAATTACTTCTATGAGAAAGAAACATTTGGTGATCGTTGCTATGTAGCTTTTCATTTGTTTTATTATAAGTAAAGATTGTTGGCTGTGGAGACATTTTTATATGTAGTACCGTGATTAGAATCTGTTTGATTATTTTATTATGGAAGGAGTAATGTTAGATGATAGAGAAATTGAAGATGCCTGGAGAGTGAGATGTTCTGCATTAATTCCGGAAAAGTCTAAAGAAAGGTACGAGTTAGTGTACAAAACATTCAAGAAATGTTTTATTTTACTTACCGAACGTGTGCTTTTTGAGTTCATATAAGCATTGCGATATATTTTGTTTGCATAACAAGGAGGTTAGATGTAGGAACGTTGACTTACTTCCAGTAACAACAATATTGGTAAATATAAGAAATAAAAAATATGCCTTACAAGTAGTTTTATCGTAGAACCATAATATTCTTTTCTTTTATTTTTTAAATATTTTTTATTCAATGCCCCTGGTTTGTCATTTCGACATTTCTGGTGTTCTTTCCTGGTATTGGCGTAACTGTAACCCACTTCTGAGGTTGGGGCGCCTGGAAGGCGGAGTTACGCTGGTAACTGTGTGATGATGATGGTGATAGTGGTGCGAACCCTAATATTCTGAATGCAAGATAAAACTTGAATTTCAAATTAAAAAACTAAATATATTTTTTATAAATAATTTCAAAAAGTATGTTTTGAGGGACTAACTAGCTAACTCACTGGCACTATCGAATCTATAGGTTCATGACCGTGAGGGCATAAGCTCTCCATACTTCCCTATCCCGAGCTAATGTTTTTTTAATCATTCCCTGTATAATTTAGTTCCCTCAAACCGTAGTTAATGTTATTCTCACGTCTCGTTCTTGGTCTACCAACTGGGCGTTTTCCACTGGTTTTCCTACAATAAGCTTCCATACATATTTTATTCCCCGTTCGTGCCACATGTCCTGCACATCGGAGTCTACTAGACTTAAATGTTCTAATTATATCTAGCTTCCTATAAAGACCATGTAGTTCACTGTTAAGTAATCTTCCCCATCTATCTCTGTTTTCGAGGGACTATTTCACTGAATCAGTTACAAGAGATTCATAATATATTGAGTAAAGTCTAGAACAGTTTACAGCTCCACTGAGAAAAGTGTACCAATAGGTCGATAAAGTAATTTTTTTCAATAATAATTAATCAATTATTTGAGTATGAATAACTATACCATGTAAGTATATCAGTTATTGTGAACTACTTTTTTCAGCCGATTCTCCTTAACACGTACTTTATGACCTTAACAAGTACTTTATGACCTAATAGTTACTACAGTAATTTTTACGAAAATTATACAAAATTAACGATTCCGACCAACACTAACGGTTATGGTGTAATCATGGCATAAAACATGTAAGACGAAAGTATCAAGTATAATATGAACTGTACTGTAAGAGAACAGTGGTTGTGCAGTAATGAATGCTCCTCACGTAACACGGGTCAGCAGTGGGTCACATGACGTTAACAGTAGGAACAGCCCCTGAGTGCTCTCTTATTGTGTACAAAATTAAATTATTTGTTGAATTACGTGTTGGGGTCATTATGCTACAAGCTACTTGTCCAACTGAAAACAAAGCATGATACTACCAGGCCTGGGTTCGATACTCGGCGGTGTTAAACATTTGAATTGTTTAGTTTAAATACGTTATATAATGTAAATGGACAGCTAATGACAAACGAAGATTTTGAGGAAGTGGCTGAATTCAAATATTTAGGAACAATAATCACAAATAGAAATGGCATGCACAAAGAAATTAAACATAGGCTCAATTCTAGAAATGCATGCTGATATGTAATTCAGGGACTCTTGACGTCCCAACTACTTTAAAAAAATGTTAAACTGAAAATATACAAAACTATTATTCTACCAGTTATATTATATGGATGCGAAACATGGACTCTTACTTTAGAATAAAGTTCTTAGGAAACATTTTAGACCAAAGAGAGATGAACAGACATGTGAATGGAGAAGACTACATAACAGTGAACTACAGGGTCTTTATAGGAAGCCAGATATAATAAGAACAGTTAAGTCTCATAGACTGTGATGGACAGGACATGTTGAACGAATGGGGAATGAAATACTTTCATGGAAGCTTGTAGGAAAACGCTCAGTTGGTAGACCAAGAATGAGGTGGGAGAATAACATTAACTATGATTTGAGGGAAGTAAATTATACAGGGAATGGCTGGAAAACATTAGCTCAGGATAGGGAATGTATGGAGAGTTTATGTCCGCGCGGTCATGAATCTATGGGTTCGATAGTGGCAGTTAGTTAATTGATTGATTCAATTAAATCAATTTAATTGTAAAATTTTCAATTTCAGGGCCAGGAGGAGTGGTGGAGTACAATTTTTAATCGCTAGATTTTGCGCCGGATTCACGCATTAAAATTACAAATCCTTCCGCAGAATACATATATTTGTTGAAAAGCACTGTTGATAGCAAATCGTCCATTGGACGGGGACACTAAGCCTGGTTGAACCCTTGATGCTTTTCGACAGGAGTAGATTACATGCCGGCACCGGGTTTCACCTTCTCACTTCTCTTCATCATCATCTCACATACACAAGCATACACAACACTCATCCTATACTACTCTCTGTATACAATAATAGAATATCGTGTGCCGCTTAGGGATCGTCTTTTGTTTTCGTTGCTTCTATTAGCGTAGATCTGATTACCTCCAAGGTTATTAATCACAAAATTACTTGCCTCGGGCCCATAGAAGGCAAGGATTGATTCATCTTTCTTTCCAAGGCGTATTAACATAAATCAATAATGATTCTCAAACCCACAGAGTGACTGAAAATGATTGTTTTCACTATGATTATCAATCAGGAAAGCTAGACAGCAAAATAAAGGGAGCTGGAAATGATCTCCTAAGTGAGTGAGTTTCCGTATAGGGTTATACCAAACAGCTACGTGCACATAAATCAGATAGAACATTAATTATATAAAAAAATGATATTTAATGCAAACAAGTAGTCTGAAGTAAAAGCAAAATCAAGATAAACATTTGATCATTCAAGAACATAATATAAATAAATAAATGATAATACTTTTACAAGACAAAGACCACACCATACCTCATACTACACTCATACTAGCGTCCAAGCCAGGGTTGGCTTCTTCCCTGGTCTACAGGACCAACCAAAACTGCGCCGCTCTCTCGGCTTCAGACGACCTTGTCCATTTTAGAGTTCCAATCCCATCTCGGAACAGATCGATGAATGAAAGAATGAATCAATGAATGAAGAATGAATGATAACGTTCTGCCTGTGCACCACGTATATGAAGGTTCCGAGGTAGAGGGGAGATGCGCCGTAGGAACAGCGCACCAGGAGAGGTAAAGAGGGAGAGTGGGGGTAGATGCAAGGAGAAAGGAATATTGGCATAGTTCATGAATATCACAGTCTAGGGAGGATAACGACGCTGCAGTAATGAGCCGAAAAACGCACTTTCGGTTCAATCGTACATCATCTACATAAAGAGGTCTGCCGAAGTGAAGTGTAATTTGAAAATAGACCACATTAGCGCCCTCTATCCGCTCAGCGCGGAACCCGAAGCCATTTTCCAACTGATAAAACGTTTTAAACGTTTAATACAAAGAATGTAGCTGTGTTGAACACTTTAGGGCTGCATGTTTATTTAAGGAGGGTCCGGATAAGACAGCAAGAGGAACTTAAAATACATATCCATCCATCCATAGTAATTCTGCCCGAAGGTAGGTCCTTCACTGCAATCATAGCATTTTCATGATATGCTTGCAGCTTTACTAGGAAATTGTAGGTGTGGTAGCTTCCCGTTGCTTTCCACATCGGTGAAGGATGATGATGATGGTCATATAATTAAATACGGATTAATAATAAATATATTTACTATAATCACATAAATGATGATAATGATAAGGATAAGGCAATATGATTTCGGGGACCGTTTGGGCCTTAAAGTTTTCCTGACATTTGTCTTACAGGTGAGGAAAAACCCCGATAAAAACCTCACCCAGAAAAACTGCCCCGACCGGGGATCGAACCCGGGCCCGCTGCGTGACAAGGTTAGAACTAGGGCGGTATCTGATCGCCTTCGAACCTCTAACTTTCGTTTTTGATCATAGAAAACATTCTTGGCAAATATATCGAGACCACAGCGGTGGACAAAATACATATAATAAATATAATTTGTTTTTCTGTAATTGCAATTTAAAACTATTCATCACTCTCGTCAGCCAAGGAGAAGGCAACCTTCTAAGGGAAAGGGACACCAACAGAAAACCTCCGGTCCTCCAGGTTGGGGGTTGTGCGTCGGGCTGGAAACCCACCACGTAAAACGACCTTTCTCAAAAGTATCAAACGAGGAAGACCAAGAAAGCGCTGGGCGAACAGATGTGAGATCGGAACAGGCAAAGACCTAATCTGTGAAGTTGATGATGGTGATGATCTATCTATCAAATTAGCCGGATGCAACGTGATATAATTACTGTCAAGTATCCTCGCTATCATCTCTGGAGAAGGATTTGATGTTGTGCTCTAAAGTGTCTTCTTCCATTCCGTTGCAGATGTTTGATAGGATGCGATTCATGGAACTGAAAGATCGCTCGTAATTGAAATTAGAAAGATTAGTAAAGTTGTGTCACTTTATATTAAATGTTCATGTCATATGATTATTTCTAGAAGTTGGTAATTGTAATTCACTGGGATTCAAAATATTTAAATGAAGTCAGTTTTAACACTTTGATACTGGATTATCTTCTTGTATACGAGAATCAAAATACAAATATTTTGTACCACTGTTTTGTGGATCATAATAAAGTCTAGGAAAATCTTATTCCCACTTGAAATTATTGTAACTACGTTTTCCTGTGTCAGATTTGTACCGGAGCTCGGTGGTAGGCAAGAGATCTCAGGGTTATGAACTCTTTATAAGCAAAAGGACAACGTATAAATGTACACTCAATTTTAACGAATCCAAGAAACTGTTTATTTACGAGAAATACACTTTTGTTAATACAGTTACAAAGTTTTATCTATGAGTGGAGTCGATGAAATACTTAGAGGTCCACGTGCTCGAATCAATATTGTCAATGTCCAAATGCTTAACGGACTATAACTTTAAATTTAACTATTTCTCGGACGAATCTAATATTTAAACTGAATCGGAGATCGCGGTCTGCAGGTCTACGATGTTCCAACACTGAACACAGAGTCACTGATAGTGATAGTGAGTATTTTGATATAAGTTCTCGCTTATAAAGGCGGTGGCTCCTCCCACTTTTCTCGAATCCACTCCTTACAATTGAATATATATTTATGTTACAATAATATTATTTACTAGTATGTATAACATTTCTAAGAACTGGGTAAATTGGTTCTTTGATAATTAATAGATAAACGTTTATCAGTTTCTTTGGAAACTTTCAATGTTAAGAGATTATCTTTTCTAGAGGTGAATGAATGTCTTTTGTTGTCTGTACTAGCAGGTAGTAATTCTTTATCATCATTTCTTGGAATTGCTTAGTAACGTTAATTCTAAGAATTGGGTCAATAGATTTTTAATATTTTTAATAGATAACTAATGTTATCTTTTCTTAAAGAATGATTATTTCTTTTTAGTTGTATAGCCTGCTAATTGGAATTAGTTATATTCTTTTGACAATACACTTTTTGTGTTCCTATATTATTTGTAACTTGGGTAGTAGGTAAAGTTCTGACAATACCTCTTTATTTGTCATTTGTATAGCAGGTAGCGTTTTACAGTATTTTATTCTAGACAAATGTACGTGGAATTTTTACCTGGATATATTTCTACTTTTCCACATACATATTTTATAGCGATATTAGTAATATATTCTATTTTCATTATTTATAGATTTATTTAATTTTAATAACAATTTAATATATTTCGGAACATTTTAGTTTCAGATCCATGCATATTAGAGTTGTATCTTAGTTTATATGTCTCCTATCATATTAATCGCTACAGATTTCTTTCACTTTCTTTATCAACATTAATGTTTCATGATTACCTTTATTTCCTTTTCAGCTGAGACTCCTGAGAAACATGGGTCAAACAATATTTTATATTTTTTATATAAACCAGCTTCATGGGCTAGTGGTCAATGTTCCTGACTACTGTTTATTAGGTCCCGGGTTCGATTCCCGGTCAAACCATAGGAATTTTTCCTTAAAGGAAATTATTCCTGTGGTTGTACATGGTCTGGAATTTTGGTTAAGTTTAGGTTAATAACTCTTCTGGAGTTTCATTATTATTTATCACCCACCATATCAGCGGGTTACCGTAACTCTGCCTTCTAGGCTCCCCAACTTCAGAAGCCAAGTCAGGAGAGAATACCAGAAATGTCATAAAAGACATCCTGGTGGCATTAGACAAAAACATATTATCTTTGATATGCTATCCCTCAATTATATATGTTTACTTTAGGGGAGGAAAAAAATATTACGAGAATTTGAGAATACAGTTGTTAGGAAAATTTTTGGACCAAAGAGAGATACACAGGCAGACGAATGAAGAAGACTACATAACGGTGAACTACATGATCTTTATAGGAAGCCAGATATAATAAGAACAGTTAAGTCTCGTAGACTGCGATGGGCAGGACATGTAGCACGGATGGGGAATGAAAGACGTGGATGGAAGCTTCTTGTAGGAAAACCAGAGGGAAAACGCCCAGTTGGTAGACCAAGAATGAGGTGGGCATATAACATTAACTATGATTTGAGGGAAGTAGATTATACAGGAAATGATTGGAAAACATTAGCTCAGGATAGGGATGTATGTCTGTGCGGCCATAAACCTACGGGTTCTATAGTGCCAGTGAGTTAGTAATAATAATGATAATAATAATAATAATGGTATTATTACTGGTAATAATAATAATAATAATAATAATAATAATAATAATAATAATAATAATAATAATAATAATGGTAGTAACAATTTTGTACTAGAGCATGCCATTAACTATTTAGAGAATGAGGAAGGCTTACAACTGAATGGTATTAATAAGCTGTTAGTTTATGCTGATGATGTAGTACTACTGGCCAATAGCGAGGAGATACTAAAGGCCAACACGCACACCCTATTGAGTAACACTAAGAAATTGGGACTGGAAGTAAATATCAGTAAAACTAAATGTATGGTCACAAGTAGAAATTCAGTATATAATGGAAATGGACAGCTAATGACAAATGAGGGAAATTTTGAGGAAGTGGCTGAATTCAAATACCTAGGAACAATAATCACAAATAGGAATGAGACGCACAAAGAAATTAAACATAGGCTCAATTCTGGAAATGCATGCTATTATGCATTGCAGAGACTTTTGATGTCCCAACTCCTTTCAAAAAACGTTAAGCTGAAAATATATAAAACTATTATTCTACCAGTTATATTATATGGGTGCGAAACATGGACTCTTACTTTAAGGGAGGAAAGGAGATTACGAGTATTTGAGAATAAAGTTCTTAGGAAAATTTTTGGACCAAAGAGAGATGAACAGACAGGTGAATGGAGAAGACTACATAACAATGAACTACATGGTCTTTATAGGAAGCCAGATATAATAAGAACAGTTAAGTCTCATAGAACTGCGATGGGCAGGACATGTTGCACGTATGGGGAATGGGAGACTTGCATGGAAGCTTCTTGTAGGAAAGCCAGAGGGAAAACGCCCAGTTGGTAGACCAAGAATGAGGTGGGAGAACAACATTAACTATGATTTGAGGGAAGTAGATGATACAGGGAATGATTGGAAAGCATTAGCTCAGGATAGGGATATATGGAGAGCTTATGTCCGCGCGGCCATGAACCTACGGGTTCGATAGTGCCAGTGAATAAGTAAGTAAGTAAGTAATGGTAGTAACAATGACAATGATAATAATGGTAATAATAATACTAATGATGATAATGACGGTAATAATAATTATAATTATAATAATAATACTGATAATAATACTAATACTAATAATAATAATGGCATTAATAATAATAATAATGACATTAATAATAATAATAATAATAATAATAATAATAATAATAATATTGATAATATTAATGGTGATTGGGACCTAATTTTTTTTTCAATTACGAATATTCCACAATACAGTGTTTCTCCTTCAAACCCAAAGTGATTTGTCGCCAGAGGTTCCTGTCTAAAGCATCTTCATCACTCAGATCTCTAGCTTCCATACTTCTCCTCACTGATAATAATAATACTGATAATAATAATGATGGTAATAATAATAATAATAATAATAATAATAATAATAATAATAGTAATAATAATAATAATAATAATGATAGTGATACTACTACTACTACTACTACTGCTACTACTAATAATAATAATACAAATAATAATAATAATAGTAATAATAATAATAATAATAATAATAATAATTTCGATTGAGGGTCTTTCCACTTTTCAGCGGTTGCCCTTTTACCAGCCGGCTGCTGGCCCTTCACATCCACATGTGTCAATCACAGAGGTAGATGATCAACAGCCAGTGTAGGGGTGACATGTGGTTAGCATGTCGAGTCCCCCAGCCGTTATAGCTGGTTCCTCAACCTGGAGCCGCTACTTATTGTAGCTACCCAATTGCCTCACGATGCTGGGTGGGCACCGGTCCCATACTGGCCGAAATACCATGAGAAAATTTCTTCCCCCATGGAGACTCGAACCAGCGCAAGTCCCATAGCTCTGCGCCAAGGCTTCCTACCTTAACCGCTCGGCTACGGCGCGGGACATAATAATAATAATAATAAAAAAATAATAATAAAGAAAAATCCACCGTTCTAGAAGTTGTCGTTGCCTCAGACGCAGTGTGACAAGTTTCGTGGATGTTCTGTTTTTAAATTTTTCCTCATCAGTAAAGAAATGTGAGGAAACTTTAATCCCCATACAATCTCAGAACACCATCTGGTAATCCACCATCATCCATGTAATATTCGCCTTGTTAAAAAACACATTACAAATATAATGTAAAAAATGATTATAAAAATAACTGAATATCTGTAAGGTTCAAACGTTTGAGGCGATGAGTTAACCATATGTCACTCGCTGACATTGATAGGGAAATTTACTTGCATAAGCAATTCCCGATAGGGATAACCCTTGTTCGCATGGTCGGTTGATTAAAAATCTAGTTTGGTTTAGTCGACCAGGGGTTGCGTCAGCTTTTACATCAAGGCTTGGAACACTGGGTATGTAGAGTACATACTAAACTAGAATAGGCCTAAGGGTTAGTCGTCCTTAACTTGGTCAAAACTATATAAAATGTGTAGACATTTCGGAGCCGGTTCCATCTTCAGCATAATATTTTTTGTTAGTATTGACAATAGAAAAGTACAAAATAGTGATTAAAGATCCTAAGACGTGATATTACCTTGATCTTAAATTGTCTGTAAATGATATGAAATAAAAGAATGAGACAAAACAAGAACAAAGATTGAAAGCAATTGCGATGATATAGCAGGATATACTCTGATGGATAAGAACATAAATGAAGATATAAGAAAGGAACTAAATATTTTCAAACTCACAGATCGAATAATTAAATATAGGAACGCCTGGAAAGAACATGTTGATAGAATGCCAGAACAAAATATTTCCAAAATTATTGAACCGAAAGTGCATTTTTCCGGTTCAGTGTGGTATCTTTGTTCTCCTCCCTACACAGGAACATTTGTGAAATATGCCAATATCCATGTTCTCCTAGTGGCTACCCCTTCCCTCTTCATCCTTCCTGCCGCGCATGTCTACGGCGCATTCCCCCTCTACCTCGGAACCTTTATATACATAGTGCACCTACAGAACTATATCATTCGATCATCCTAGCAATCGGCGTTTTGGTTGTACTAACGGATTCAAGAGTGGAATCCGGTTCCAGATCAATATGCGACTGGAAAGTTAAAACATGGACTTCTACGTAGACAAGTTGTCTTGAGGCCAAGAAGAGGCCTGTTTGAGTTGGTCCGACCGTCTAGGGAAGAGGATATTCCCGAAACTCGGACATCTGTGTGAGTGTGGTGTGATGTATGGTATGTTACTTATTTATTTTTCTGTACGGCTACTTTGATCGTTTGATCGAATGCCATCATTTTTTTGTTGTTAATTTACTTTTACTCAGCCAACTTGTTTATTAAAAGTTATCTTTTAAACAACGCCCCTCTTGCTTTGTTTAAGTATAAATAGTTGTTCACTATCCTGTTATGGAAATCACTCACGTAAGAAACCATTCCGAGCTCCTCAACTATCATGCTGATTAGCATTATTAAAAACACAGTCATTGTCTTGTTCACTCACTGTATGTATTTAATAATTAGTATCTGTCAGAGAAAGAAAGATGAATCAACGGCTACCTTCTATGGGCCCGAGGTAAGCCATTTTCCTGATAAGATATCCTCTTTGGAAATCAGATCCACATTAATAGAAACAGCAAATTACAAAACCCGATCCCGGAGTAAAGGTAGCAATCTGCGTGGTTTTCATTTGACCCACAAATGGTAGTCAGAGAACGTGGTTTATTTATTGTGGTCAGGTGTCGCCCCGCGCGCACATTATTGCTAAATTATAAACCACACGGAAGGAGAAATGTTGGACGCCCACACAGAAGATGGTATGAATATTAACAATTTTAAGTTTCTTGAAATCGGAACGAGCCAACAGGCTTAATCCCTGGTTGAAGAAGAAGAAGAAGAAGAAGAAGAAGAAGAAGAAACATGTGAACATAGAAAATATACGGAATCCGAGAACAACAGAATATTGACGATTATGATTGATGTACAATCAACATATTTATGATCCTTAAGGGGACCGACTGGTGAATTTCAAATTTCATTTAGTTTTCATCTGATCGTTTTAAAATTTTCATCACATTCATTATGTGCTTATAGAAGTGTTTCTGTGAAGTTTGGTGTTTATAAGTAGAATAGTTTCAGAATTATGATTTTTTAAAACTATTTTTTTAATATTTCCTAAAAATGCTCCTTACGATGCATTTTTAAATATTCTGTGTTCAGATTTGAGATTCAGAGTCTTTATGATTCCACTGAACACATTTGCTATGCAAAACAAATATTCATAAAGGGAGGATACTCCTTATTTTTTATTTTAAAAAATTACCACTCCTATTATTTCTTCCATCTCAATTTTAAAAGAAACATGTGTTTTAGACAAGTAACTGCATAGAAAATTTTAATTAGCATTTATTGGAGAGTCTAACCATAAAATGTTACTTTGATAGCAAAAACATTTCATCGTAAGACGCATTTTAAGTTTTGGAAAATGTAAAAAAAAAAAAAAAAAGGAAACCGAAAAAAAACTCATTTTAAATTGTAAGTACTAATGCTGACCACACGAGAAAGGATATTTAAACTCTTACGTCATGGGGTCAATTTTGCTCCTACAATAAATATGTTTACATGAAAATGATCCTAAAGAATAAGAGTAATTAAAAAGCAAATAAACAAAAAAATCATTTTTTTACCATTTTTTTCAACATTTTCACCATTCGGTGGTCCCCTTAAATAGCATGCATAATATTGTACAATAAATTATATCATTTCAATATTGAATTTCAGGCGAAGGAAATAAGCACAAATTGTAACATAAAAAGAGAAAGCGTGTCATGTCAACATAGCTTAAGTCACAGGTATAATGACGAACTCCTGGAAACCTGTGATGTTTGCCTTTTAGGTAACAGTTCACATGTTACAAACTAATAATGAAAAAAATAACCCAAAGGTTTTTTTGGAAGTTAGAAGTTTTTGAAGAATACAATTAAATACAAAGAAATTAAATGAAAACAAATTACGATCCCGTCGCCATGGCGACCGTTGTCTAAACATTCTATTTGGATTATCAGAAAAAAAGTTCGGAATACACACAAACACACAAATGAACACACATTTGACTAATGAATCCAGTACAATCAGCGGCTATTCTTTCAGTCGGCGTTTTATGTGATGTGCCCTCAAGCACCTATTCAGCGGAACAACAAGCTCAAAGTGATTCTATTTGTTTTACCGTGATTTTTGTTAATAATATGACCCTTTTGTGATCTACCCTACGGTATAATACGTACTGTGCAGATGCTTTAAAACGAGTTTTCAGTGCTCAAGGGTTTTGCTTTGTTCGAATAAAAAGATTTTGTTTTATACTTTTAGTTCATACTATTTTTAAATAATTAATAATTAAATTAATGTCATTAACAGTAACTGCATTTTGATATACATGTCTCTGTGAGAAATAGAGGAAGTGGCGAGAAGCAAATTAATAAATATTTCATTGATTGCGATGGTATATCATTTGTCAAAGGCATCACTGCTGTCAACAGATATGAAAGAGATTTGCCATTACGGAATTATGTTAATCAATTGTGGAAATATTATAAATGGATTTAATGGAATGTGTTTGTTATTAAAATACTTTGAAATTGAAACAAAATGTGAATATAGAACACGAAAACAAGTCACGTTGAAACCTGTCAGGTTGGTGGGCACCGGAATTTGAACCCGAGTCTCGAAAGCTACCGCTTGAGCAAACTTTCTCGCTTACGAATACGTTGAAATTGTGGATAAAAGAGGATACATATTCATCCATGCATGATCGATATCGTAACGATATACTCTACCAATTAATCGCCGAGTTTTTACTTAAATTCCGACCATGTTCGGTAGTCAAGTTAATAAATTAAGAACTCAGTTCAGTTGGTACCGGAATAGAAATAAAATAGACGAAAACAAGTTGAAATAAAATTCAAGAATACAGTAAAAGCTTATTCGCGGGGAACATGTTCCGTAAATATGCCGCGAATACAGAAACCGCAAATATGGAATGGTAATTTGTATTGGTATATAGGAGATTCGTTCCATGATTCCAAGATGAAATTAAAATCATCTGAATAAAATCAATTAATGAGAGATTTTGAACAATTTCTATTAATTATTATTGTAAGGCTTAGGCAAGGGCTTAAAGAAGTTAGTATTTTTTTCCTGTTTTGCCGCTTTTAAAAGGTCTTTGAAATATTCAGCGGCGAATTCAGTGATATAATTCCTTATTTTGTCTTCGGACTTCTTGATGAATCATACAGCTATTCATTAACAATGAAACAGTGCGATATGGATGCAAAACGGCTGGCCAACGCGTAAACGGTCAAGCATTTCTATTTTTGCTTTAAGTGGCAACACTACTTTTTTCCGCATCGGATATAATTTTCTTTCCTCCTAGACATTATAAATTGGCAACAAAGCAGTAGATACAAGTGTCATTCAATCAAAATTATTGCAACGAGTGACAAGTTCAAACAATAAAACACCGAGAGTAGCGAGGGTGTCGTCATTTAACGGACATAGCGGCACGTGAAATACGGCGGCGATGACTTTTAACAACGAACTTTAGGCTTAGTTGACAATAAGGTTTGTTTTACTTTGATATTAATTTGTCCATTTGATTTGAATCACTCTTTGTAAAAGCCGCCTTGGCACGTGCCTGTAGTAAGAAAAAAGTTGCCGATGCGTTTATAAAAGATACTAATCCTTCTAATATACCGAATGGATCCGCGTATAAATAACTTTTTAGCCGCGAATAGAGGAAATGTGTCGCAATTTTTTAACTCGCGTGTAATGAAAACGCGAATAAGGGATCTGCAAATAAGGAGTTTTTACTGTAATAATACTAGGCTTTTTGATGTACTTCCGGCTATAAATGACAGCAGGAAGTACCCAAAAATAGTTAATAGCAGTCAAAAGTGCTTCAGAATGTATTGTATCCACATTCTGCAACAAATTTAATTCAAACATAGCTATGTAGTAAACTATACGATCAATATTTAGTCAATATATTGCACAGTATTTTGCACGATAGTATTGCTTGGCCAACCCACACGGTGCAATATTATTGTTCAATAAATTAGTTCGCGGGTGATACTTGTGCAGTCAACATGTGGAATAATACGAAGACAGAACACAGAACTGAAATAGTATTGCGCGATATTGCCAACAGACGACGCAGTATTTACTAGATTGCACAATAAAAATCAAACTGTTTTTGATTGACTCAATATATTGCGCAATCTTTCAAGCGGCCCTACACGATCAATATTTACGTCAATATATTGCACAATAATATTGAGTCAAATTGAAAGATTGCGCAATATATTGAGACAATCAAAAGCAGTTTGATTTTTATTGTGCAATCTAGTGAATATTGCGTCGTCAGTTGGCAATATTGCGCAACACTAGTTCAGTTCTGTGTTCTGTCTTCTTTTATTATTCCACATTTTGACTGCACAAGTATCACCTATGAACTAATTTATTAAGCAATAATATTGCACCGTGTGGTTGGCCAAGTAATACTATTGTACAAAATATTGTGCAATATATTGGCGTAAAGCGGGACCTAGATGGTCAACATATACGTCAATATATTCCACAATATTTTGTACAATAGTATTACTTGGCCAACCCACATGGTGCAATATTATTGCTCAATAAATTAGTTTGCGGGTGATACTTGTGCAGTCAACATGTTTATTCCAACTGTTAACACAGAATTGAACTAGTATTACGCAATATTTCCAACAGACGAGGCAATATTTACTAGATTGCACAATAAAAATCAAACCTTTTTTATTGACTCAATATACTGCGAAATCTTTCAATATGATCTACAGACGCCCAATATTATTGCACAATGTCAATCATTGTGCAATATATTGACATAAATATTGACGGTGTAGGGGCCGTTTAAGGCTTTTTAATTTTTTATTTCGTCCTTATTTATAGACTTTTAACATCTAAGGTCATATAGCATGTATTTATTTATTTTTAACAATTCTATACAATATTGAATGTTATGAAACTGGTCCTGATATTGAAATCCCAACCCAGTATTTGTGTTGGCGACTGAGGAAAACTAGGAGAAAACCTCTTTCATATCTCGGAACCGGGTTTTGAACCCAGGACCACCCGAATACAAATCTCAAGTGCTACCGCTTGAGGCATCTCGAATGTTTATAACTCGTATTTAATTTTGCAGGCAATCAACAACTAGAATTATTACATGCGTTATCATTAGAATCCGAATCAACCAACAAACATTTAAAAATCATGAAAGCATTAACTGTATGTAGACTTCAAGAAGGCATACGATTCAATTAAGAGGGAGAAGTTATATAGTATCCTGCTGGAGTTCGGAATTCCTAAAAAGTTAGTTAGACTTATACGAATGTGTCTAAATGGCACAAAGCGTAAGGTGCGAGTAGGCAAACAGTTTACGGATACTTCTGAAATCCAGAATGAGTTGAATAAAAGGAGATGCACTATATCCTATACTATTTAATTTTATATTACAGCAGTCCATCAATTCTTTAGAGGATGAAGAAGGCCTACAACTCAATATTATTAATAACCTGTTAGTTTATGCTGATGATGTGGTACTATTGGGAGATACAAAATGCCAATACGCACACACTATTGAGAAACACTAAGAAATTGGGACTGGAAGTAAATATCAATAAAACTAAATATATGGTCACACATAGAAATACATTATATAATGGAAATGGACAGCTAATGACAAATGAGGGAAATTTTGAGGAAGTGGCTGAATTCAAATACCTAGGAACAATAATCACAAAAATGAATGAGAAAACTTGGGCTCAATTCTGGAAATGCGTGCTATTATGTATTACAAGGACTATTAACGTCCAACTCCTATCAAAAAACGTTAAACTGAAAATATATAAAACTGCTATTCTACCAGTTAAATTATATGAATGTGAAACATGGACTCTTACTTTAAGGGAGGAAAGGAGATCACGAGTATTTGAGAATAAAGTTCTTACAAACACATTTGGACCAAAGAGAGATGAACAGACAGGTGGATGGAGAAGACTACATAACAGTGAACTACATGGTCTTTATAGGAAGCCAGATATAATAAGAACAGTTAAGTCTCGTAGATTGCGATGGGCAGGACATGTGGAACGAATGGATAATGAAAGACATACATAGAAACTTCTTGTAGGAAAACCAGAGGAAACACGTCCAGTTGGTAGATCAAGAATGAGGCGGGAGAATAACATTAACTATGATTTGAGGGAAGTAGATTATACAGGGAATGATTGGAAAACATTAGCTCAGGATAGGATGTATGGAGAGGTCATGTTCAGGAACCTACTGGTTCTATAGTGCCAGTGAGTTAGGCAGTTAGTTAATTTGAAAGCGTTTCAACAGCAAAGTTATCATTATCACGACTGAATGAAAAGGTATAAAAATAAAACAATTACAATTTGAAGTTACGTCATATCACATGACTGATAATTATAAATTACTTATTGTTATCATTAGCATAAACCTTTTTTTCTTTAATTAAGGAGAACAGAGCGCAGGCTGGAATAGGACCTTTTTGAACGTTCATAATTTTTTCTGTTTTTATAGGCTAAATGTACAAACTTTCAGGGGTACTTTCTTTGGGATTACCAAGAACGCTGCTTAAAGTAGAGCCGGGTGCGCAAACCAATTAAAATCGAATCCTTTAAATATCCTTCTCAAACCTGTTGTCAAGGAAGGAGCATATTATTAATTAATTCATTAACATACAGATTTGTATTGTTTACACATCTTTCTGGATCTAAAGTTTTATTTTCCTTCTCCCCTCGTCTTTATCACTCTACTCCATGCCCCCCCAGGCCTCTTGTTCTCATCCCAGTTCTTATTTCTTGTATGCACGAGTTTCGAGACCTTCCTTTCCTTCTTCTTTCAGGTGGACACCATTCCAATGTTTTTCTGGGTAATCTTTCTTCTTGCATTCGTCGTACATGCCCATACCAATTTAGTTGCTTTTATCTTATATAATCTAGTATTGAATACCTAATATTACTTTTTTTCTTGTATGACAGTATTTCTTATTTTTTCCAATTTTGAACATCTAGCTGCTTTCCTTATATCCTTATATCTTTAGGCATTTTAGCACTGTTGTGCTTTTTGTGACGAACAGGGAGTTGGCCGGATGCTTGATCCCCCAACCTGGAGGATCAGGTGATTTTTGGTCAAGTGTTTCTTCCTCTAGCCTTTATCAAACCAATGACGAACTGCAAGGCAGAAGAATCTGTACCCAAGATAAGAAGCCCTCACAGGATATTATCAGTCGGGCGTACTGAACCCAGGATTTTTAACGAGGTTGTTACTCCTCCCCCTCACCCTTTTCTAACCTGGCTTGGGACAGGCTTTGGCGGGTTTATATTATTAATAATAATCATCATCATCATCATCATCAACAACATCATCATCATCATCATCATCCAGGGATTAAGCCCGTTGGCTCATTCCGGTTCCATGAAAGCTAGAATTGTTAAAATTGTTCAGAACACCTTCTGTGTGGGCGTCCAACATTTCTCCTTCATAGTACAGTCATTTGGTAGTTTTGCCTGGAAAGTTTTCCGGGAGTTTTGAAAATTTGTAATTTTATAGATTTCGATGTGCTCTTTGCGAATTTCAACTTTGCCACCTCGTATCTTTGCCGCTCGCGCCGCCATATTGAAAAAATGGCGCCTAAAAGCAGTTTTTTGACAATATCACCTTTCAGACTCACTTTACGATAAAAACATTTATATATAGAAAATTAGACTAGAGAACATTCCCTACAATTCATGTAATAACCTTTATTTTCCTAAAATCAATAGTTTTAGCGTACGAGCGCCGCAAAGTGTAGTTCAACACGCGTTTAGGCCAAAAAGACTCATTTCCACACCACCTTCAGGTAGAGTAAGCGGCGCGTATTTTTATCGTGGTATCCCCAGTAGGCCTACTCCACATGCAATTCATTATTCCAAAATTTAGCGCATTTTCCTTCGCTTCGCTGTTGCGACAGGTTTTGAGAGTTAATTGTCTTTAGTAGCGATCTTCCTCATCATCCGCGAAGGGATTATCAGTTCCATCGTAATCCTCTTCGATCTCGATTTCATCATACGTTTGCTCGAAAACACTCTCCGTTTCTTCCTCTCCATCGCTGTCTTGTGATGGAACTTGCAAATTATCACAGGTACCATTACATTTCGTGCATATAACAGAGCACTTTAACCCAGCCTTTCTGCATCCACAGGCTTTCTGACATCTCTTTTTGCATTCGAAAGGAATAAGTTTTAAAAAGCTTTTCGGAGTTGGGGGCTCGAGTATGGTGACAGGAATTAACCTGTTCTTATTTATTTTCCATCCCCATTGCTCTTCATTTTGTTCATTCCCATACCACTGCTGAACCTGGTGATAGATTGTCGTGCTGCTGCTTCTGTTGGTGGTAGCGACGCAATATTTAATTTACTTTTATCTGCTGATGTTGTGCAGCATGCATATATATATAGTTGCTTAAATACATACTTTTCTTACATGTCACATTACTGTAACTGTTTAATTCAAGAAGGAAACTTTCTCCAGCTTTAGCAATGATCTCTGGATCAGCATTTGGATTTTTGAATACCTGGATAACCTCGCTTAAACCTGAATTTTTTTTCGGAGCACATTTATAAATTTAATTTTTCCATGATTAAATAATGTTGATGTTGTATCACAGCCACTGAAGGCGTGCAAGAATAAAGTATGATCTGCGGCTGTTTTATCTAGGATACTTTTTGTTGAGAATATTTGTTGCGAAGTTTTTCCTTTTCCTGGTTTGAGAATATATATGTTTGAACGCGTAGTTAGAGCGGTCAAAATAATAAGAAGATCTACATCACCGACGGAGGATATGTAGGCCTATTACACTGAGTCATTTGGCATTGCGGTGAATCGTTTTCACCCATATGCAGTAAATACGATACCTACGTTCGATCGAACTATACATTCAATGGCATTATCGTATTTGACGGATATCCGGAAGATGTAGCAAACCATAGTACCAAATAGCCTATACGGAGCAATCCCGACGATCACGAAAAACTGCTTCAGTAGGGCCTAGACATAAGCCTACTTTTTGACGAGCCAATTATTCTAACTGTGTCACAAAATAAATTACTGGGCAATGATGCGAACATGAACCGCCTCGTTGGAATGTTGAAAACAAAATTTTAAGCTGAGAACTGCATGGTCATACAAGCCACGAAATATGCGGATATGCTAATAATCAATACAGCAATAAGCGTTTCATCGGCATTTGATTTCGTAATAGTTGTCGGCGAATACGTAGATCTTCTTATTCTTTTGACGGCTCTATCTATGCGTTCGAACATATATATTCTGAAACCAAGAAAAGGAATAATTTCTCAACAAATATATTCAACAAAAACTATCCTAGATAAAACAGTCGCAGATCACATTTTATTCTTGCATGTCTTCAGTGCCTTTGATACATCAGCATTATTTAATCAAGAAAAAATGAAATTTAATCGAGGTTATCCAGGTATTCAAAAATCCAAATACTGATTCAGAGATCATTGCTAAAGCTGGAGAACGCTTCCTTCTTGAATTATACAGTTACTGTAATGTGAAATGCAAGAAAAGTATGTATTTAAGCAACTATAGATATGCATGCTTCACAACATCAGCAGATAAAAGTAAATTAAATATTGCGTCGCTACCACCAACAGAAGCAGCAGCACGGCAACCTATCATCAGGTTCAGCAGTGGTATGGCAATGAACAAAATGTAGAGCAATGGGGATGGAAAATAAACAAGAACAGGCTAATTCCTGTCACCATACTCGAGCCCCCAACTCCGAAAAGCTTTTTAAAACTTATTCCTTTCGAATGCAAAAAGAGATGTCAGAAAGCCTGTGGATGCAGAAAGGCTGGGTTAAAGTGCTCTGTTATATGCACGAATTGTAATGGTACCTGTGATAACTTGCAAGTTCCATCACAAGATAGCGATGGAGAGATAGAAACGGAGAGTATTTTCGATCAAACGTATGATGAAATCGAGAACGAAGAGGATTGAGATGAATCTGATAATCCCTTCTCGGATGATGAGGAAAAAAGTTCGGTCTGTGACGTTTCGATCGCTACTAAAGACAATGAACTCTCATACCTGTCGCAACAGCGAAGCTAAGGAGAATGCGCTAAATTTTGGAACAATGAATTGCATGTGGAGTAGGCCTACTGGTGATACAACGATAAAAATACGCGCAGCTTACTCTACCTGAAGGTTGTGTGGAAATGAGTCTTTTTGTCCTAAACGCGTGTTGAACTATACTTTGCGGCGCTCGTACGCCGAAACTATTGATTTTAGGAAAATAAATGTTATTAGGCCTACATGAATTGTAGGAAATAGTATCTAGTTTAATTTTGTATACAAACGTTTTTATCGTAAAATGAGTCCGAAAGGAGATATTGTCAAAAAACTGCTTTTAGGCGCCATTTTTCCAATATGGCGGTGCGAGCGGCAACCATACGAGGTGGCAAAGTTAAAATTCGGAAAGAGCACATCGAAATCTATAAAATTACAAATTTTCAAAACTCACGGAAAACTTTCCAGGTAACCTCGTTTTTTAGAACCAAATGACTGTACTATCAGTGCGGTTTATAATTTAGCAGTCATTTTAGAAATCTTTCTTCTGGCATTCTATAAATATGTTCTTTCCCGTCGTTCCTATATTTAATTATTCGGTCTGTAAGTTTGAAAATATTTAGTTCCTTTCTTATATCTTCATTCCTTTTCTTTATCCAGCAGAGTATATCCTGCTATATTTCTTAAAAATCTCATTTCAGCTAGATATTTAAAACTGTTCACTTGCTCTAAAATTTTATTATCAATTACTATTTTTGCTCTTAAGGTATATGTCCTTTAAATGCTAAAATTTTAGTTTTATTCTTTGACATTTTAAAATTGTAATTGGCACTTACTTTTTCCAAATTAAAAATAGCTCTTTGTAGATCATCTTCTGAACTGGAAATCAATACTTGATCATTGGCAAATAATATTGTAACCAACAGTTTATTATTTATTTTAAAATGTTTGTTTAAATTAATCTGCTACTTTAGCATAACCTCGTCTATATATTATTAGAATTATTGTTTTTGCTAGAAGTTGATATAGGGCAACTTCCAGGCAAAAAGTTAATTTGTGTTGATATCTACTTTAGAGCTTTGCATTTCAACCCGGTTCATGTAGTGGAATTCCAATATATTTAGCTTGCTAAAAGGAAACGCAAGATTGACAGATATAACTAACCGTGAAATGTAGCATGGGAGAATAATATTATAAACTGTAGCCTGAAGTTACATAAGAAATAATGCAAATGTGCAACGAATGTTATATTCTAGTAGCACTGCTGCATCCACTCCAATTGGTAATGTTATAATTAGCTGAGATTAGTTCATGTTGCAGTCATTTCGTTCTATCATAACTGACAACACATAGTACTGCGTGTACTTAAAATAATATAGCGATTTTAAAATGTGTTGAATCATACTTTAATTAACAATCACAAAACCAAAACTCACGTTAAACGAAAGAGTAACATCTCCAGTTCACATTATAAGTTCATAGGTGTTCAATGTGAGCCCCGTTTGTTACATGACACACATCCAACCTTTAGGCAAATATTTCCCATACATTAATAAACATGTCTGGATTGATGGCAACGAGAGCTTCTCGAAACCTGTCTCTCAACTCGGGCAGGTTAGCAGGCAATGGAGGCACGTAGACTCTGTCCTTTACAAAACACCAAGGAAAAAATCGCATGCGGTGAGATCCGGTGATCCAGGAGGCCACTGGAGATAACAACTGTCATCTGAACCATGACGACCAATCCAGTAATGACAGTGCGGAAGGTCTTACGAAAACGCTTACATATGCGTCCCACCGTTTACAATTGTTACAGACTCTAAAGCTTACTGATTAGGCTGACTTTGCGCTTGAAATATTGCAGGAGCAACATTCTCCTCAGACACTCTTGGTCGCCCCACACTTTTGTCTTTACACAGACAACCGGTCGTTGCGAACTGACTATGTCATTGATGAATGTTGTTGGCATTGGAGGGATCACGATTAAACTGCCTACGAAACGCACGTTGAACTGTCACAACTATTTACAACTCTCAAACTGCAAAACGCTTTCTGTTGTTGAGTTGTCATCTTTGTTATTATTGTTGCCATAGAAACAAAACAAAAGAAAGCTATCCGCTCACTCGCACGACTAAAACTATCTTCTTTCCTGTTTCATTTCAGTCTACACACAACTTTCTACACCTCATCTTGAGTGATATTATTACTAGAAATTACTATATTCTTTTATGTACACACTGTATATGTTGTGCAACATGGTAAACCGGTCATTTTCAAGGAGATGTTTTGTTTTGTGGACGTCAACATGCCATCAGATTTCTGAATTTTGTTTGAGATACGTTGGGCGAGACCTCTGTAACATCAGAGGATCGCTATGACACACGAATCCACGCAGTGACTGTGCACCGAAAACGTATGCTCTGAAATCAAATTAGAAATTCACAAACTTAACACATTTTGTAATAATTAATGATCGGCATAGGTGGTCTAGTGATTATGTTCCTTGTCTCTAGTCCCAAGGGTTGCTGGTTCAAACCCGGCCGTGGTGGATGTATTTTTATCCAAGGGTCATGTTTTCCAGGAGGAACTTTAAGCCGCGGGTCCCGAGTCTGAAAATGTTCGAGCTCGTAAAAGAACCTCATGCCTAAATTAGTGCACCTGAACAAAATTTAACCGGGTTTCCCCATCCAGTTAATACCTTAACTGCTTACTAGATGTCTCATAGAGATTATGAGCTCACCACATATCACTGACTAACATCTGTACTGAAATAAAAGTAAACTAAAATTACCTTGGTCAAGGAACTCCCTCTAGGGGAAAACCCAGGATATGAACATTCCAATTAATACGTGATAAGATATTCTTGTAAATTTAGTGGAAATTCCTCGACTTTATTAAAATGTGAAACAAAAAACGCATGTGTTACTTCTTTATTATCCAGAGGTCCTTAAGTCGAATCCATGAGGTTGTTTGATGCACCTGTCGTTGGATGAAATCCTGGAGACACTCACTCTGAAGTCTCTAAATGTGGCTGCCCCTTCTGGAGTATATTGGACTCGGTATTTTAGTTTCCAGGCGACACCAAAGGCAACTGTTTCCATCTGGTTTAAAAATACGCATTGTTACTGCCAGGCAGAGCCGGGGAGTTGTTGTTAGAGGCTTATAAGACGCCGCCCCAATCACCAAAAACTGAAACAGTTCTCTGCCAATGTGTTCGCATTTTTAAATGACTTTTCCATGTCAACTCCACTGGATATAATTATCTTAACAGCGTTTGAACTTTTGTCTTTTGCAGTATTATTATAATATAGTATGTTAGTGTCAGTGAATAAAACGTGACAACGCCGCTTGATACGCTAAATACTTATCTGTGTAAAATAGACCTACCTAACCACAAAGCAAAGCGCCTGTAAACTAAAATACTGAGTCCACTATACAAACACCTTTGTAGTCGTCCCTAACTTGGGAATAGTTGGTCCGTGGGAGCTATTTTATTTCCCTCCTTACTCGCACATTTATTTACTTATTTATTAAATCTCCAAGATTTTGGGCTCTATTTTACAAATATATGTTAGGGCCATAGGATCACATGAAAGCAAATTGAAGATACACATAATTAAGGAATATAAATTAAATAAAAACAACAAATGAACAAAACAAGTACAAATGAACAAAACAAGTACAAATTAATATAAAACATAAAATAAGTAGTTTGAGCCATTGGCAAGGGTTCCCTGAAGTAGTCCCCGCCCGGAGAACCGAATGGGGGACTATTTGACCTCCGGAAAATTTTACCCCAGTTGAGCCCATGTCCGCATTTCTTGACGGTTGTATTTTTACGGTAAAAGATCGTCACTCTTTCGACCAAGGTACTTTTTTCGTTTGGCTTATCACCTTCGACTAGTCCGGCTTGGGTAACCCTATCGGCAGCAATGCTACCGCGGGCATAGGTCTCGGGATGTCACGGCCTGCTGTAGTCTCAACTAAATTATTTTCGGCATTTAACGTATAAACATTGGCCACACTGTTAACGTTAGTCAGTTATTTATAATGAACGCAAATATTTCCAACAAAGATATTATTTTTCTATTATTTATTATTTTGAAAACACCTCGTGCAAAACATAATGTGCAACGCACGTTTGTGAAGTGTTTTACAGAATCTCGGAAACTAAAAATCTCGCTATCGCTCGGTTTTTAATAATTTCCTCACTTCTGTAAAACCCACTTTCCAACCCCGCATTGTAATATACTATTACAAATGTTTTAAATGCTGTGTAACAACATTTACGTTTTAAAATACCAATTATTGAACGATGTAATACCTAGCATATTTGCTGAGTATTCGCCGATCTACCACCTCTAAGTGTTATAGGTTCCTCCGAAGTGTTGTCAATACTTTGAAGCCACTAACTAATTAAATACCTAACTAACTCACTAGCACTATCGATCCCGCTCGGAAATAAGCTCTCCATACATCCATAACTTGAGCAAATGTTTTCTAATCATCCCTTGTATAATTATATTATTCATCTACCTCAAGTCACAGTTTATGATATTCTCGCACTTTATTCTAGTGGCAGCTTTCTTTATGGTTTTCTTAGAAGTAGTTTCCATGTCACTCTTTCATTCCCCATTCATGCCACATGCCCTGATTATCACAGTCTACCAGTTTTAATTCATCTTATTAGATCTAGTTTCCCATAAAGATCATGTAGCTTACTGTTATGTAGTCTTCTCTATTCACCTTTCTGATCATATTTGTCAAATAATCATATTTTTTTCCCCTCTCTTAAAGTTTGTTTCATTCCTGATTGTAATACTTTTTCCTAGATATTTGAATTCAACTCTTCTTAAAAATTTCCTTCATTTGTCATTAACTGTACATTTCCATGTGTTACCTTATATGAGGCGGTCAGAGGAACAAGGGGTAAAAGTGACAAAATATTAGTTTCGAGAAAATTAAGTTTAAAGATCAATGAGAATATAAAATTCCAGGAATATGTGACAAGTCTCATAAATTGTGTTTTATGTTCCTTATATATGAGTCTATTTATCCGCAAAATATGAACAGATTCAATATAAACATTAGCCCATACTATAACTTTTTTTTTTGTATTAAGAGTCACTTGTACCCCTTGTCCACCAAGCAATATTTTGAAATAAATTATCCAAGAAAAGTAGATACATAGCAAAGTTTTTATTATGACTGAAAATACATACTTATCCAAACAGAAACATATTACGACATGATTAATTGATGAAATCAGACTTTAAGTTCATTACACTTAAACCTGAATTCATGGATACCTTCTCTTACCGCCTCTCCACAAGAATGTTTCCCTTCCTCTCTGTATACTGTTTGCCTTCTTTTTTGCTTTATTTTTTACCCAATTTTCTGGTTTACTAATCCTGTTTCTGCCAACGTGCACTGTTGGAACATCATCTTCTTCTGTAGGTCCTGTAATGCCAAGTTCTTCAATGCAATCTTCATTGGAATCAATCAAGGAAACAAAAACATCAGTGATTAATCTTCATATTTAAGATTGCAAATCCTGTAGATCTAAATCATATTATATCTTTAGATTGTTAAATAATTTCCCAATAGCTAAAAAGTATTATTTTATAATATACAAATGTGAAAATATAGATAAAGTAGTTAAACTATTTTACTTACCGTGAAGGCTGATGTTAAGTTCATGCTCATGTTCATCAGATTCTGATTCAGACATAATAATATTTGATAAATCAATAAACCTCGAAGAATCACCAGCACTATATTAAACACTAATAATACATTAATAATATTCAAGTAAAATTTGTTGGAAACATTAAAAAATACAACGCTTTAAGCTTGAGTCCACCTAGCTCTTGGAAGCCAAGGATTACAACTACAGACGTACCCCTTGTCCTCCAAGTAGAAGAGCTGTTTTTCTGAGTGATTTTCTATGACTCCACTATATGTCAGAACCTGTCAAATTCATACATACATTCGTATATCTCTTGGGCACCAAACAGTTTGTCATAATTCTGCACTTAACGCATTTTTTAAAAATGTCACTTGTACCTCTTGTCCTCAGACCGCCTTAAAATTAATTTTACTGATATTTACTTCAGCTCCAATTTATTAGTGTTATTCAATAGATTGTTATTATTTTTTTCATGACTTGCCTGAAGTAGTTGCACGTTTACGCCACACAGACACTCAAATTAATTACTGTAATGTGTGTGTAACTAATGGCTGCACTGCTCGTTAAATGTGTAAGCAAATACAATTTTCAGAGGAGACTTCCTTGAAACTTTCCCCCTCTGAGAAATATTCTGCAACTAAACCGATTTTCCCTAACATAACCTGTCTCATAACATTAAAATCACAATTCGTGGAACATATATCGTGTGCTTGGGGATCGTCCCATTCAATGTCGGCACACTCACATTGTTCTAAAACTGAACCTGTTTTTTTTAATTACGGGATCACGTGTAACAATTGCTTCTGTTTAGTAATTATATTTAGTCTCAGCACATCAAACTTGAAGTCCCTTCTGAGTCCGTGTTCAACAGTTGGTCTATATTATTATTGATACTGCAAGTAATCAAGGATGATTTACGTCACCGATACCAAATGTTGCGATCCTAATAAAAACTGAAATATACATATTTAATACATTTGTTAAATAATGTATTTTAATTCTGCCCATGGGCAGGTGTTTTACTGCAATCATAGCATTTTCATGCTATGCTTTGCAGCTTTACTAGGAAATTATACGTGTGGTAGCTTCCTGTTGCTTTCCACACCGGTGAAGGACGATGATGATTATGATAAGGATGATGGAGATGACCGGATGATTTTCCGGGACTGTTGGGCCATAAGCTTCCTGACATTTGTCTTACAGGTGAGGAAAAAAACCTGAAAAAAGAAATCACACCCGGGAGCCTGTCCCGACCGGGAATCGAACTCGGGCCCACTGTGTGATAAGGCCGCACGCTACCTCGAGACTACATCAGTGGTATTTTAATTGGTGTAGTTATATTTTTTTGATTACACTTGATCAATGTACATTTTTGGTAGGAAGTGGGTAAACTCTAAAACAAAATGTTAATACAAAGTAATATTGTTCAGTTTTTAAAAAGTGTGAGACGTAAGTTGATCTCTTCAGCTGAAGTGCATTTATGGCAAATGAAGTTCCATTTTCAAGATCATTATAATAACTCTTTCACCGCTGTGGTCTCGAGATAGCGTGCTACCTTGTCACGCAGCAGGTTCGGGTTCGATCCCCGGTCGGGGCAGTTTTTCTGGGTAAGATTTTTATCGGGGTTTTTCCTCACCTGTAAGACAAATGTCAGGAAAACTTTAAGGCCCAAACGGTCCCCGAAATCATATGGCCATCATCATCATTCTTATCATTATCATCATTATCCTTCACCGGTGTGGAAAGCGACGGGAAGCTACCACACCTATAATTCCCTAGTAAAGCTGCAAGCATAGCATGAAAATGCTATGATTGCAGTGAAGGACCTGCCTTCGGGCATAATTACTATGGATGGATAATAACTCTGGCCTTGAAAGCTTAAGTGAATTTCATTTTTAAAAATATATATATATATATATATATATTTTTTTTTTAATATCCTAAATGTATAAACCCTATTTCACCTAAGGTACATTAGGGTTATTTTTTGTCAAATTTGTGTCGTTACATAATTTTTGACCTAAAAATTAAACTTTTTTATGAATTTTATTTATAAACACATTAAAAAGTCAATAGTTCTATTGTGTCATAATCACTTCTCTAATGGGTGGTTTACTTAAACAGGCGATGTTACTTAGAAGACATGTATTTCGAATCTTTCGTTCCAGAACGAACGACAATCAAATATAATATGTTCTACACTTTGGTTGTTAATACCACAATTACAGCTTGCATTTTCTATGATGTTGAATCTCTGGATGCATTGGCCAAATTTTCCGTGCGCAGTGAGAAACTGTGTTAATACAACATTTGGAACAGTGTGTTTGCATTTTATTTCCGATTGAGGGTCTTTCCACTTTTCAGCGGTTGCCCTTTTTACCAGCCGGCTGCTGGCCCTTCACATCCACATGTGTCAATCACACAGGTAGATGATCAACAGCCAGTGTAGGGGTAACATGTGGTTAGCATGTCGAGTCCCCCAGCCGTTATAGCTGGTTCCTCAACCTGGAGCCGCTACTTATTGTAGCTACCCAATTGCCTCACGATGCTGGGTGGGCACCGGTCCCATACTGGCCGAAATACCATGAGAAAATTTCTTCCCCCATGGAGACTCGAACCAGCGCAAGTCCCGTAGCTCTGCGCCAAGGCTTCCTACCTTAACCGCTCGGCTACGGCGCGGGACGTTTGCATTTTATTCTGTCATAAATACTTGGAAAGAACAGTTGTCGTGTTAATGTACCCGTGGTACCATTGAGCCACACGTTGTTCCATGATGCTATTTTAAGTATATTGGATGCACTATTAATATTCTGAAAACAAAACTTGTTCTTGGGCTTCAAATTTGTGGGCTTTATATACGAGCAAAACTGATTTGGAGACATCGTATAATTTTGTTTTGTTACATGAGTTATCAACTAGCTAAATTATTTATTCTTCTTCTTCTGCACTTCACGGACTAGACAAATTGCCTGTTCCGCCTCACAGTTGTTTTGTCCATCTTTCCACTGGCCTTCGTATATTCCTTGAATCTCTTGGCTTGTAGTTCAATGCGGCTTTTGGTAACCTTGTTATATTCATGCTTTCTACATGTCTAAACCATTTATCTCTATATTCTTTGATTTTATCATTCAATGGATATATATCTATGTTCTTATATCTTACTTTAAGAGTATAATGCTGTTGTAATATTAATGTGTTTTCTTTATGTAATTGTACTGTTAATGTTTTTTTTGTGTATAATGCTATTGTGTTATTACTTAATTGTACTATTATTGTGTTTTCTTTATGTAATTGTAATGTTAATGTTTTTAGTGTATAATGCTATTGTGTTATTATTTAATTGTAATATTATTATTGTGTTTTCTTTATGTAATTGTAATGTTATTGCTGTTTTTGTTGTTTATTTTTCTTTACATTAGTACCAATTATTACTTTATTGTAACGGACTGTCAACAGCACGTACGGCTTACTGCCCGTGCGACCCATATTTGTAAATAATATTGTAAATATCTTACTTTTTGTCTAATAAAGTCCTACTACTACTATATCTTACTTACTTACTCACTGGCACTATCGAACCCGTAGGTTCATAGCCGCGCGGACATAAGCTCTCCATACATCCCTATCCTGAGCTAATGCTTTCCAATCATCCCCTGTATAATCTACTTCCCTCAAATCATAGTTAATGTTATTCTCCCACCTCATTCTTGGTCTACCAACTGGGCGTTTTCCCTCTGGCTTTCCTACAAGAAGCTTCCATGCAAGTCTTTCATTCCCCATACATGTAACATGTCCTGCCCATTGCAGTCTACGAGACTTAACTGTTCTTATTATATCTGGCTTCCTATAAAGACCATGTAGTTCACTGTTATGCAATCTTCTCCATTCACCTGTTTGTTCATATCTCTTTGGTCCAAAAATTTTCCTAAGTACTTTATTCTCAAATTATTGTAATCTCCTTTCATCCCTTAAAGTAAGAGTCCATGTTTCGCATCCATATAATATAACTGGTAGAATAATAGTTTTATATATTTTCAGTTTAATGTTTTTTGAAAGGAGTTGGGACATCAAGAGTCTCTGCAATATATAATCTTCATTCTTTATCCGATCCAATCTATCTATTTTAAACTAAACTAAAAAAATAATTAATAATTAAAAAATTAAAGAAAAGTTTTAAATTGATTTTTTTTCCCATAAAACTTTTGTTCTACTAAGGAAGTTAATTTCTACGCTTTGTATTCTACGTTTTAATTGTTTGGTCTTTACCCAAATTTCACTCCCATAAAGTAATGCAGGAACTGCCAATGTTTTATAAAACTTCAATCTAGTATCTTTTCTTGTTTTTTCTTTAATGTTTTATGTATAGTTCCCCATATCATTTGAAATTTTGACAATTTCATATTCATGTCCCTTTCAGTTTTTGTGTTTATAGTAAAATTACAACCCAAATAATTAAATTTTGTTACTTGTTCCAGAGGTTTGTTGTCTATTATGATTTTTGATCTTATATGTTCATTTCCCCAAAATGCCATTATTTTTGTTTTTTCTTTTGATATTTTAAAATTATATTCTTGGCATAACTGATTTAATTGATGTAAAGAGTACTGCAAATTATTTTAATTTTTTAAAATAATAACCATATCGTCAGCATACATTAAAACGTTTAGTATTTTAAAACGGTCCATTCTTATGCTTACATTAACATTACTTTTCCAATATTTCTACAAAATTTGAAAGATGAGGGTAGAGTGTTTATCATTTATGATACAGTAGGTTTCTATGAAGTTTTCAAAGTGCTGCCATCTAATGTTAATATAAATATAATAAAAATATGAACATGAAGCACCGTTATCAAACATAATTTAAAACCAATCAGAAATTGAGTTGTTTACAATGCGAGAATACATTTCAACCTTTTACATCTCATGTAGGGACTGAGGAGGTTAAAATGAATGAGTATAACCTATCTTTATAAAATAATTATAAATAACTAGCTAATACCCGGCGAAAATAAAATGAAAATTAATGTGCTTTAATGTTTAGTTGAATAATTATAAATTTATATTTTCTAGATACCCCGTGCTGATTACCCGGCGTTGCACGGGAATCTACTTATCCCATTCTTCTTGACATAAATGAGCTGAAATAGAAAATTAACATGTTTTATGTTTAGTTAGATAAGTAAGAGGAAACATTTATATCGTAATTATTTTCTGATACCCCGTGCTGTTTACCCGGGTTGTCCGGGAATCTACTCATCCCGATCTTTTTGGCACAAATGAGCAGAAAGACAAAAATTAATGTACTTCATATGATTAGTTGACTAAGTACAATGTAAAATAATTACAAATATATATCATAATTATTTTAAGACTCCCCGTGCTGATTACCCGTTGTTGCCCGGGAATATACTTATCTCGATATTCTTGGCATAAATGAGCTAAAAGACAAAATTCGTTATTGTGTTGCTATACTTGCACAGGAATCTACGTACTCGACTCGATCTTCTTGGCATCAATGAAAGACAAAAATGGTTATTGTGAGTTATCCGTAAGAGATAAACGTATGCTGTAGCGGACTTTTTTGTAGAGCTTTTAAGATATTCAATTCTGTGTACATTAATTTTGTGTATTTGTTATGGTTTACCCAGCGTAAGCCATTTAAGCGTCCAAAGAGCTACTTTTTTACGTTTTCCACTACAAAGGGCGATTTTCAAGGGAGTAGGAGTTGAGTATCACAACTCTCTTATAGCCTACATTCATCCCGGGAATCTCGGAAACATTTTGCAAAAAGCCCCATCACAAACAGATCAACGGTATGGCCGCGCATAAAGTACGTACGAACGAACAAACAAAGAAACAAACAAACCAACAAACATTCATTTTTACGTATATAGGCCGATTAGATAAACTACGGCCCGGTGTGGTGATCCGCTCCCATTATACTTGGAAATGCAAATTCGGTGTAAAGTGAATGAACAGGCTGTCATCAGCTGATGACGTAATCGGTCATTGCAAGGGATTGAGATGTGTGCTCCATTAAGAGGCCTGTATGTACACATTAGTTCTTAATAATATCGTACAATATAAGGAATGCACTCAACTACGGTTCAAAATACACAAGTAGACGTAATTCCAGGATCTCATGTTTGTAGAAACAATATGTAAACGTTATTAAACCATAATTAATTGTAGGAAGTATTTTAAAACTCTGTTCATAATTAACCCTAACTCACTGGCACTATCGAACACGTAGGTTCATGGCCGCGCGGACATAAGCTCTTCATACATCCCTATCCTGAGCTAATTTTTCCAATCATTCCATGCATAATCTACTTCCCTCAAATCATAGTTAATGTTATTCTCCCACCTCATCCTTGGTCTACCAACCGGTCGTTTTCTCTCTGGTTTTCTTACAACAAAATTGCTTGAACGTCTTTCATTCCCCATTCGTGCAACATGTCCTGCCCATCGCAATGTACGAGACTTAACTGATATATTATATCTGACTTCTTATAAAGACCATATCCATCCATCCATCCATCCATCCATACTAATTCTGCCCGAGGGCAGGTCCTTCACTGCAATCATAGCATTTTCCTGCTATGCTTTGCAGCTTTACTAGGGAATTGTAGGTGTGGTAGCTTCCCGTTGCTTTCCACACCGGTGAAGGATGATGATGATGATGATATTGATAAGGATAAGGCCATATGATTTCGGGGACCGTTTCGGCCTTAAAGTTTTCCTGACATTTGTCTTACAGGTGAGGAAAAACCCCGATAAAAACCTTACCCAGAAAAACTGTCCCGACCGGGGATCGAACCCGGGCCCGCTGCGTGACAAGGCAGCACGCTACCTCGAGATCACAGCGGTGGACAAAGACCATATAGTTCACTGTCATGTAGTCTTCTCCATTCTCCTGTCTGTTCATCTCTGTTTACAATTACACTTTAAATTTAATCTTAAACAAATCCCCTAGTCACAAGCAGCAGGACTGTAGCTGATTGCCCGTGGACCAGAGCGTGCTAGTTGCGGGGTGAGCACCAAAAATCTGGCTAAGTTTTCTCAAAGATCCAGTATCCCGGAGGTTTAACGGAATCCCCTGCAATGCGAGGTGAGTAGGACCATGCGATACAAATACAGCTCAAAGAGTGAAAGCAGCAACCCTCTTTGTTGAGATTTGTGTACAGAAGAGCTGGATCGTGAAACTCTAAGAAAACACCTTTTTTTTGGTCAACATTGTTCTGGGTAGCTGTCGTAACTAAACCAGGAGAGAATTCCTATTATAAATCAAGAGAATAGAGTCGCACAATTTACTTTGGAACTTCCTGATGTTCGAACAGGTCAATAGATGAAGACGATGCTCTTAAAAATGGTGATATACTTACAATTATTTAACATTAGTTTTACTTGTTATGAAAAAAGTGTAGCACACCTTTTGGATTTAGGGTACTTGTGGTCTAAACAATCTATTTATCATAAGTAATGTCACGAGTGATTTCCAAATCATCGACAAATTCACGAATCTAGAGGATTTGGAAATCAAGGGTGGCATTTGTTAGGGCTATGTAACGAATAAAATTAAGCTGTTTACTCAAAAATCGTTATTTGAATATAGTTACCGGTATTTTAAAATATTTATATATTTAATGTAAACGGCGATGTTTGAAAACAAATCAGAAATGTGTGGTTATGTTTGATTTGTTCATTCACTGCAACTTGATCATATTATTTATTGCCAAATAGGATCGCAATATTGTAAGAATGCACGCTAGTTGAGAAATAATGAAACACATCAAACTGTATATTATATCCAACATTACAGGCCTGCACGGTCGTCAACAATACGTTTCATTAAACTCTAGATCTTCGACTTGGCGTAACGTGCCGGCTGGAGTCCCCCAGGGCAGTGTTCTCGGACCTCTTCTTTTCTCAATCTACATAAATGATTTGCCAACTGTACTAAAGCACTGCCGTTATCACCTCTATGCTGATGATCTCCAAATTTACCTACATTCACCTCCTCATTCTCTCTATAACAGCTTGATGAAAATGAATGACGATCTCATATCCATCTTTAACTGGTCTTCAAGTATCGGTCTAAATCTAAATCCTAACAAGTCACAAGTAATTCTAATGGGACAACAAAGACTGCTTACAAACCTTTGACATATCTACACTTCCAAACATTACTATAAATAATATAATTATCCCTTATTCTTCTTCAGTAATAGATCTTGGACTACATCTAGACGCAAATTTAACCTGGCAAACACAAGTGAAACACATATGTAAAAAGACTTTCTCCATCTTACATTATCTTAGACGTTTAAATAATTTTCTCCCAGTTTCGTTAAAACAAATCCTAGTGCAGAATCTTGTGTTACCACACTTCGATTATTGTGACATTATATATAATGATCTAAACTATGCCTTGTCGCAGAGACTGCAGCGTGTTCATAATGCTTGCATTCGATTCATTTTCAATATCCGCCGTTATGACCATATTTCCGAACACTTTAATAACCTCTCTTGGCTCCGTCTTACTGACAGACGTAAATTGCACTCTCTTTCGCTACTTTTCAAGCTTCTGAATTCCTACATTCCTACTTACCTGGCGTCCAGATTTGAGAGAGTTATCCTCCTACCACAATATTGACACTAGGTCACAAGATAGCAGTCTGCTAACAATTCCTCTTCATAGCACTTCCTCCTATTCTACTTCCTTCACAGTAGCCTCCGCCCGCTCCTGGAATCTCCTTCCTCAAGATATCAGGGGTTGCCGCACACTTGGCACCTTTAAGTCACGCTTATACGTTACCTGTTGTCTAATAATTAATTTTTCTCTATTTATTTAATTTTATACTATGTCATTAATCTTTTCCTCGTTTTTTTATATATCTTGTACATATTATATATTTAATTCGTTAAATTTAGAGTAAATCAAAATACATTATAAATATTAATTGTATTGTATTCATAACTTGTAATCGTTTATATATATATATATATATATATATATATATATATATATATATTGTTATAATTAAATCTTTAACATTGAGCAATGCAAGCTTAATATGGTATGATAAGAAAAATTAATGCCTGGACGGGATTCGAACCCGGATCTCTGAGTCTGTACCTCAGCGTGATATCCATTACACTACCAGGCGAATCCAATTCAAACACTTTCCATTAATGGAGAGTATAATACATATATAAGAAAAATAAGTGTTTGAATTGGATTCGCCTGGTAGTGTAATGGATATCACGCTGAGGTACAGACTCAGAGATCCGGGTTCGAATCCCGTCCAGGCATTTATTTTTCTTATCATACCATATATATATATATATATATATATATATATTTGTAATTTAGATTTAAGACTTTTCTTTTGTATTTTTTTAAACCTGGTTGAGTGGTAGACAAGGCCTTAAGACCTTAACTCTGCCAGGTAAAATAAAGCTATTATTATTATTATTATTATTATTATTATTATTATTATTATTATTAATTAATTTTTTTAGTAAACAACTCAGTAAAATCATGGAATCTGATCATTATTTGCTATATTCAATGTATTTGTTGGAGAGTCAGTCACTGCAAAATAATGCTCTGACCTGTCAAGAATATTAGAAAGGAGGAGCTTTCTTTATCACAAAAGCAGAAGCTGATAAAGAGAAATCGATAAAGAGCGAGGTGAAACACGACTGTCATTGGTTGTAAAACAAAATTCATTGAAACGCAATTGTTCATTGACTACCATTTGGGGCATGAGATAATAGTCATTATAATTTATTTTCTGCCTGTTCATTCTCTAATTTCTGATGAAATAATTCGCCACTTTTCCGTTTTAAACTTGTTTTACTTCTATAATCTCTCATTTTACGAAAACATAAACAATTGAATTTGCTACTAACAACCCAGTATGTACATAAGTTCCTGTGTGTAAAAAGTGAGTAATGCACATTTCAGCTGTATCAGGGTAGAAATGGTACAGTGGAGGAAATTGGTATAAAGCCACTAACTTTTAGTAGTAAAACAACCTGAAATATTTATGCAAATACCGAATGTGTGTCATATATTACATATAATTATCTTGGACATAATTTCATACAGGTCTCCTCATTTTGTATTTATTATATATGTAAATAATACGTAAAATCTAAGAAAACGCTGTCCTAGGGGTGGAAATCGGTATAAAGCCAGGACAACGTCTGGCTCTTACAGAGACATAAATGTAAACAAAACACTGCAATTACATGGAGACGACGTGTCTGTGAGCATCGTTCATCAGTTACAAGTCAGCAGTACGTACAATGCCACGTGGAAAGCCTCTATCAAATGAAGAGAAATCAAGAGTTAGTGCCTTCAAGGAGATGGGCCATTCCAATAGACAATTACCTACGAAATTGGGGCTTCAAGATGTTTCATTGATAATTTTGTCAGACTGGGCTCACAATATGAAAAGAACGGGAAATATGGACGGACAAGAAAATTGTCTGAGCGCACTAAACGTCTCATTTTACGTAAAGCAAAAGTAAGAGTATGTTTTCTTCTCAAATCCAGGCTGATTTGAAGTTGCCAGTAACAGCCAAGACGAGTAAGACAAATTCTGTCAGAAGACAAGAACCTAAAATTAAAATAAATAATAGTTTTAAAAAATTAAAACAGCACGCTTTATTAGAAAACCGAACTCAAAAATGAAAAAAAAAAAATAATTTCCAACACGCTTGGGATACATTTAAAGTGGTTAACAAAAAATCATCTCCAACACATATAGAATAAAACTAGAATTATCAACAAAAAGAAAATAATTTTACCATCAGAACGTGGGGTGCTCTATATCAATTAATGTATTTGATAATAAACATATATTGGTAAAAGTAAAGTCTCTAAGAAGAACATGTAAAAATCATAAAAAGCACCCCACGCTTTTGATGGTAAAATTCTTTTCTTTTTGTTGATAATTCTAGTTTTATTCTATATGTGTTGGAGATGATTTTTTGTTGACCACTTTAAATTTATCCCAAGCGTGTTGGAAATTAAAATTATTTTTCATTTTTGAGTTCGGTTTTCTAATAAAGCGTGCTGTTTTAGTTTTTTAAAACTAGTATTTATTTTTTTATTTTTTAGTTTTAATATTTTACAGAATAAGATAAGAATGTAAATATCTTTAAATTCCATACTATTGTAGTATGAGCTAAAAGTATTACTCTTCTAAAAAAAAAAATCCTCACCAATCGGATTCGAACCAGCGACCTCTGGATTACTGAAATTACTAGTTCACCGTTGTACCAACTGTTACAACGATTGACTAAAAAGTCGACAAGTCCGTAACCTATTATACCAGTTTTAATTTTTTTTTAATTTCTGATGATTCTGGCCAGGAATTTAGAAATAAAATATGAAATTATTGTAGTGCCACGGGTCCTTTACAAGTATACAAAGTTTCAAGTCGATCCAATGTTTCTAAGTGGGTGAAAATCGTGTTCAAAGATTCCGTTACATAAATACAAAGACACTTTTTTTGATTTTATGATGATTCTGGCCAGGATTTTAGAAAATGAATATGAAATTATTGTATTGTCACGAGTCCTTTACAAGTGTACAATGTTTCAAATCTATCCTATGTTTCTAAGTGGATGAAAATCGTGTTCAAAAATTCCGTTACATAAATACAAAGACACTTTTTTTGATTTTCTGATGATTCTGGCCAGGATTTTAGAAAATAAATATGAAATTATTGTATTGTCACGGGTTCTTTACAAGTATACAAAGTTTCAAGTCGATCCAATGCCTCTAAGTGGGTGAAAATCGTGTTCAAAGATTCCGTTACGTAAATACAAAGACACTTTTTTTTGATTTTCTGATGATTCTGGTCAGGATTTTAGAAAATGAATATGAAATTATTGTATTGTCACGGGTCCTTTACAAGTGTACAATGTTTCAAATCTATCCTATGTTTCTAAGTGGGTGAAAATCGTGTTCAAAGATTCCGTTACATGAATACAAAGACACTTTTTTTGATTTTCTGATGATTCTGGCCAGGATTTTAGAAAATAAATATGAAATTATTGTATTGTCACGGGTCCTTTACAAGTATACACAATTTCAAGTCGATCCAATTACTTTAAGTGGGTGAAAAACGCGTTGAAAGATTCAGTTACATAGATAGATAGATAGATAGATAGATACAGGTCAAGCTAATATAAAGCGTGTAAAAAAACACCTCTGAACGATGCACATAAGAAAGTTAGAATGAGTTTTGCTGAAGAACACATGTCCTGGACCTCAGAATGGAATAAAGTAATGTTCAGTGATGAGAAGAAGTTTAATCTGGACGGGCCTGATGGTCTTCAGTATTACTGGAACGACCTCCGTACTGAAGAGCAAATTAGAATAAGTAGAAACTTCGGTGGTGGAGGCGTTATGATTTGGGCAGCATTCTGCTTTAAAGGAAGATAAAAAATAGCATAGATTCGTCCTACACTGAGGAGCTTCTGGAGTCCTAATTGATACGAATGTATGAGGAATTTGGCGAAGATCTAATTTTTGAGCCAGATAATGCTTCCATTCACGTGTCTGCCAAATCAAAGGAGTGGTTCAGGAAGAAAGAAATACCACTTTTGATGTGGCCAGTCAGAAGTCCTGATTTAAACCCGATTGAGAACTTATGGGGGATCCTGGCAAGACGTGTGTATCGCAATGGACGGCAATTTGGGACAGTGACTGAGCAGGAAAATATTATTCAGGAAGAGTGGGCTTCAATCTCAGCGGGAGAAATAAACACCCTCATCAAGTCAATGCCAAAGAGAATCTTCCAAGTAATTAACAACAATGGAGGTTCAACTACATTTTAGAACTTTGTTGTAAACTTTGCGCTCAATCTTTTTGGTTTAATCTGTGAAATACACAAAGTGCCTTTATACTAATTTTCACCCATATGTGAGAGTGGTTTCAGTTTTCATGTACTTTTTTGGACGGAAATGGATAATGAATGTTGACATTATTTGTGTGTGTTTTATACTCAATCACCTCCTAAGTTAATATAGAAAAACGCCAAAGAAAGATCAAATAAACTTGTGTTAACCCTTTTAACAAGTGGCTTTATACCAATTTCCTCCACTGTACTATATAAATATTACAATAAAGTTATTTATTATACTGGTTTTAAAGCTGTGATTCTGTTTATGTGACATTATATATTAGAGAAATGGGCCCGAACGCTTATATATTGACTGTTTTAGAATTTGGTATAGATTTTCCCCCCATTCTTCATTCTGATGAATTAAGTAGCTGATTAGTTGCAGAGTGTTGCAGGGAGTAAGGCTGCAATGATTTATTATTCGATGGATAGAGTGTCTTTATTTATCATTTGTTACACAATACAAACTAAACAAAATATCCAATTTATCATAAGTAATGCCACGAGTGATTCCTAAATTATCGATAAATTCACGAAGTGAGGAGTGAATTTATCTAGAGAATTTGGAAATCAAGAGTGGCATTTGTTAGGACTATTTAACGAATAAAATTAAGCTGTTTACTCATAAATCAATTTTTAAATGTTATTTTAAAATATTTATATATTTAGTGTAAACGGCGATGTTGTTTGAAAGCAAATGAGAAACGATTTGTACGCTTCATCTGCTTCTTTTGTTCAACATCACTGCAACCAGATGATATTATTTATTGCCAAAGGAACGCAATATTGTAAGAATGCACTCTAGTGGAGAAAAAATGAAACACATCATATCGTATATTAATTCATTTCTGATGTCCTATGAACATTATATTTTTCTGGAATGTTATTACCTGGGAAAAAAATACATTTAAGAAAGTGCAAACAGTGTTTTCTTTTTTTTGGTGGTATAATCAAATGCTACAAATGTTTTTATATTAACTCCCGCATGTTCTACGTATTGACGTTCAAGCACTATAATATACAATCTGGTAGCCGTATTTCTTGTGAAGTCAGTCACTGCAAAATAATACTATGACCTATTCAGAATGTTAAAAAGGAGGTGCTTTCTTTGTTATGATAAACTTTAGTTGATAAATTCTAGGCGAAACACGACTGTGATTGGTTGTAAATAAAAAAATCATTGAAATGCGATTGGTCATTGATTCCCATTTAGGGCATGAGTTAAATAGTCTAAAACAAACATTTGAAATATTCTAAACTAAATCAATGAAATTGCGTTCCACATGAAATACAGTGTTCTTCATTTTGGATATTGAGTTACTGCACTGCATTCTTCAAGTAATCTTACTTACTATAATTAATTTGCAAGATTGGCGAAACTCCCATAATAATAAATTATACATAAAAGTATTTCAAAATCGCATTTACATCAAGATGAATTAATTGTCCAACGCAAATGTATTTCTGTGCGTCTTAATTAACGAGTCTCACGTGGGTTACTGTCGCCATTTATAAAGCAGTTAGTCACTCCTAACAATTTCACTTCGTATATCATAAAGCATAATAAAAGAGATTTATAGATGCAACTGAACGTTTTACGCCTAATTATACGTACAGTTAATGTATGTTAACAGTTTAAACATACTGTATGTTGCAATGCGACTGTTTAATGAAATTTTCAATTGTTGATAGATTTATGATCGACTCTTTCGATCATTTATCACATGGATCCAAAAGTAACTTGTTTATTGTTTAGCGGAATGATCTATTTGTATATATATATATATTATATTCTCTTCAATTTACTTACTTGTTATAGTCAGCTACTAGGTGGCAGTGAAGACCGAGTTCTCGCGACATCTGGTAATAATGGAAAAATTGGATTCGCCTGGTGGTGTAATGGATAACACGCTGGGGTACAGAGTTCCGGGTTCGAATCCCGCCAAGGCATTTATTTTTCTTATCATGCCAAATATATATATATATATATATATATATATATATATATATATATATCCACCCATAGTAATTCTGCCCGAGGCAGGTGTTTCACTGCAATCATAGCATTTTCATGTTATGCTTTACAGCTTTAATAGGAAATTGTAGGTGTGGTAGCTTCCCGTTGCTTTCCACACCGGTGAAGGATGATGATGATAATGATAAGAATGATGATGATGGCCATATGAATTTGGGGACCGTTTGGGCCTTAAAGTTTTCCTGACATTTGTCTTACAGGTGAGGAAAAACCCCGATAAAAACCTCACCCAGAAAAACTGCCCCGATAGGGCCCGCTGCGTGACAAGGCGGCACGCTACCTCGAGACCACAGCGGTGACATATATATATATATATATATACACACATATATATATACACACATATATATACACACATATATATATATATATATATATATAATATCATATTATATATATATATACATATATATATACAACACACATATATACTTACTTACTTACTTACTCACTGGCACTATCGAACCCGTAGGTTCATGGCCGCGCGGACATAAGCTCTCCATACATCCCTATCCTGAGCTAATGCTTTCCAATCATTTCCTGTATAATCTACTTCCCTCAAATCATAGTTAATGTTGTTCTCCCACCTCATTCTTGGTCTACCAACTGGGCGTTTTCCTTCTGGCTTTCCTACAAGAAGTTTCCATGCACGTCTTTCATTCCCCATACGCGCAACATGTCCTGCCCATCGCAGTCTACGGGACTTAACTGTTCTTATTATATCTGGCTTCCTATAAAGACCATGTAGTTCATTGTTATGTAGTCTTCTCCATTCACCTGTCTGTTCATCTCTCTTTGGTCCAAAAATTTTCCTAAGAACTTTATTCTCAAATACTCGTAATCTCCTTTCCTCCCTTAAAGTAAGAGTCCATGTTTCGCACCCATATAATATAACTGGTAGAATAATAGTTTTATATATTTTCAGCTTAACGTTTTTTGAAAGGAGTTGGGACATCAAAAGTCTCTGCAATGCATAATAGCATGCATTTCCAGAATTGAGCCTATGTTTAATTTCTTTGTGCATCTCATTCCTATTTGTGATTATTGTTCCTAGGTATTTGAATTCAGCCAATTCCTCAAAATTTCCCTCATTTGTCATTAGCTGTCCATTTCCATTATATAATGTATTTCTACGTGTGACCATATATTTAGTTTTACTGATATTTACTTCCAGTCCTAATTTCTTAGTGTTACTCAATAGTGTGTGCGTGTTGGCCTTTAGTATCTCCTCGCTATCGGCCAGTAGTACCACATCATCAGCATAAACTAACAGCTTATTAATACCATTCAGTTGTAAGCCTTCCTTATTCTCTAAAGATTTAATGGCATGCTCTAGTACAAAATTAAATAGTAGAGGAGATAGTGCATCTCCTTGCTTCAACCCATTCTGGATTTCAAAAGTGTCTGAAAACTGTTTGCCTACACGCACCCTACTCGTTGAGCCATTTAGACACATTCGTATAAGTCTAACTAACTTTTTGGGAATTCCGAACTCCAGCAGGATACTATATAACTTCTCCCTCTTAATTGAATCATATGCTTTTTTGAAGTCTACATATAGTTGATGTACAGTACCATTATATTCCCATTTCTTTTCTAAAATCTGTCTTATACTAAAAATCTGATCTGTTGTAGACCTGTTTCTTCTAAATGCACATTGATGATCTCCTAGAATGTCATCAATATAGGGAGCAAGTCTGCTTACTAATATATTTGTTAGAATTTTGTACGAAGTTGAAAGTAATGAGATGCCCCTATAGTTGTTGCAATCAGTTTTATCTCCTTTCTTATAAATTGGTACGATAATTGATTCCTTCCATTCATCTGGAAGAGCTTCTTTTTCCCAAATCATACTAAGCAACCAGCGTATCTTGTCCATCAATTTTTCTCCCCCTGATTTTATCAGTTCTGCTGGGATCTCATCTGAACCTGATGCTTTATACATCTTCAATTTTTCAATTGCCATTTCAACCTCTAATGCACTTGGCTCTGCGACTAGCATTTCTGCTGTCTGTAACTTATCCTCCTCAATGTCCTGTTCTGTATGTACATTTAATAGCTGATTAAAATAACTTTTCCATCTATTTAATATACTCTTGGAATCTGCAATCATATCCCCATTTTCATTCCGAATTATGTTTGTTCTAGCCTGAAACCCTTTCTTCTCTATACTAATTCCCTGATATAATTCTCTAATGTTCCTATTTTTTGCATTCATTTCAAGATCATTAATCTTCTCTCTCAAATATTCCCTCTTTTTACTCTTTAGTAACTTGGTGGTTTCCCGTCTAACACTACCCAATTGCTCTAAATTTACCTCATTTGGCTCGTGTAACCATTTCATTTTTGCTAGCTTTCTTTTCTTTACAATGTCGGCACATTCCTCATCAAACCATTTCTTGTTTTGCCTCTTTTTTAAACAACCAATGCTTTCTGATGCTGACAATTTAATAGTATCTCTTATAGCCTCCCATTCTTTATTTATATCAGTTTCTTCTTCGTTTGCCACATTGTCATCTGAAGATTCCAGTACTTCAAATCTATTAGCAATTTTGATTTGGTATTCTTGCCGCATTTCATCATTTTTCAAGTTTTTTAATTCATATTTTACAGAATCATCTTTAGCGTTTGTTCCTCTCATAAGCGATAGCCGTTGTCTGATTTTCACCTTGACCAGATGATGATCTGAATTGCAGTCTGTCCCTCTAACTGATCTAACATCAATGATGCTACTGTGCCAGCGTTTATCCACTAATACATGATCTATCTGGTTCCGAGTTTCTCCATCTGGGGACGTCCAGGTGTATTTATGAATATCCTTATGCTGAAATGTTGTGCTCTTAACAATGAGATTCTTTGATGTGGCAAATGTGACTAATCTAACCCTGTTGTCGTTACTATCTTCATGAAGACTGAATTTGCCTATTGTTGGTTTGAATATATCTTCCTGCCCCACTTTTGCATTAAAATCTCCTAAGACAATTTTCATATGATATCGTGAAAGGCTATCAAATAAGCATTCTAATTCTTCATAGAACTCATCCTTGATCTTGTCATCTTTATCTTCTGTGGGGGCATGTACATTTACAATTATAAAATCATGTCGTTTACCCTTTAGAATTATGTATGATATCCTATCACTAACAAACTTAATATCTCGGATAGCGGATAGGATCCTCCTTCTGACTAAAAAACCCGTTCCAAATGCAGGTCTTTCTGCACCCCCATAGTATAATGCAAAGCTTCCTGATTCCTGACTACCTTCTCCTGGCCACCTAACTTCCTGTAAAGCGACTATATCCAAGGGCGATTTATCCAATTCCCGCGTTAATATCTCTAGTGCCCCGCTATTGTATAAAGTCCTAACATTCCATGTTCCTAGGAACATGTCCCTGTGTTTGAGCCTTTGGCATGGGTTCCCTGAAGTAGTCCCCGCCCGGAGAACCGAATGGGGGACTATTTGACCTCCGGAAAATTTTACCCCAGTAGAACCCATGTCCGCATTTCTTGACGGTTGTATTTTTACGGTGAAAGATCGTCACTCTTTCGACCAAGGTACTTATTTCGTCTGGCTTATCACCTTCGACCAGTCCGGCATGGGTAACCCTATCGGCAGCAATGCTACCGCCGGCATAGCTCTCAGGATCATTTAAGCACACAAGCCACTCCACCACGACAAGGTAAAGATACCATGGAGGGGACACACATATATACACACACACTATAATATACACACAATATACACACCACATATACAAAACATATATTACCACCATATCACACACCATATATATACACAACACATTATATACATACACATATATAGACATACACATAATACACACACCATATATATACCACACATATATACACACACATATAGAACACACAATATACACACACAGATATATACACACACATATATTACCACACATATATCCACACACACATATATATATAACACACACATATATATATATATACACACATATATATACCACATATCATACACACAAATAATATACACATATATATAACACATATACACTAATATACACACATAGACCTATATATACACACATATATATATAACACATTATAACACATATATATATATAACACATATATTACACACATAATACACATATATATACACACAAGAACCATATATATAACACACATATATAATATAACACATATCTATACACTATATATATACAATTACAATACACACATATACCAACATATATATATACACCACATAATATAACTCAATATATATACACCATATATATATCAACCATATATATATACACACATATATATATACACACATATACACACATTATATATCAAACATATAATATATAACACATATATATACACACCCATATATATATACACACATATATATATACACAATATATATATACACACATATATATACAAACACATAATATATACACACTATATATACACACATATATATAATACACACTATATATACACACACAAATATACACACACATATATATATACACACATATATATAACACAACAATATATAGACCACATAATATATACACACAATATAATACACACATATAATATAATACACATATTATACACAAAATATATATATACCACATATAATACACAACATATATATAAACCACATATATACAACATATATATACACACAAATAACACAACATAACACACAAAGATATCACACACATATATAAACACACATAAGATAAACACACATATATATATACACATATATATAGACCACATATATATACACACATATATACACACATATATATACAACACACATATATACACACATATATATATCTACACACACATATATATACACACATACATATATACAAACACATATATATATACAACACATATATACACACAACATACACACATATATACACACACTATATACACACACATATATATTACACACACACATATATATACACACATATATACACACACATATATAACACACACATATATATACACACACTATATATACACACATATATATACACCCATATATATATACACATATATACACACACATATATATACAACACATATATATACACACATATATATACACACATATATATACACACATATATATACACACTTATATAACACCATATAATACACACACATATATACACACATATATAACACACATATATATACACACATATATATACACACATATATATACACACATATATATCAACACATATATATACACACATATATATACACACATATATATACACACATATATATACACACATATATATACACACATATATATACACACATATATATACACACACATATATACACACACATATATACACACACATATATACACACACATAATACACACATATATATACACACATATAATACACACATATATATCACACATATATATACACACATATATATACACACATATGTATACACACACATGTATACACACCATGTATACACACACCATGTATACACACACATGTATACACACACATGTATACACACACATGTATACACACACATGTATACACACACATGTATACACACACATGTATACACACACATGTATACACACACATGTATACACACACATGTATACACACACATGTATACACACACATGTATACACACACATGTATACACACACATGTATACACACACATGTATACACACACATGTATACACACACATGTATACACACACATGTAATACACACACAATTATATACACATATATATACACATATATACACATATATATACACATATATATACACATATATACACACACATATATATACACACATATATATACACATATACACATATATACACATATATACACATATATACCATATATACACATATATATACACATATATATACATATATATACATATACACATATATATACATATAACATATATATACATATATATACATAGATATACATATATGATATCACATATATACGTACATATATGTACATATATATGTACATATATACGTACATATATATATATACATATATATGTACTATAATATATATATATGTACATATATATGTACATATATACCTACATATATACACAATATATACACATATATATCATATATACATATTTATACATATATATACATACATATATATACATACATATATATACATACATATATATACATACACATATATATACATACATATATATACATACATATATATACATACATATATATACATACATATATATACATACATATATATACATACATATATACATACATATATATACATACATATATATACATACATATATATACATACATATATATACATACATATATATACATACATATATATACATACATATATATACATACATATATATACATACATATATATACATACATATATATACATACATATATATACATACATATATATACATACATATATATACATACATATATATACATACATATACATACATATACATACATATATATACATACATATACATACATACATATACATACATATATATACATACATATATATACATACATATATATACATACATATATATACATACATATACATATATATACATATATATACATACATACATATATATATACATATATATACATATACATATATATACATATATATACTACATATATATAAGTAGATTCCCGGGCAACGCCGGGAAATCAGCACGGGGTATCTAAAATAATATAAATTTATAATCATTTTTTCCTTTTACTTATTCAAGTAAACATAAAAGCACATTGATTTTCATATTTTTAGGTGTATCAGCGCACGCCGGGTAATAGCTAGTATATATATATAGGCTATATACGTATATATATTTGGGAACAAACAAATAAAATACGAGAAAATATGATGACAAGGAATTAATATGTATCGAATTCGCAAAGACTAGATAGATCTCGGATATTATGATTTTGATTAAAATTATTTTTCATGGCTTTACTTACATTCTTAAGTAAGTACTGTATTGTATATTTTCTCAAAAAATTACCATGCCAACTTATTTTATTTCAATAGGGTAAAATCAATATGGAAGTCAGATACTTGAAAGAAAGACACAAATTCCAGTTTAATTCTTCACGGAAAACTCTACAGGAGAAGTTGGTTGACAAGAAAGAGGAAGAAGTTTTCAAGTACGACCGTTAAGGGACTATCTATCTAGTGAAAGTTAGGGACCTTCTCACAAGGCAAACTATTGGATCTTCCGATGTCAATCGTCAGCCTGTATTTGGCAATCAACCACAAACCTCTACAATACGGTTTAGGGGCGCAGTCCTAAAGGGTCTAAAGTTATTTAGGCGAGAAGTGAAACATTAAGCACTATTATATAAAATACCTATCAATTTAATTTAAAATCATTGTAAAGGCAACAGATCTCTCTGAGATCTCATTAAAGCTTAGCTTGTCAAACCTATTTTGCCTATTGCTCACTTTAAGAATAAGAAAAAATGACTAGTGTCCCCCGAAATTTATATAATTACTATCCGTTAAAAATAATAATTGTAATTGCGGTTTTGATAATGGGCTCTTATAATTTATTAAAATTACAATTATTGTGTTAAACGTGCCATATCATAGGTAACTTAGCCTATATACAGGATAGACTGTATTTAATTTGGCTTTGAAATGTCAGGTAAACATACTTTTTTTAAATTTTTTTAATCAGCCATCTTCTTCCTAGCCCGCCTCAACGCTCTCCAATTTTTATCAGCCTTCTACCGCTCCCTTAAGGCCTCCAGCGCCCACAGGGGAGCGTTATCGCCCACTTTGAGAATTACTGCTTTAAAGTGACTATTTACAAAAAAAATCGTACATGAACTATTATTTTCCTTACTCCATCCAGAACCATTATTATTATTTTTAATTATTATTATTGTTATTAATATTAATATTAATTGAATATCGCACTCAAACGGACATTTTAAAGTTCTAATTTTCTATGGCGTAAATTTATTCTATTCATTCTTTCCATACATAGATCCCGTATTTTAGTCCCATATTCCTAGTTCACATACACACATTTGTCTCAGACGTTCTCATCTTTTCGTGAGCACGGTATTTATTATTGTTATTATTATTTTGTAATTTTCAAGAAGAAAAAATAAATAGAACTCAGTTATAAGGAAACAAATTAAGATTGAAGACACTATTTTAGTTTATATTAAAACTCAGCAATTAAGATGGTACGGACATTTCCAGCAAATGGAAGAGGATCAATTACCAAAATATGTTTTGCAATGGAAACCTTAGGGGAGAGGAGATAGAGGAATACCTAAAACTTCCTGTAGTCAAGGGAATATATTAATATAAGAAGGAGAAACATCTACAACCAGGAGATTGGAAGGACCGACAAAATTGGTTATTGGGAATCGGAGGATGTCAAGTACATATTTGTTGTTACCTATTTCTGAAATGTTCTCTGAAATAAATTTAATTTCTTGAATGTATTAAAATTACATTTTTAATAAGTTTTCTGGTCAATCCAATGTGTTAATCTGCTTTCAGAATTTTATTTGCGTTCGAGATATTAAGAAAATGGCTACGTTTAGTTATAATTAGTGACATTATATTGAACAAGTCCACCGCTGTGGTCTCGAGCCTAGTCACGCAGCGGGCCCGGGTTTGATCCCCGGTCGGGGCAGTTTTTCTGGGTGAGGTTTTTATCGGGGATTTTCCTCGCCTGTAAGACAAATGTCAGGAAAACTTTCAGGCCCAAACGGCCCCCGAAATCATATGGCCATCATCATCATCACCACCACCCTTATCGTTATCATCATCATCATCATCATCCTTCACCGGTGTGGAAAACAACGGGAAGCTACCACACCTACAATTCTCTAGTAAACCTGCAAGCATAGCATGAAAATTCTATGATTGCAGTGAAGGACCTGCATTCGGGCAGAATTACTATGGGTGCATATTGAACAAAATTAGCACTCAGACGAGGACAGTTATTTATCCTCTGTTTTGTAATATTAAACAACGACGTGCATTCAGCCCGCGCTACCTCCGTAGTGCTGGGGTAACAAATATATCCATTATTTTGGATTAAAATAAAATAAAATAAATAAATTTGCATATCATCATTCAAATCAATTTTGTGTGATCATATGAATTAAAATTTTTGCTGCGCCACCAGACGTGCTGAGCTCTATAAACACCATCAGCTTCGTGAAAGATGAATATTCACGTATGTGCATATATGTTTAGGGGTATGGTTACCTAACGAAGCTACTCTATAAAACCTTGGTTATTTATAGGAAGACCAGCTAACTAAGTAACTAACTCACTGGCACCATCGAACCCGTACGTTCATTGCCGCGCGGGCATAACCTCTCCATACATCCCTATCCTGAGCTAATGTTTTTAATCATTTACTGTATAATCTACTTACCTCAAATCATAGTTAATGCTATTCTCCCACCTCATTCTTGGTCTACCAACTGGAAGTTTTCCCTCTGATTTTTCTACAAGAAGCTTCCATGCACCTCTTTCATTCACCATTCGTGCCTCATGTTCTGCCCTTCGCTGTCTACGAGACTTAATGTTCTCATTATATCTAGCTTTCTATAAAGACCATGTAGTTCACTGTTACGAAGTCTTCTCCATTCACCTGTCTGTTCATCTCTTTTTGGTCCAAAATTTTTCCTAATAACTGTATTCTCAAATACTCGTAATCTCCTTTCCCTTCTTAAAGTAACAGTCCATGTTTCGCAACCATATAATATAACTGGTAGAATAATGGCTTTATATAGTATTTTCACTTGAACGTTTTTTTGAAAGGAGCTGGGACGCCTAGAGTCTCTGTAATGCATAATAGCACGCAATTTCCAGAATTGAGTCTATGTTTAATTTCTTTGTGCATCTCATTCCTATTTGTGATTATTGTTCTTAGGTATTTGAATTCAGCCACTTCCTCAAAATTTCCCTCATTTGTCACTAGCTGTCCATTTCCATTATATAAGACCAGCTAACTTGCCCAAAGTATCTATTCTTGACGTCACAGAAACTAGGAAGAGAAATGCATTTCTGATTGATCGATAATCATGGAGTTTAGACGTATCGATTCATGAAGAGTTCATTTATCAACAGAACCTAACTGGGTGATGATGAAGGCGCGAATTGTTAAATAATACACATTTTAGAAATAATATTTTAAATAGATATTATTTAATTAATGCAAGTTATATTAATTAAAACAACAAAGAAACAATATGCGATAAAATTAAATGCTTAACTGACTAATTAATATTTTTTAAAATTAGACTACATAACTGAATAACTCAATAATTGGATAATGATACATTATTTGTGAGAAATGGAACAAACACAATGCCGGTTCTGTGTTTGATCAAATTGTTTTGACGCGTTTTATTTAAACGTGCTGTTGATGAACGTGATTTGTCGTTGAAAATTAATGCGAGTGATTTTTTGATTGATAATATACACAAGAGAATTTTCGTGCAGACTCTTTCACGACGAAAATTACTTTTTTGCACTATGTAACTAATATTGTATACTTACTGTTATTGTTGATGTGCATCGTAATTTGACATTACCGCGTACAATTTTGGTTACTATGAAAACAAAATAAATCTCAGTACTTTAAAAAAACGACCAAAAGCACTAGTGCGATAAGTAAAATCATTTATTTTGAAATATTGATAGTGATACTGCAATTTGTATTAATTTCAGTATTAATTCATCCCATCCAGCTTTCCACGCCTCTCTCTTTCATCATCCACTGCACACATCGTCTAAAACTTTTTCCATAATCAGAAATAAATCCCAAATCAAATTGGTTTTACAGTTATAACAAATATAAGATGGCGACATGACCAGCAATACTTATTATATCTCCATAGCAACACATATAGTCGATTCGTATTCTGAAATCTAACATTTATCTTCAATTATATTTATTAATATTTTAACTAATATCTTAATTACTAAAATAAATACACAGTGTAAAAAAGTAGTATGCAATACTCATGTGGTAAACACACAACTGAATCTCGGAAATTAAAAAAAAAAAAACCTCGCCGCAAGCGTCTCTTTTTTAAAACTTTTCCTCGATCCGTATAAAATGTTTACCACATTCGTATCACAATATACCGTACTATAAACAATATGGTGGGCCAAACCCAGATTTACCGGACATAAAGCAACATTTACAAGGCATTTTATTTATTTATTCAACGTATGAGATATATCTGACAGTAAACAATTAAATTCGTAATTCTGTTGGAACTGTTTATGATTCGCCAAGACAGAAATACTAGTTGGACGAAAATCGGGTACGCTAATCTGGGAAGTTTAACGAAATCATAAGATTCCCACTTGGAGACTAATTTTTATATACTGCACTACTGCGGTAGGTTTATAAAAACATTTTTAGAATAAAACATTTATCTATTATTTATTAGCTGAACATTTTGCAATAGGATCGGTCCTGGTGGTTACCATGCTCGCCTCTGATTGCAAGGTCCGCTGATTATAATCCAGCTGGATTTTTCAAAACGTAAAAATCCTGGGTTTGGGTTCCTTTGTAAAGGAAATAAAGTCGTTTATTCTGGTATAGTACATTTATTGCAACTAAAAGAACCTTAAGCCTGAAAAAGAGGCACTTGAAACTTTTTTAGCCCTTTCACGCCCATATTTAAATTACGAAGCTAATGAGTGTAATGACCTTAGCTATTAAAAGAGCCATTAAATAAAATACTATTCATACTTTTTGCTTTTCGAGCTGTTATAAAGTGTAAGACGCATTTTCGTCGTACAGCTAAAGGTAATTACTGTGAGCACCGCACGCCACTGATATTAAACAATATTTCATGCAGAACAGTGTTTGTTAATCTATCGTTAGTATTGTTAATGTTGTCTTATTCAACTTCGATTAGAGTATTTAATTTTATTTCTCATATCTGCACTTTTTACTTGATAAAATGACCGGAAAAGGAATATTACGGTACCGTGTGCTGTATCGTTCACAGAGAAGAAGAAAGTCCACCAAAATATGAATAAACCATGACAAACTTAATTAGTGCTTTTATACACAAGGGTATTCAAAATATATGTGGACGTACATAGTTAGATCAAGAGTACCGTACTTGTTTCATTGTATATCCACTAAACATATATTATTTCACCTTATAAAAAAGTATTTTAACCATCATCTCCGGCGGGACTGAGAGTACAGAAATATGTTCAAAATTAGAAAAAAAAATGACGCTCTTAACAACTATGGTATATAGCATCGAAATTAAATCTGGGCGTAAAAGAGCCGAAAATTTTGCTCAGAGCTCTAATTTTTTAGGCTTGAGGTTCTGCAAGGAAGCCACAGCGTAAGTTCCTTTCCGAAGGGACCCATTCTAGGATTTTTACGTCCTAAAAGAATGGATTGATTCCAGTCCCGTTTGAACCCGCGAGAATGTTAACCATTAGACCATCATATTAACATCAAGAAGGTTAGAGTTCACAGTCACTTCTGTTAATGCATGGTATTTGATATATTCATCCGAAATATATTTTAATATCCTAGGTAATTCCGATCTGACCTATGGTTTGGAACTCATATGGCCTTACCTCACAAAGAACGACCTTAAGAACATAGAGAAAATCAAGCCAGCCTACCTAAAGAGAATACTATGTATATCCGAAGCATATCCGAATTTACGCGTTCGCGACTGGCATATGAACTCTCAGGAGAGACCTTCTTCATAGGACAGATGCAAATGCTGATACTCTTACCATCCACCACAGTCTATCAAGACCTCCTAGCAGAGCTCCAAGCTAAGAAGAAACAAATCTGGATAGAATTTTATGCAACAGGAGCAACGGTAAATAGAACGTGGATGGAAACTAACAAAATCTACGTAATTTTGTAAATTTTCTAGCAACACATGTGTGTAAAGTGAAGATCTACCACGACGCAAACGCATCATGCATATGCGAATTTTGTGAACTGTCTTGTGATCGTTACGTCACAGCATGTAAAAAAAGACCCAAATCATTAATTGAGATCTGCACAGATTAATAACAACTGAACTAGTTAGTTCTATGCACAACTTGTGCGCATTTTTTGTTTAATCTTCTTCTTCTTCTTACAAGGATTAAACCTTTTTGGTTCGTTCCGGCTCCAGGTATTATAGCTGCTGTGTCCATTACTTTCGTGGGCGTCCCGATCTCTTTGTCCTCCTTTTGGTTGACGGTTTCGATTTTTCCTAGGAAATCTGTTGGTGTCCATTCTGCAGACATGTTCATACTATTTTCTGCTATACTCTTCTATTTTATCTGCCAAACTGAATATTTGTAATTCTTTACGGATATCTTCACTTAGTTTTTTTATCTATTAAAGTAAATTTGTGGCAGGATGTAGTTTAATGGACAAAAAACGGAGTGAAGATACCCATAAAAATATGTTCATTATATAATTTTTTCCTGGTAAGTCAGTCGTCCTCAACTAAGTTATTAAACTTCTTCAATTTATTCTAATATCTTTCGAAAACAATGTTTCATCTTCTGCGTTTTAACTGGAACTGATGGCTGATGGTGTTATATAGGTTGTATAATGGATTTATGTCTGCGGTTATGTTCTCGCTGAGTAGGTCTTCATTCCTAGCTTCTTTCGGAATCTCTATGTCTTAGTTGAGGACGACTGACTTACTAGGTAAAAAAAATATATAATTAACATTTTATTACATAACCTCAACGGTGTATTAACATGAATTTCAAAAGTGTTGATATCCGTAAAGAACTACAAATGTTTAATCTTCTTCTTCTTCTTCCTTCCATGTGATAGACCTAGTGGTCTGTTACGGTCTTAATCCAACGTTTGAAGGGTCTGCCCAAAGATCTCTTGCCTGGTGGCTGGTAATTTAAGATCTGACGTGGTATTCTTGTTCTGCTCATTCTTCGTACGTGAGATTTCCAGTTGTTTCTGTACGTTTGTACATATTCCATGACTGATTCCGTGTGTAATTCTTTGAGAATCTCAGAATTCCTTTTATGGTCTGTTCTTGAGTAGCCCGCAGTACGTCTCATAAATTTCATTTCTGCCGCAGTTAATAATAATAATAATAATAATAATAATAATAATAATAATAATAATAATAATATAGGTAATACATATGAATTTTCCACCACTTTATAGAGTGAAGCGTCACTTTGTTGCAAGCCAATAAATGAGGATTTTACGGCCATTTTGCAAGCCATATCCCATTATTACATACCTATTAATTATATTTGGAAGAGGTGCGGAGCAGAGTGTCACACGTGTAGCTATATAGCACGCCGTGCTAATCTCCATGAGGAGTATACTGGCTGTGTTATTATCCCGCAGTTTTAAATCAGTATTCATGACCCCTGACATCACAAGCCATAAACCCGCCCACCTCCCTCTTTTTTATGGAGCGATGGGGCATGGACATGAGATTATTTTTATGTTTCAGGTGGTAGTCTTGCTTTATCTCGGCTACAGATTCATTTGCATGTTGAAATTGCAACATAAGCGAGTTACTTAACACCGCAGGAAGCTCGTTTTATTTGACAGCGTGTTTTAAACTATAAGAACATTTTCGCCCCCCTCTAACAAAACAATGTGACACGCAACACTTTTATTATGTAAAAAAGTGAATATAAAATCTATAATTTGTTGAATTAATAAGGTATTTCATTAAGTGAATTTATCTCACGTAGATTGCTGGGGGTTTCCCTATTTTAATATTCAACATTGCGACGGACAGATTTTAATTAAAATGACGCTTTAAGAAAAGGGAGAAAAAGTGCGTAACGCAGCAACTGCCTAAAGTAAAGGAATTCCTCAGAAAATCAAATTCATGGCCCGACTCTTCAGGTTTGCCGGTTTATTTTATTAACCACAAAATTGGAGGAAGTCAATTTATTACAATAAGGTTGCAATGAAAACAAACCATCCCTAACCGAAAATTATTATTTTATTGTCTAATGCCACCAGGTTGTCTTTTATGACATTTCTAGCTTTGTCCCCTAGCATTGGTAGAATTGTAATCCATTTCTTAGGTTGGGCACCTTTAGGGCGGAGTTACGTTACCCCGATGATATGATGGGTGATAAAAAATATTGAAGCGCCAGGAGAGTTCTTAACCTAAGTTCCAGACCAGGGGCAACCACAAGGAAAAAAAGTCCTATGGTTTGACCGGGAATCGAACCCGAGATCACATGAACAGTAGTCAGGAACGCTCACCACTAGCCCATGAGGCTGGCCAAAACCTATCGGATATTGTTGTATAATTTAACACACATTTAAATAATTTCTACTGATTCATTTCTCCATTGTTTTATTAGAAAGAAACATTGAATAAATTAAACTAATATTTCGTACAGGATATGTTGCCAATTTAAGGGTTAAATAAATTGTATATTATACAGATATATTGTGACAAAGCAAACGTGTTGGCTCTTAGAGCATTGATAAGCATATATGTATGTGTGAACGATGTAGCCTACACGTCACGCGTGGGGACATGATTGCTACCTAGCGGCTGTTTCTTAACCAATGTCATTTAGTTACGCTTATTTACCTACAGATATCAACAAGTGACATGTGGTTAGCACATCACCTTAATGAGACATTTAGTAGGCAACTAAGTTATTACTTACATGAATTAAGTTCGATTAGATTTTGTACAGAGACCTGTTTATTCAGGCTTGATGAAATCTTCAGACTCGGTACCCACGGCTTTAAAGTCCCTCCCGGAGGACAGCCAAAGCCAAAAGAAAACAAGATGGAATGCGGCTACTGTGTTGCTTCTCCCGGACGACTTGCTCCTTTGAATTTTTTCATCTTAAAAATCCTTCGACCACGGCTGGGTTTGAATCCGAGATTCTCGGGACTAGAAACAAGAAACGTAACCACTAGACCATCACGGCCATGAAAGACCTATATACATTTTGGTTCATGGTCATTTCCGTTGTGTACTAGGTAAGAAATATGTGTCTTCTTCACTATGGTCAAAATATTCTAAGCTTATGAACATTTGAATACATCGATATCCAAAATTGTTACTAAAAAAAAAATTGTTGATTGATAAAATGGGAAATGAATCACTCAAAAAATTGACTTTCATTGAGGAGAAATGCCAGAAAATTTCATATTTGTTTTGTTATGCTATATTCTGAAATGTAAACGGAGCATTGTTTCCGGCGCACGTCTTCTAAACTGTTGGCAATATATGGATCCACTTTAAGCTAGTTCACTCTACACTAGGAATATTTATAGTGTTGATGTATCTGTTTAAATATGCATACTGATGAGAAAGTACTAAGAAATTATTGAAACATTATGTCCAAAATTAAAGTAAAATAGCTCGAAAACATAATTTTATTGAAATTCTAGAAGTGTGACAGTCGCAGGGTACGACTTCCACAATTAAAAACACCTTTCTGTATTTTAAAACTTATTTTGTGTTTTTTAAAATCTGATAGGTGATTCTAAACTGATTTTTTGTGCTGAATATGAAAATGATCTCCATTTTCTCGCATATTAATGAATAACTAGAAATAAAATTATAGCTCTGTTAAATGTAATAAAAATTACTTTCAACAAGACTTTTGTCTGAAAAACTATGCCAGAATTTGTTAATCATTATTTAATAATAATAACAACAACAACAACAACAATAATAATAATAATAATAATAATAATAATAATAATAATAATAATTATAAGCATTTCAAGCATACTTCACTTTTCGCCTCATAGTATTCTCGAAGTGACTGTCCATCATCAGTTTTCGAATTTGTAGGCCAACTATTACAACAGCTTTCATTTTTTCATAGGATAATGAAGGAAATGTAGCGCAAAGGTATTTAACACACACGCTGTCTTTATCTAGTGTTTTCACAAATTGTTTCATTGAACCTAATTTTACATAGAGAGGTGGCAACAGTACTTTTGAGGGATCAATAAGAGGTTCACTTATATTTTTTTCACTCGGTATTAAATTACTCCTACGTGGCCACTGTTCCCTTTTCCAGTGTTCTGACCTAGCTGTGTTATCCCATTCACATACGAAACAAGGGTATTTTGTGAAACCAGCTTGCTGACCAACTAATAGTCCAATAATCATGAAATCTCCAAAGACTAGCATAGATGGTTTTCATACTGCACTCTTTGGAATTATAGTTTATGTTATAACATTTTAAGACGGCAGGGATGTCTTGGCAATACACTAAATTTTCTTCTTCAGCAAAAAAAGGGACAAATTCCTTCTCACGATGCCTGTAACATAAAAAGTATGTACTCTCAGTTAATACTTTATTTTGTTTTAATCTAGACCTAATAGTTCTGCAGATACTTAGGCAAATTTAAATCCCTCACTAAATCATTAAACTCTCTTTGATTTAAACATCTATCATGGTCAGAATTATATGGTTCATCATCCACTGGAGATTCAGTGCTACTGGATGCAGACAACAATGTATCTGATTCAGGGTGTAAAGGAATCGGAATATCAGGACCATGAGGTACAGGCTGAATGGCAGAGGGAATGTTAGGATATACATTATCTTTCTTGTTTTTTAGCATTATATCCTGCTACCTTAACTGTGCAAAAATAACAATCGTCTCCATAATTTGTAGGTTCCCTCGAAATCATAGGGATACCAAAGGGCAATGACTTCTTTTCTTTTTTCCATTTTTCCAACTCCTCAACTCTGCAACACAATTACGACACACCTTGTGAGGGCACCACGATTTATCCTGGTCTCCTAACTTAATGCCAAATATTGAAAGTAAATTTTCTTTACAAAAGCAGTATATTCTTTGTTTTACTAACGTATATGACCCACACATAATTATAGCAAAACAGATTTGGATCATTTACACAACCACAATTTTTTGTACGGACCTAGGGCGGATATAGTTAGTAGATTTTAATAAATATAAACTTAAATTAAAATATAAACATAATAATAGTTATATTATTACACATTTTAAGTAATAAATGTCGAAGTTATAAACTGTTGGGCCTTTCTAACAAACGATAAACACACTGCAATATTACTACATTATGAAAAATATTCAAAACATAAAATTTTGAATTGTAAAACCTTCTGACGTGGTACGCGAAAACGGATTTCATTTTTGCAAACAGTGTGAAAATGTGATTCAGAAACGTTCATTTTTTCAAAAAACAAAATCCACGGAGAACGGTGAAATAAGCAATATTCCATCGAATTGTGTATTCTACAACACCGCGTGTCCCACTTCAGCAAGGCCGGGAGGCGCGCGGGGAACACAATGACAGGGTAGCAAGTCAGTGCTCTGTTACTCGATGTGTGTCGTGTGAAGACGTGCGTTCCAGTTTCAGGTAGAGATACACAGACAGACAGACAGACAGATGCCATTAACTCGTGCGAACTAAATTTGTATCAAGAGCGCGCGATTTAATTAGGTTATTATACCGTTGAAATGATAGTTAAATTCACGATTGAACAAATAATTTTTATTTATGTCGTATAGAGAGGCATGTAGGCAATTTTAGGATAATTTCCTGGAGTTCTAGTTCCGGGTAGAGACACAGTTACATATGTTGTGAGTGAATATAGTAATAAAAAATGGACCAATTAATGTTTTAATTTATAAATCGAAACGAAGGATTTTAACGGGGAAAAATTGAATAAATCTTACGACGTGTTGTAGAACAAGTCGGTGTTTCAAAATTCTCACGTCAGTACACTGATCTACTAAACGGTTGGAATTAAAACTTTACACGAGTTACTATTATCCAACAATTACGACCCCGTGATGATGAAACTCGAGTAATTTAGCATTAGTAATTCCTAGAATTAAAATTAATTTGATTATTATTTGGGACCACAAAATAAGCCGTTGTTATACAGTGGTTAACGGTAACTCACAGGGTTGGCAGGTAAATGTACCTAGCGAAGCGAAACTAATGTTTATTATAAAAGTGTAAATTTGATTGACGTGTTGAATATGGTCAGATTTGCAAAACAATAAATTTTGTTAAAAGGAATACTTGAGCCAATTTTAAATCTTTCTTGGGAAATTAATATAAAAGGCCAAGAAATTTTATTGTTGAAACAGAGTGTGGCCAGTAGCTCCCATACGAGTACATACAGAGAGAAGCCGGTAGCTCCCTTATGAAAACAGACTGGGCCAGTTTATCATATTACGAGTATTCAGAGGAGGTCTGTTGCTCCCATATTATTACCTAAAAGAGTGAATGAATCTATCTATTCTAGGGAAGTCTAGATTTGCTCAAGTAATCTTCAAGATATTATTAATTTGTTGTGTATCGTGTTGTTCATAAGGGGTTAACAAAATAAACCCTTTTTAATTAATTACACAACTCATTGTTACTGATTATCGAACTCCTTGTCCTTCACACCAGTAGAACCTAGAAATGAGCTTAATCTAAAACACGCCCTGAAGAGACCCTCGTGCCTACTAAGCCTGCTGCAGTAAATACATGTACAAGAATAATGGCGTAGCCCATTGTTGAGCCAAAGCTTCTCCTTTATCAGGACTTTATAGGCCAAGTTCATTTTTAGTTATCTTCTTTGTCCAAAGATGACATGAGTGGCATGCGGTCATCACACCGACTCAATGAGACATCTATAGTCCGTGAGGGCTAAAGTGTCTAGAATATTTTAGAAAGAGAAAGAGAGTACTCACCATCTTCTTTCTCACTCATACACATATCTCTTCACGGTGACAGCGGTAGGGCAGACACTCCCTGCAGTGAACATAGATCAGTGGTGGCATTCCCTTCTTCTAAAGATTAATTTTACACTAATATAATATCTCACTCACTCTCACAAACTCCAAACGAACTCTGAAACAGTCGCCACTGACAAAAATTACGTGAACAAAAGTGACTGGGCGAAAGTGGGGGTGGAGTTTTTCTAGCATTCCTAAGTAATTTTACAAGGGTGGCCCATTATAGTACACATGTCACTCAGACGTCTAGCGAAGGGTGGAAGAACAGTTATCTAGACAAGGATAGCAGAAATCAAGCCAACTTACAACTTTTACACTATAGTAGGCTACTAAGGTATTACTAAGATGTTTGAGATCGGTCGGTAAATTTTGCTTCGAGTCCTTTTTGTTAAGGCTTAAGGATCATTTACGAGCCTGAAAATCTTCAGACTCGGGACCCACAGCTTAAAGTCCCTCCCGGAGGACTTTTGCTTATTGGAGTTTTCCATCTTAAGAAATCCATCGACCCCGGCCGGGTTTGAATCCACGACCCTCGGAATCAGAGACAAGGAGCATAAACACTAGTCCACCGCGGCCGACAAATACATGTAAATGGTTTCTAAAAAAACATAGCTGGCATTGTTGACCCACATTTAATACTTTTCTTAGATGAGCCATGGTTTGATTTAAGTGGTCGTGTTGATTCACAGAACAATAGTTTATGAAACACTGAAAATCCGCGATTAATTCACTAAATTTTTTTAAATGACCATAAAATTGGTGTATGGTGTCCTGTAAAAAATAATTCAATATCCCCTGTGGAAAGGTTAGCACTCGCAACAGAATAGAATTAGGCCTATAACTGTTCAATTATAACTTAATTATATAACAATATTGATACATATAATTACATGGATACATGATACATAATACGAAAACATGTAATGATATCAGTAATAAAAATAAGAGTGTACGAGGGATGCTAAGAATAAATTTTCCGGAACACTTATAGCGTCTACGACCTTGCTGCCAGTGATTTTACTCTGTATTAACATAGGTAGAACAACAACAGCAATGCTCATTAGAGTCCTATGGAACAGACATATAACCAGAAAAAATAAGTTACAAATATATAATTCAATGGTGAGATGGAGCTGAAGTTTGGAAATTCAACAAAAACTTAGAACAAGAACTGGAAGAAATAAGAACTGGAATGAGAACAAGATGATTGAAGGTCATGGAGAGGATGGATAGAGACGATTGGAGAAGGAAAATAAAACTTTTGGTAATGTTAAACATTAAATCTCTCTCTCTCTCTCTCTCTCTCTATATATATATATATATATATATATATATGGGTGCGAAACGTGGACTATTACTTTAAGGGAGGAAAGGAAAATAAAGAACTTAGGAAAATTTTTTGACCAAAGAGAGATGAACAGACAGGTGGATGGAGAAGACTACATAGCAATGAACTACATGGTCTCTATAGGAAGCCAGATATAATAAGAAAAGATAAGTCTCGTAGACTGTAATGGGCAGGACATGTTGCGCATATGGGGAATGAAAGACGTGCATGGAAGCTTCTTGTAGGAAAGCCAGAGGGAAAACGCCCAGTTGGTAGACCAAGAATGAGGTGGGAGAATAACATTAACTATGATTTGAGGGAAGTGGATTATACGGGGAATGATTGGATAGCATTAGCTCAGGATAGGGATGTATGGAGAGCTTATGTCCGCGCGGCCGTGAATCTACGGGTTCGATAGTGCCAGTGAGTAAGTAAGTAATTATTGTTGTAGGGGTTACATAATATGGACTGTATATGATGAAATTATTGAAAGAATATGAAAAGTACATCATAAGGTAAAACCTTTAGTATCAGCATGAGATTTCACTAGAGCGACGTCATAAACATTTGGTGCAAATATGCATCCATCTGCCCGCAGCTCTACACGACTCAGGTACACCATACAAATAACATTAACTTAAGACCCATTATCCTTTGTTTTATGACTGTAATTAGTGGATCAAACAAGTTCACGGGATATTTTCTCGATGTGGCAGTAATCTACATACGAGTAAGCCACATGTTTTAGTACTCCGACCTGAATGGAAATGAATGTGTAGAATTCATATGTTTCATTTAACGCACTTTATTAAGCAGAGGCCATCGCTGCCTTGTTCATTTAAACCTGTTTCTAATTATCTTTACCGAAATTCAAAATATTGTGCAATTAACAAATCACTCTAGTGTTGCCATTTTTTAATGTCTCCCTTTAAAGTATCTTTATTGCCCTACGTCGCTCTAACCACACAGCTAATTATAATTCTGGATCATAAAAGGCACTTTACATGCTACTAACAAGGAACAAGTGTAGGACTTATCTGATGAATGATCATGTCAAACACTGTTGCCACCTCCGGGAAAATAAGACCATTTAAGACAATTCACTCTTACATTTATTCTAATAGACAAATATAATACAGATATTTACTGCGGGCATATGGAGCTCCAGGAATTTTTCTGGTATATAATGTAACGCTAATTAAGAACTAACGAGACGAAATATATATTCTCCTTTTAGATTCTCCAGTTCAAAGCCCCCTAATACTAACGCCATTATAATTGCGATTTTGTATGACAAATGCAGTCCATTCCATTGCAATTCTGCCCGAGGACACCGCAATCATAGCATTTTCATGCTATGTTTTGCAGCTTTACAACTGTAGGAAATTATAGGTGTGGTAGCTTCCCGTTGCTTTCCACACCAGTGAAGGGTGATGATGATAATGATAAGGATGATGATGGCCGGATGATTTTTCTGTGACCGTTGGGCCCTAAGCTTCCTGACATTTGTCTTATAGATGAGGAAAAACCCCGAAAAGAAACTCACCCAGGAGCCTGTCCCGACCGGCAATCGAACCCGGGTCCGCTGTGTGACAAGGCAGCACGCTACCTCGAGATCACAGAGGTGGACTTAGACAAATACAGTAATGAGGGAAATTAAAGAAATGGTAGAATTCAAATAACCAGAAATAGTATTGAATTACAAACATGAATGAAGTCCAGAAATAAATTAAACATAGATTGGAAACGCATGCTATTACACATTACACCAGAACCGTCAAATAGTGGTTGCTAAGTGACAAGATGCCTTTCCCCGCCTATTCAATTCTACGTCGGACAAGATGAAAAAGTAAGACACTGCTACTTACTTGCCAGTTGCGTTGTTCATTGGGAATTACCTGCATGAGGGATAGCAGGGGAGCTGTATTTTTAAACCGAGTGAGAACTTTTTAAATACCCTGCATTACAGAGACTCTTGTCATAACAAATTCTCTTCAAAAACAAATTAAAAATAAAACTGTTATTCTTCCAGTTATATTATATGGGTGCGAAACATGGTATTTTGTTTTATGAGAGGAGAAACGATTAAGAGTAAAAAGAACATTAGGACCAAAGAAAGACGAACTGACAGATGTTTGGAGAAAATTACATAGCGATGAGTTACACGATTTTTATGGGAAACGGGACTTAATAAGAATAGTTATGTCTCGTAGACTGTGACAGAGAGGACAAGTGAAACGAATGAGAAATGAAAGAAGGGCATGGAAAAAGAACCACAGGGAAAGCGCTCTCATAGGTAGATGGTGAATAAGGTGGGAAAATTATATTAAACTCTGAGAAGGTAAATTAAACAGGCAATGACTGTAAAAGTTTAGCTCAGGATAGGGATATATGGGAGCTTATGTCCAATTTAAATTGTAAAATAGATACCTAAGATCTCAGTCGTCTTCAACTTTATAAAGGCTGTAAGATCTGAAGTACATTCGGAACATATGCTCCATCCTCAACATATAAATTGGTACAGGTTGTTTGTGAAAATCTTGTAGAGAGAGCTCTCTCTACAAGATTCTCACAAACAACTAGTACCAATTTATCTCTCTACAAGATTCTCACAACCAACTAGCACTAATTTGTCTCTCTACAAGATTCTCACTAACAATTAGTACCAATTTATCTCTCTACAAGATTCTCAAAAACAACTAGTACCAATTTATTTCTCTACAAGATTCTAAAAAACAAATAGTACCAATTTATCTCGCTAAAAGATTCTCACAAACAACTAGTACCAATTTATCTCTCTACAGGATTCTCACAAACAACTAGTACCAATTTATCTCTCTACAAGATTCTCACAAACAACTAGTACCAATGTATCTCTCTACAGGATTCTCACAAACAACTAGTACCAATATATCTCTCTACAAGATTCTCACAAACAACTAGTACCAATTTATCTCTCTAGAAGATTCTCACAAATAACTAGTACCAATTTATCTCTCTAAAATATTCTCATAAACAACTAGTACCAATTTATCTCTCTACAAGATTCTCACAAACAACTAGTACCAATTTATCTCTCTACAAGATTCTCACAAACAACTAGTAACAATTTATCTCTCTACAAGATTCTCACGAACAACTAGTACCAATTTATGTATCAAAAATAATCTCACAAACAACTAGTACCAATTTATCTCTCTACAAGATTCTCACGAACAACTAGTACCAATTTATCACTCTACAAAATTCTCACAAACAACTAGTACCAATTTATCTCTCTAAAATATTCTCACAAGCAACTAATACCAATTTATCTCTCTCCCAGATTTTCACAAACAACTAGTATCAATTTATCTCTCTAAAATATTATCACAAACAACTAGTACCAATTTATCTCTCTACAAGATTCTCACGAACAACTAGTACCAATTTTTCTCTCTACAAGCTTCTCACAAACAACTAGTACCAATTTATCTCTCTACAAGATTCTCACAAACAACTAGTACCAATTTATCTCTCTACAAGAATCTCACAAACAACTAGTATCAATTTATGTATCTAAAATAATCTCACAAACAACTAGTACCAATTCTTCTCTCTACAAGATTCTCACAAACAACTAGTACCAATTTATGTATCAAAAATAATCTCACAAACAACTAGTACCAATTCTTCTCTCTACAAGATTCTCACAAACAAGTAGTACCAATTTATCTCTCTACAAGATTCTCACAAACAACTAGTACCAATTAACTCTCTAAAATATTCTCACAAACAACTAGTACCAATTTATCTCTCTACAAGATTCTCGCGAACAACTAGTACCAATTTATCTCTCTACAAGATTCTCACGAACAACTAGTACCAATTTATCTCTCTACAAAATTCTCACAAACAACTAGTACCAATTTATCTCTCTAAAATATTCTCACAAACAACTAGTACCAATTTATCTCTACAAGATTCTCACAAACAACTAGTACCAATTTATCTCTCTAAAATATTCTCACAAACAACTAGTACCAATTTATCTCTCCACAAGATTCTCACAAACAACTAGTACCAATTTATCTCTCTACAAGATTCTCACAAACAACTAGCGCCAATTTATTTCTCTACAAGATTCTCACAAACAACTAGTACCAATTTATCTCTCTACAAGATTCTCACAAACAACTAGTACCAATTTATCTCTCTACAAGATTCTTACAAACAACTAGTACCAATTTATCTCTCTACAAGATTCTCACAAACAACTAGTACCAATTTATCTATCTACAAGAATCTCACAAACAACTAGTACCAATTTTTCTATCTAAAATAATCTCACAAACAACTAGTACCAATTTACCTATCTAAAATAATCTCACAAACAACTAGTACCAATTTATCTATCTAAAATAGTCTCACAAACAACTAGTGCACATTTATCTCTCTACAAGATTCTCACAAACAACTAGTACCAATTTATCTCTCTACAAGATTCTCACAAACAACTAGTACCAATTTATCTCTCTACAAGATTCTCACAAACTACTTGTACTAATTTATCTCTCTACAAGATTCTCACAAACAACTAGTACCAATTTATCTCTCTACAAGATTCTCACGAACAACTAGTACCAATTTATCTCTCTACAAGATTCTCACGAACAACTAGTACCAATTTATCTCTCTACAAGATTCTCACAAACAACTAGTACCAATTTATCGCTCTAAAATATTCTCACAAACAACTAGAACCAATTTATCTCTCTACAAGATTCTCACGAACAACTAGTACCAATTTATCTCTCTAAATATTCTCACAAACAACTAGTACCAATTTATCTCTCTAAAATATTCTCACAAACAACTAGTACCAATTTATCTCTCTACAGGATTCTCACAAACAACTAGTACCAATTTATCTCTCTACAAGGGTCTCACAAACAACTAGTACCTGTCTATCTCTCCATAAGTTTCTCACAAACAACTAGTACCAATTTATCTATCTAAAATAATCTCACAAACAACTAGTACCAATTTATCTCTCTAAAATAATCTCACAAACAACTAGTACCAATTTATCTCTCTACAAGAATCTCACAAACAACTAGTACCAATTTATATATCTAAAATAATCTCACAAACAACTAGTACCAAATTATCTATCTAAAATAATCTCACAAACAACTAGCACCAATCTATCTCTCTACAAGAATCTCACAAACAACTAGTACCAATTTATCTATCTAAAATAATCTCACAAACAACTAGTACCAATTTATCTCTTTACAAGATTCTCACAAACAACTAGTACCAATTTATCTCTCTACATGATTCTCACAAACAACTAGTACGAATCTATCTCTCCACAAGTTTCTCACAAACAACTAGTACCGATTTATCTCTCTAAAATAATCTCACAAACAACTAGTACCAATTTATCGCTCTACAAGGTTCTAACAAACAACTAATACCAATCTATCTGTCTACAAGAACCTCACAAACAACTAGTACCAATTTATCTATCTAAAATAATCTCACAAACAACTAGAACCAATTTATCTCTCTACAAGATTCTCACAAACAACTAGTACCAATTTATCTCTCTACAAGATTCTCACAAACAACTAGTACTAATCTATGTCTCTGCAAGATTCTGACAAACAACTGATACCAATTTACATGTTGTTGATGAAGCATATGTTCCAAAAGTACTTCACATGTTATAGCCTTTATGAAGTTGAGGACGACTGAGATATCAGGAATGTATTTTATAATTTAAATTTCACATAGTGACCTCAACGCTGTTTCGTCATGAATTTTGAAAGTTTGTGTCCGTGCGGGCATGACCTCCGGATTCGATAGTGTTAGTAAGTTAGTAAAATAGTTATAAAAGTGTACTTGCCTTTATGTTTGTAAACGTAGACTAATTTAATATTCAGGCGATATAATCGACCAGCAATAATAATTTAGAAAAAATAATGTGGCTTATTTATGTAACAGATTGTGTCAATAATACAATACATTTATAATGTTACGGTCAATTGGTCGTGTTTAGCTCTGATTCAAAATTTTTAAATTTATTCTGAACTACTAATCAGGTTTTTGTAAAAAAGTTAAAATAGTAAAACTTGTACCTGAGATATCAGTCGTCCTCAACAAATTAAAATTCCATTAAAATAGTGTAGGCCTTACAGTACTTGTTCCATCTTCAGCAACTAATTAAGCCATTATTTCGTTATGAAATTATTTATTAGGGTGGAACTCTTACCGTTTATATTATTGCAGAATCGTATTATGAAGATTTGTTTTAGAATCCCACATTCTATCCCACTATACTTATTTATACAGAATTAATTTCCTTAGAAATGTATAAGTTTAAACTCTACTGCCTTGAAGTGGAATTATTACTAATACAGTAAAAATATATTGTGTTTAATGCATTTTTGAGAGCATAGTAATATTAAATTTGAAAAAAAAAATGGGCTCAAAATTTAGAGTTCTTATGTGAACTAAAACCGATTCAAATGGCTATAATTTTGAATTTGGATGATATGAGTTATCAAAAGGAAATTAACATACGTTTTTATAAAAAAAAATGAGAGGAAAATTCGATGGGGACGAAAGTTTATCTGTTATAATGCATTATATTTTTATTAAGATTCACTATGAAATTAGTGACGTCAGACATCCCTGAGCACTAATAAAGAATATTTACGTAATATCACGATACAACCAATAGCAGTTATATTGAATTGTTTACAGATTGAGGAAAAATGCAAGCTCTCGTTTGTCATATAGAAACTGAAGAGGTACATACAAATCGTTACATTATATAAACATTTTCGCTAAGAGTTTTATTGTTATACCTTTAATATTGCGAATTCAAGATACAATTGCAATTTGTCCTTATATATTGAAATTTGCCCTAATATTTTTATTGTTGTGCCTGTAATATTTTGAATTCAGGATATGATAACAATTTGTTCTTATAAATATTAAAATTTGTCCTAACAGTTTTTTTGTTGTACCTTTAATGTTTTGAATTTAGGGCATGATTGAAATTTATTGGTTTATATTAAAATTTTGTATTCAAATTTGTTTTATTGCTGATGAATTTTCATTTAGAAAAAGTTCTATATTTTTACAATAGATATTGTTAAATTTATTTTTATGAAGGGCTATTTTACAGCTTATAAAAATAGTAATGTATTAAGAAAGTGATTTTAGGTAATTATACCTAGTGATAGATTTTACAGTTTCTCTATAAATACATTCGAACTAAAATTGACAATAAAATTATAATTTTATATTAAAAATGCTATCGATCCATAAGACATCGCATTAGTACGAATCTTTTTAACATATTCTAAACAAGGTTAAGAGTTGTGAATATAAGGGTGTAATTTTGCAAAATCCTTATTGATTATTACACAGGATTCCTCTCTTTAAAACAACTGTAAAACATTGTTATTGTTTGTTATGTCTTTAAGTTGTATTTTGTAAAGTTACAAACTGGAATATAACATATTAAGAAACAATTATTTTCGTGTTAAAAATCAAACGTTGAAAATATAAATTATAATAATGTGATATATATATATATATAACATAGCAATTTAACTATCCTTTATTTCAGATGAAGATTTCTACCCGTGTTAGTTTATGAACAAACACAAAGATGTATAAAGTGGAATGAGGGCAATCTTTCCCAATTTGCAGGCTTGTTTATCTTGTTTAAAACTAACTTGTGCCACCTAGTCTTCTCAGAATGCAAAACCCACATACCCTGCTTCTCATTTCTTGTTGCCAGTTTCTCCATTTTCACATATATTTGGGGGATGAGAAAGGCACGCAACGTTCCGTGTGCGGCGGTAAATTTAATCTCGGAAGTTAGAAGCTTCTCTTCATATACTTCATCAATCATTGTCATTGTCACTCAGTGCCTTGCCTCAACTTCGTATGATCTCCGATGTATTTACATCTGGAACTTATTCACTATGAATTCTCCTCTCGTCGGAAAGTTCCATTCACAATGACAGCTATCTCTTGTTCGCCCAGGGGTTGAAACCTGTTGCCCTAGTGTTGACTCTCATAATGACTTGGCGACAATAACGTTATTTCTCAAGGCTATCTCAATTTCAAGACAACTTTCTCTGCCTTTTATTTCGAAATTAAATACATATTATCACCTTACGTTTTGAAATAATTAACATTTAGTTACAAATGATTACAGTTTCAAGTTAAAAACCATGCTAGTTCTTGGTGTTTTTCATAAAAAAACATTGCTAATGTAAAAAAAAAAGAGTATGACGAATATCAGAATATTTTAAATTCTTTTTCACATTCAACTGATACGTACCTCATTAAAAAGTAAATTAAAGAAAATTATTTGTAGCATAGGAAAACATTGCACAGGTTATATACTTAGGCCTAATAAGAAACGAGGATATCCTGAAAAACTGCAGATCTACTCCATAAAAGAAAATATATTTAACAACAAGATTCAGTGAAAAGAACATGTAGAAAGAATGGAAGAAAGTAGATTACCAAATAAAATCTTACATTCTTTTCCGAGTGGAAGAAGAGATATCGTACGTCCTCGGAAGAGATGGTCTTAGATCTATTAGTGAGGACGGAAACAGGCAACTAATGTCTAAACCAGGAAGTGAAGAAAAATATTGTGTATGTATATACAGATTTTCAATGTTTACACATCTTACTGTATCTAAATTTTTATTTTCCTTCTCCACTCGTCCCTATCTATCCGCTTCATATCCTCCAGTCCTCTTGTTCCTATTATGCAACGTGTCCACAAATATAGTATCATTCTTTAAATTACTACTACGTCGCTTTGGATAATCGTATCTAAATGAAATTGGTGACAATCAAAAGAGAAACTCAAAAAGGTTTGTGCATGTTAACAATGTCAACAATGGAGAATAATGAACAACAATACAGAAACTAAACTAAATTTAATCACGTTTTTTGTAGTCGATATGGGTTCATTGTTTGATATTTAGCAGACACTTTTATAAGATTCATGATGTGTTCCGTTGAGGTTTATTCAAAATTAATATAAAATTATAGAATATTCACCTGAAAGGTCCGTCTCCTCAACTTAATTATCATTTAACTGTAGCGCTTTCGGGACTTGTCCCATCATCGGCAGGATTCAAGACTGGTGTTTCACTGAAGATCTGGTAGAGGGGGTTGCATGTATTTGGTTCGTTTTCGTTTATCAGGCTGTCGTTGTGAGCTGCTTTCATGATTTCCATCTCTTCGAGTACGTTTATCTTCGCTGGATTATTTTCTCTGTGCATTACTGTTAGGGTGTTTTCAATTTTTAACATGCGATGTCCTTCATGGATAACGTGTTTTGCATAGCTTGATTTACCTTCTGCGTGAATGAAGTCTCGAAAATGTTCTTTGAATCTGATGTTAAAACTCCTGTTTGTCCTTCCTATATAAAATTTGTTGCAGTCCTTGCATGTCAGTTTATAAAACTCCTTTGCTGTTGAAAATGTTATTTTCTTCAATGTTATTGTTTATTATGTTGTTTAATTTGTTATTGGTTCTGTATGCTATTTTTACGTTTTTATCGGCTTTCTTTAGTGCATTGGCTAATTTTGTTGTTTCTTTTCCTGTGTATGTAAGTGTTATCCATGTTTTCTTGTTGTTGTCAGATTCTTTTTCTAGTTTAGTTTATGTTGGTTATGTTGTTCTTCCTTTTTTGTTTTTTACGAGCTTATCTATGAATTCTTCATTATAGCCATTGGTTTTTGCCATATACTTAATGTAGTTGAGTTCTTGGATATAATTGTCTTTGCTTAATGGGAGTTTCAACATTCTACTGACTAAGCTATTAATGTACTAATTTTCTGTTGAAAAGGGTGTGTAGAATTTTTGTTTATGGCCAGAGCATTGTTTGTGGGTTTCCGGTAGATACCGATTTCTAGTTTATTGTTAACAATAAACTAGAAATCGGTATCTACCGGAAACCCACAAACAATGCTCTGGCCATAAACAAAAATTCTACACACCCTTTTCAACAGAAAATTAGTACATTTAATAGCTTAGTCAGTAGAATGTTGAAACTCCCATTAAGCAAAGACAATTATATCCAAGAACTCAACTACATTAAGTATATGGCAAAAACCAATGGCTATAATGAAGAATTCATAGATAAGCTCGTAAAAAAACAAAAAGGAAGGAAAGAACAACATAACCAACATAACTAAACTAGAAAAAGAATCTGACAACAACAAGAAAACATGGATAACACTTACATACACAGGAAAAAAAAACAACAAAATTAGCCAATGCACTAAAGAAAGCCGATAAAAACGTAAAAATAGCATACAGAACCAATAACAAATTAAACAACATAATAAACAATAACATTGAAGAAAATAACATTTTCAACAGCAAAGGAGTTTAATAAACTGACATGCAAGGACTGCAACAAATTTTATATAGGAAGGACAAACAGGAGTTTTAACATCAGATTCAAAGAACATTTTCGAGACTTCATTCACGCAGAAGGTAAATCAAGCTATGCAAAACACGTTATCCATGAAGGACATCGCATGTTAAAAATTGAAAACACCCTAACAGTAATGCACAGAGAAAATAATCCAGCGAAGATAAACGTACTCGAAGAGATGGAAATCATGAAAGCAGCTCACAACGACAGCCTGATAAACGAAAACGAACCAAATACATGCAACCCCCTCTACCAGATCTTCAGTGAAACACCAGTCTTGAATCCTGCCGATGATGGGACAAGTCCCGAAAGCGCTACAGTTAAATGATAATTAAGTTAGGGAGACGGACCTTTCAGGTGAATATTCTATAATTTTATATTAATTTAGCAGACAGGTTAAATGTTAATGTTTGCTGTGCTTTTCAAATAGTTTTGTTATTAAAGAAGTTATGAAATAAATTTTAAGGAGTTATGACGCACCCCCAAGAACATAGTTGGTGTGTTTTGGAATATTACACCACGCGGAGTCCGGTGCTGGTCCAGCGTGCTTCTAGGCGAAGGTTTCAACATGCAGGCTCCCACACACAAGTCAATTTTGAAGTGGTACCGTGATTTGTGGATCGTGGCTGCATATGTATTCAAAAGAAAGGCCATTCAGGGATACCATTTGTCGATGTAGGAATTGTGGATCAAGTGCGGGAGGCATTTGTGGTAGTCGCAAGAAGTCTGTCCGTACAGCTAGTCAACAGTTAAACATCCCTAAATCTGCCGTATCTAAGATCCTACGTACAAAGACTGAAGTTCCACCCCTACAAACTCCAGTTAGTGCATAAGTTGAAATCTGATGAACATGCAAAGCGATTAGATTTCTCTGAGCATTTCATGGCACTAATGGATGATAATGAAGAACTGTCAGAAAACATCATTTTCAGTGATGAGGCAACTTTCCACGTTAGTGGAAAACTGAACAGGCATAATGTTAGGATTTGGGGGAGTGAGAATCCAAACACCATTGTGGAAGTTGAAAGAGATTCCCCTAAAGTGAATGTCTTTTGTGCCGTATCGTAACTTAAAGTCTATGGCCCAGTTTTCTTTCTAGAGACCACTGTCAACGGTGCAAATTATTTTGATATGTTCACTGAATGGGTTTTCTACGATTAGAACAAGAAAAAAAAATGAATATCTTTTCCAGCAAGATGGAGCACCTCCTCATTGGCATTTGCATGTTCGGGATCATCTGAATGACCGGCTTCCAGGAAGATGGATTGGACGTGCCGGAGATGATTATGCTTTCTACAAGTGGCCGCCGTGGTCATCTGACTTGACGGTCTGTGACTTCTTTTTATGTGTTACATAAAGGATCGTGTCTATGTACCCTCATTGCCTCAAAACCTGCAAGAAGTACAGCTTCGTACCATTGCTGCCATCCAGTCCATTTCTTCACATATGTTGGAGGGTGTGTAGCGTGAATGAGAATATCGCCTCGATGTCTGCAGCGTCACTCGTGGAGGCCACATTAAATTCCTCTGTGGTATAGCAAAAACGTGTTGAGTTTCTCTTTTGATTGTCACCAATTTCATTTAGATACGATTATCCAAAGCGACGTAGTAGTAGTTTAAATTACGATACTACATTTGTGGATATGGTGTGTGTGTATTAATAGACTGAATGACCAAAGGAACACTATTATCATAAGTAATACCACGAGTAATTTCTAATTTATCTAGAGGATTTGGAAATCAAGAGTTGCATTTGTTAGGACTATTTAACGAATATAATTAAGTGTTTACTCACAGATCATTATTTAAATGTAGTTATCTTAAAATATTTATATATTTAATGTAAACGGCGATGTTTGAAAACGAATGAGAAATGTTTGATTATACTTCTTTTGTTCATCCACTGAAACTAGATCATATTTATTGCCATGTAGGATTACAATATTGTAAGAATGCACCCTAGTGGAGAAAAAATCAAACACATCAAACTGTAGGCCTATATTATAACGAACATTATAGGTTACTAATGATTCTTTAGGAAACAACTCAATAAAATCAGTATTTAAAAGCACAATTATTGAACACAATTATTAAATGTGTAGGTAGAAGAATTCTATTCATTATTTGCTATATTCAACGTATTTGTTAGAGTCAGCCACTGCAAAATAATGCTCTGACCTGTTCAGAATATTAAAAAAGGAGGAGCTTTCTTTATTTTGGTAATAAAAATTCGATAATTATCGAGGTGAAACACGATTGTAATTGGTTGTAAAACAAAATTCATTGGAACGTGATTGGCCATTGACTGCCATTTGGGGCATGAGTTAAATAGTCAGAGAAAAAAGTTGGAGTACATAGTTTAAATGAAGATGTACAAAGATACCAACGAGAATGGAAAAACCATCTGAGAAGAATGGAAATATATAGCCTTCCAAAATTGGCGTTCCAATACACTCCAACTGAACTTAGGGACCAAGAAAGAGCAAAACATCGGTGGAAAGATCAAGAACATCTTCATTAGATTTTCCATTACAGGTCACATGTCCTACAACAATTTGTTCATGATAATGATGATATATATCTTAATGTTCACATTTTGGAAATCTGAATACACTTAAGAGAACAGAAGTCATTACTTTCCATACTTCAACTGAATACGATAATAAAGTATAACAGCATGGATTTTGTACAATTTCGCAAGAATATTATTGACAACGTTTTTAATATTATTATAAACTAGCTAATGTCCCGCGCCGTAGCCGAGCGGTTAAGGTAGGAAGCCTTGGCGCAGAGCTACGGGACTTGCGCTGGTTCGAGTCTCCATGGGGGAAGAAATTTTCTCATGGTATTTCGGCCAGTATGGGACCGGTGCCCACCCAGAATCGTGAGGCAATTGGGTAGCTACAATAAGTAGCGGCTCCAGGTTGAGGAACCAGCTATAACGGCTGGGGGACTCGACATGCTAACCACATGTCACCCCTACACTGGCTGTTGATCATCTACCTCTGTGATTGACACATGTGGATGTGAAGGGCCAGCAGCCGGCCGGTAAAAGGGCAACCGCTGAAAAGTGGAAATACCCTCAATTGGAAATCGGAATCGGATAAACTAGCTAATATCCTAGCTAATATCCGGCGTGCGCTGCTACGCCTAAATAATTGAAAATTAATGTGATTTTATGTTGAGCTAAATAAGTAAAATGAAAAATAATTATAAATGTATATCGTAATTATTTTAAGATTCTCCGTGCTGATTACCCGGTGTCGCCCGGGCATCCACTTATCTCGATTTTCTTGGAATAAATGAGCTAAAACACAAAATTTGTTATTGTGAGTTATCCGTATAAGAATACCCGCCATGTGTTGCTATGATATGCTTGCGATCTTCTTGTAATTAATAAAAGAAAAAAATGGTTATTGTGAGTTATCCGTAAGAAATAAAACATATGCTGTCGCGGACTTCTTGCAGAGCTTGTTGAGGTATTCAATTCTTTGTGCATTAATTTTGTGTAATTGTTATGGTTTAGACAGCGTAAGCTATTTAAGCATCAGAAGAGCTACTTTTTCACTTTTTCCACGACAAAGGGCGATTTTTAAGGTTGTAGGAGTTGAGTATCACAACTCTCTTATAGCCTATGTTCATCCCGGGAATCTCCTGAACATTTTGTAAAAAGCCCCATCACAATCGGATCAACGGTATGAACACGCATAAAGTACGAACAAACAAACATTAATTTTTATATATTAGATGAAATGAAAATATACGAATTGAAGTAAATATATTCTAACTATTAAATATAATTGCAGAATACAGAGATGAATGGATGGACCACATCAATAGAATTGATAACAATAGAATTCCAAAACAGATTCTTCATTACAAACCACTAGGACGAAGAAATGTTATAAGACCCAGTAAAAGATGGACAGACCAATTCTGATATGAGATCGGAACAGACCTTAAGGTCTAATCCTTGATACTGCTGATGATGATGATAAATATTTCACAAATTTTTCAGTACTCGGTGTTTGGAATATTTATAGCTTTCTAAAAATTATACTTTTATTGTATCGAAACACTGAAGTGTCTTAAATTTTCAGTCTTGGAACTTTAACAACGAAAATAGCATTTTTCATTATAATTAATTAATTTTCTCATTATTAAACACCAAAAAACATAAGAAGATTAAAACTAAATTTTGTTTTAACAACTTCATCATCATCAACAACAAGGATTAAGCCCAATGGCCTGTTCCGATCTCATTATAGGTCGAATTGGTCCTTCCATCTCTTCAATGGTCTTCCCAACATTCTTCTTCCTTTTGGTTTATAATTATACATTCTTCTTGGTATGCGTTGTTCAATCATTCGTAATACGTACTGAAGATAAGCATGTTGAAAATATTTTATTGTTTCACAGATATTAAATATATTAAGTTCTGTTCTTATACCTTTATTCATAAATTAAATGAAACGTCATAGTGTTCTTTCCCTATGAAAGTTAAATAAACTTTATTTATGTTAGAAAACTATGTAACTGGAGTTAGCGAATATTTTGGCGGTCGCTGTTTTTAATATTACGGTAATGTTGGGATGCCTGTGCGTCAAATTATTTTATTTTGTATGAACGAGTAGAGAGAATACGTTAATGAGAAATTCTGGGAATCAATTAGCAATAAGGATCGATAATGGGTCGATAATCGATATTCAATAGTCAGAACGGAAGCGTATTGAGAGGAGCGCGAGATTAAAAAATATATATTTTTTCAGTTTTGCGAAGTGGCCAAAAGATAACAGTGTCATAAGCCATATTTACAACTACAACAAAACAGAAAACCAACAATATTCTGAATTTGGTTCCTTGATTGATGGATCTTTTTGGATAAGAAATCAAGGATGGCACTTCCTTCAGAAGAAAGTTAAAGCAATCGGTCCCTCATCACAGTGGTACGTGGCACGTTTGAAGATCACTCGGATTTATAAAGCATGTAATTAACTATGGTGCGACAGGCCTAGAAGGTCCTTGACCTACCAGCCGGCTGTTTGTCTCACATCTATCTGTCGTTTATAGAGGCGGATAATCACCTAGCCAGTGTAGGGATGACATGTGGTCAGCATGTAAATCCCCAGCCGTTGTATTTTGTTTTTGGAGCCGCTACTTATTTTAACTACCTAATTTCTGCTGGGTGGGCACCGGTTCCATACTGGCCGAAATTCCATGAGAACATTCCTTCCCATGGTGACTCGAACCAGCGCAAGTCCTGTAGCTCTGCACCAAGGCATCATGCCCTAAACCTATGGCGCAGAGACAACTAAATATACAGGGTGAACGGTAATTGAACCGACAAACTTCTGGGACTGATTCGTGACTGGAAATGAAGGAAAAAACATGTGTTCGGAAATGAAAGATGTGCGTGCAACGACAACAAATCGTCCCGGCACACAGTACATAGCATAATCGCATCCACGTCACAACAGATGTCCAACATGGTCTCCATGGGATGTAATGCACGCATTTACACGTCGTATCATGGATTCCCTCACTCATTGCCATGCAATAGGGCAGAGAGAATAATGCCATTCGTCAGTGCCATCTAACGTGGCAACGATGCATTTATGGACACTTATTCATAGGACATTTTTTTCCTCCATTTACAGTCAGTTTGTCAGTGTAATTAAAACTCACTCTGTATAAACACCTGTAAATTCAATGCAATTTATAGCTTGTGGATTTGAGATGTTCAATGCCTAATCCGCTGATATCTAAAATAGTTCTGGCTCAACTTCAAAATAACTTACTCTAAGCTTTTCCATACAACATTCATATGATACTGTTGCACTATATAGCTAGTTTTTTAAATTTTTAATAACATTTCGTAGTATTTTAAACATTTTTCAACGATTATTAAGACATATTTTAAATTGAATAGTTGCCCCGAAAACAGATCTGACCAACAAAAGTTCGGAAATTGAGTTTTCAGTGAATTAGTGGTCTATCCGGAGAATATAACGGCATGGTGGATGTAAAACTATCCCTACTCTCTTCCAGACCTGATTTATTTATTTTTAAAAGTTGGCTTTCAAGAGAATACTGACAGTCTGTTACAAAATGGCGGAAGCAGTTAGTCAAGTCACGAGTAGCAGTGTACAAAAACAATTATTTCACATGTGCAAATTCATTCCACCACAGTTTCATGAATTATAATCAGAATCTTAGAGAAATTGAGTGAAAATAAGAAAGATACAAAGAATGTAACGAAATAACATTAAATGGAAAATAAATATTGAACACTGATTCAGTGAGAAACGTTTCTAACTGAATCAGTGTTGAATATGTATTTTCCATTTCTTATTGTAACATTTCTAGTTAAATATGGGTTAGATCACTTTTCCACTCCATAAAGATATATCATGTTTGCACTCAATTCTGCATTAAATTGTTAATATTTAGTTAGTAGCATGTTATTTTGCATTCAAATTGGCTGCATATGTTTCCAATAGAATGATAAATTAAAATATAATATAATAAAGGTAATTTAGGCTCAAAATGATCATTATACATTTTTTTTTCGTTTTCCTAATTTGGAGTTTATGGGTTAGATCTGTTTGCAGGGTAACTATTCAATTATTTGATATCTATCTATGTATGCAAACTGTGGTATTTCTCTCTCTATAATATTTTCCAAAATGTACAGAATCGCAGTGCGCATGCGTGATCACTTAATGTAAATTCCACCAGATGGCAGGACATATCTGTGATGTCGATGTGACTAACCTATGTTTTCTAAACATACTTTAAGAAATTCCTTAATTTTGATAGGTTCCGATGGGACTAGTTAGTGTACACAGATTAGTTTGTAGTTTATTAAATAATATGCATAATAATTTATTTAGTTAGGTTAAGAAGGGGAAAGTTGGTATACATCCATTTCTTAAAAACGTGTTTGAAAATTTATTGAGGAGAATAGACATACCAATTTCACAGACATGTCCTGCCGATTGGTGGATGTTACATCAAGCGTTCGCACATGAGCACTGCGAGTCTGTAGAAACATTCATTGAGTGAGTAACCAATTCTGAAGTTTTTCCACAGTTATTTAAAATCCATCTGAATATTATCTTCCTATCTAAGCCTAAGTCTTTGTTCCAAGCATCCCCTAATAAAACTGTTTAAACATCCCCCATTCATGACAATCTGATAGATTTAATAAAAACTAGTGCGATTCTTCACATTATTAAATGTGAATATTTTTTTTTCATGTTCAAAATTAATTCCCATTTTTCATATTCTTCTATTAATTTTCTAGTCATATATTCTAAATCTTCATAATCTTGTGCAATTAACTTTGACGAAGACCTTTATTTATCGTAAAAGAGAACTAATTTTATGTGCATTATTTATTAAATTTCCAACGTATACAACAAATTTCGACAGATGGCTGTGATGTACTTTAGTTTTAAAATTACAGCTTTTCGTGAATCCGTACAAAGCTGAGGGCTTCGGAGCAGAAGAACATTTCAAACATTCACAGACGCTTAAAAGAGTCTATGGGAATCAAGCAGTGGATAGGAGTAAGTCGTTGGGTTAGCAAGAGCGTCAGCGGCAGAACGAGGTAAATCATGACTGTCAGATCTCCTGCGCTCGGGAAGGCTACGCGTTGCTGTGACACCGGAGACAGTTCAACGCGCCAACAGTAACAATCAAACAACTTGCAGCTCAGTTAGTCATCTCAGTGGGTAATGACTAGGGCAAAGCATTTAATGACCTATAAATTTATAAAAAATGCAACAAAAAATGCATTTATGACCTAAAAATACAAAAACATGACCAATAAAATAAAATATGGCCAATAAAAAGTTAAGAATTACCAATGAAAATACCAGTTTTTAGAGTAAGTACTCCCTTGATTACTAAATTACATAAAATTTAACTTAACATCAAAATATTAAAAAAGAAAACATTAAAAAAATACATATTACAGTAGGCTACCTTTTATTGAAGAAAATCCATATCAATTACACAGTGCACTTTCACAACAATTTTGAATTGCAGTTAACAATCAAAACTTGGCGGAGATTCTCAAACATAAATGATTGTCTATTGTCTGCTAGTACTGACTTATAAATGGAAAAGCTCCTCTCTACTTCAACGGAAACAATTGGAGCATACTGAAAGCAAGCAATATCTCCTGGATTTAACTCACAGTCCGCAAGAAAAACATTTTCACCAGACAAAGCTCTGCCAATTGAACACAATGTTGTGTACCCCCTGTTCTTGGTTATACACTTCTTCATTTTCATTGACACTGTATCACCCACTTTACCATATGCACGGCTCAAATCATTCACCACTTTATCCACCATTTGTAGCTGTTCCACTAATGTCACTTGGGATTTTTCCAGTGAAGTTATGGCATCAGGAAGAAATCCAAAATTAGTATTTATGTAAGAAAGTTTACCAGCAATTTCTTTATCAGCTAACAGTTCTTGCGCATTTTTTATTCATACAGACTCACCATTATCAAAAGAATCGACCACTTTCTTCACAACGTCGAAATTCTTACAATAATAGCTGCAAGCTTGGAGCTATCTTCCTCATCTAGTCCAAACTGGTGAAATGGCAATTGGATTTCTGGAGCCTCTGTTTTGAATGCTAAATTCGAGAGGGGGCTTTCAGGAATACTTTCTTCACACATCCAACTAATTTATCTACTTCAGGAAAATTTGCACGTACCTCTTCCTCGACCCGGTGTAATGCATGCGCTAAACACGTCACATGCACCATTTTTGGGTACAGTGCACTTAAAGAAGAAGCTGATTTCATCATGTAGGGTGCTGCATCTGTTATAAAAAGCAATACATTGGAATTTCGAATCCCATCAGGCCAAAGTATTTTCAATGCATGATCAAATACTAAGCTGATTGTTGAGTAGTTGACTTTGACCAGCTGCGGAGTTGGTTTCTGGATTTAATGTAGAATATAGAAGAGGGGGATTTGCATTAATTTTTTTAGCGGAATATGCCAGAATTTTATTTATGAGAATACTTTTTTGTGTAATTTTCCTCGGATGCGATGGGCGCAATTTAGTAGAAATTGTTATCCAGGGCTGTATGCTTCTAAAACTCCAACAATAAAATTCACTAGAGAACGACCCATAGAGTCTGTTGTCTCGTCAATGGATACGAATACATTTCTTTCTCCAATCCTTTCTCTTATTTTGTGCAAAGTTTTGTCATAGCACCGAGCTACGTAGGTTCTTCTCAATGTTCTGGAATTAATTTTCCGGTCTCCTCTTCTAAGAAAGTTCGCAGCTTAGGGTCATTCAATTTGTGAAGTGGAATATCAGCAGATAGAAAAGCTTCACATAGTTTCTCACAAAATGGCGAAAACGTTGAACAAGTTTTCCCCAGAAGCATTTGCTGTAAGTTTACACTGGATTTATTTTCAAGTCGCTGCAGTCCACGTTTATGTTTCTCCCGTGACATGTGTTGTTCTACTGTAAACTTTTTTTCAGCAGCCATTCTCACATGGCAAATCTTGCAGAATAAAATATGACCATCCGTTGAAAAAATATTTTCTCCATATTTTGACACAAATGCCCTCAATTTAACACTATCACTTGCCTTTACTTTAGGCATTTTACTCTTAACCTGTTCATACAGATGGCTAGAAACAAACGACCACCTTACTTAACAGCATAACAATGGGAGTGTGGGCAAAGTCAATTAAGCACATTCCTTGAAAAATAGGGGTAGACGCTAGCATAAACTTTAAGTATTGAATAAAATTCCTAGAAGTGGGCAAGTTGATTATGCACATACCTTAAAAATAGGAGTAGTAGTTAGCAAAGCATCTATTTATTCCAAGAAATTGTATTGACAGGGAAAAATACTGAATTATAATAAAAATCCCAAATCAAATACAAATGATGTCACAACACTCCGCAAAAGTGTAAAAAATGCTCAAAATGACCAAAAAATTGCCAACATATTACCTATCCCTAAAAAAGTTAAGACAAGGAAAAAAATGCCTAACGAATTGCTTTTATTTAATCCTTTTTTTAATGTCACACATTTTCATATATGCAAGCAATGTTTCAACCTTCATAAGAAAAAGATGCAAAATCATTAAATGCCTTGCCCTAGTAATGACAACACTATCTACCGCTTAAGCTGTTCAAAGGTTTGTGCCAAGTGGGGTCCTAAGAGTCTAACCGACGATCATAAGGAACAAAGGTGGACCGTTTGTGCAGAATCGCTAGGACATCACGAAGCTGACGCAGATTTATTATCCAAGATTGTTACTGGGGATGAGACAGGATTCACCACTTCGAACTTGAGACCAAATGTCAATTTATGGAGTGGCCTCATAAAAATTATTCTAGGGAGAAAAACGTTCAAATCAGGACCTCAGCTGGCAAGATTATGACCACATTCATTTGGGACTCTGAAGGAGTTTTTCTGATTGACACATTGCCAGCTGCTGAAACAATAAACTCGAAGGGTTATTTCAAGACTCTGAAGAAATTTGAAGAGACGGTTTAGGCGTGTTCGTTCCAGAAATATGTTAACGAAATTGTCCTTCATCACGATGATGCGAGCCCATACACTAGCATGTACACCCGTCGTGAGGTCAGAAAGCTTGGGTGGACTACCCTTCCACACCCGCTCAACAGCCCAGATCTTGCTCCATCTGACTTTCATTTGTTTGGGTCCTGAAGGATGCTATCCGAGGGAAGCGACATAACAACAATGAACAAGCAAATCACAAATCATAGGAGATGTCAGGTCGTGGTTGAGAGCGAAACCAGCTGAATTGCACCGAACTGGCATACACACGCTGACATATAGATGGCATAAGGCCATATATTTCAATGGAGAAGTTACGAAACGAATAGGGAAAATATAGGATTAAGAAATATGCATTTTATTTAGTTATTTTGTATTAAAAACCTGATGTTGAAATATGGAAAGACGGGAAATATGAATAATGATATTTGAGGCCAAATCTATTTAGGGAAGCTAACTGTAAATTGCTAAATGTAGCTTGTTTTAACATACTGCTGGGCAGAGAAGGAGTCAAAGAGAAAGCGGGACTGTGGATAGTATAAAAATATCAGAGAGACATGACCGTGGGTCGATTATTATGAAGAACCAGCTTGAGGGTAAGTCTACACCGTTTTTATTAATAAGGTTCGGTGTTAGGATCAGAATCAAATGGTTAATTTCGAGAATTACATGCCTTTAAAAACTTGTGATTACAATCTAAGTTAATATTTGAGAATAATGATTGCTTTAAGTTAGGTCGTAATGGGCGTAATCCCAACCACAAATCTCTTCCACTCTCTCTATCTCACTCGTACAACACATAGGAAATCCCGTAGTATAGTTAGAGTTAGCTTTCGGTCAATTGGTGTGTACTAATTTAATTATAAGCTTAAAATATAGAGTTTAAGATTTATTTAATTATTTAGGTGTATATCGACTATCCCTTGTTACAATTCTCCATCTTACCTCGGCGGATCCCAATTACGTAAGTAACTCCCATGCTACCAAACCCTTCGAAGGTTCCCCCCTTTAAATTCCATCTGAGCCCTTGGTGGAACAAGCCTCTAATTACAACAGGAGACTACGTGGAATAAAAGTTAATTTTCTGCGGACATTTGGTAAAAGAATTATGGAAGAGGCTAGTGAAGTGCTTTGGTATGGAGTGTAGTATTGTATGGTGCGGATACTTGGACACAACGACAGAATAAGGAAAAGCGATTGGGAGCTATTGTGATGTGAATATGGAGAAGGATGGAACGTATAAAGTGGACAGACAAAAAAAAATAAAGATGTGTTAGACAGAGTGGGTGAAGGAAGTATAATGCTGGAACTCGTAAAGAAGAGAAAATAAATTGGATTGGCTACTGGCTAAGAAGAAACTGTCTGCTGACTGCCGACTGCTGACCGATGCCCTAGAAGGAATGGTAAACGGAAAGAAAGTTAGAGGCAGAAAAATACATCAGATGATAGACAATATTAAAATAAATTGTTTGTATGCGGATGCAAAAATGAAAACTGAGTTAAGGAAAAGTGGAGAATACTGAGTTTGCAGCGAAAGATCTACTGTTGGGCAGAACACTATATATATATATATATATATATATATATATATATATATATATATATATGTATGTGTGTGTGTGTGTGTGTAGGCAATTAATTGAGGAATATTATAGTATATTTGCAATTGTAATAAAACACCACCAGTAAGAAGAGGGAAAAAAAGCAATACTTACTGAATGGCTTAGTATTTTCTTTCAGTTGTATTGTATTATAAATCAGAATGTCTGTGAAAATATTATATAATAGATCTAATATATTTTAAAGGTATCGTAAGTTGTTAATTAGTATGCCTATAATTATTTCATCGTACTCTGCTGAACGTAGAACCTGCCAGATGCGTTCTCAGAGTGGTCTCCTTACCTTAGGAACTATATACATATTATTAGAAGGTCGAAATATATCGAACGAGTATTAATCCAGAGAGGATTTCCCGACCTACGCCCGGGCTAGCGGAAGAAGAGCATGCGACCGCAGAGCCTTACTCTGCGTCACGCGGCGTAGCAACTGCACGACTCACTATGGGTCATAAACTCGCGCCGCCGAGATATTGAAACTTAACCGCCTAGCGAGGCAGTTGTGTTGCATGCTTGTAAGGTGAAACACGCGTTGTGTATTCTCGTCTTGGTTCATAGTTATTATGTCTCGATCTGTGTTTACAGTACAGCATAAGCTATTTATATACGATAATTATGTAAAAACAGAGCCTTGCAGAGAAGTCGTTTGACGATTTCGAACACAATTTCCAGATGTAAATCCTTCAAATAGAGGTACTGTTCGACGACTTGTAAACAAATATAAAGAATCAGGACCTGTGCTCGAAAAGAAACCAAAGATAACAGAACATGTGCTTACTGAAGAAAAATTAGATAAAATAGGAGAAAGATTAGAACATACGCCAAGAAAATGTGTGGAAGTAAGAGAACATTTTCAACATCTCTTGTCATAAAATACGTAACTTATTTTCGCTATTTTCATGGCCATGCACGAACCAGGTGAAAGAAGTAGGAAAAGAGCCGTGCAGTTGCTCTACTGCATGACACGGAGTGAGGACTCAACGGCCGCATGCGGTTTTGCCGCTATTCCGGCCGTAGGTCTGGAGATCCTCTATCTGTAGTATTCACCGTTTTCTTAATATGTCTATCGAAAGGAAACTTAATTGTTAGTATCAGGTTATTTAGCCTTGGTGAAGTGGAAGAGCAGTCCTTACGGTCTTAAGTCAAACGAGTAAAATAAACTATTATCATTATGTTATTATTATTTTTATTATTATTATTATTATTATCATCATCAAGCGAGAGTGATAGATAATTCATGGTTCCAATATTTCCTAGTGATGATAACAAGTTACAAGATTAACATAACAAATGTCATTTTTAGTGATTGTCGAAGAATGGGATTAAGATTATGTTAATGAAGTGAGTGGGTTCTTGAACCATTCATTCATATTATTCAAATAGGTAATCTGCGCAGGCGGAAAACATGTTAATTAACATGCTGTCTTTCTCTTTCTCTTCCTTACTATGTTGCCACTTCCTGTCCTCTGTATATGATCTTTGTCTGGCAGGTAGAGAGCAAATACTATGGATATTAACTATGGATACTATGCGGTCACTAGCAAAATCACTAATTTGACAACCCTGTTACTTTGGGGGTTACGTGTAGTTGTTACCACTTGTGATTTAATGCGAGGCTGGTAACGGATAGACGACAAATACTGTGATTTTAAATGATCCGACGGCTTGAGCGTTCCATGCTTAAATGACTAATTTGACAACCATGATAAGATCTTTCACACGTGTTTAGGGATTATCCATCCAAACTTAAAGTTGAACCATTTTAGTACGTGGTCGGATGTACAGTCTTCCCCTAATATCCCTTCCATAGATTCAGTAGTTCGGCGACATTAACGCTAAAACTCTTCCCCTCCGGCCGTGCGGAGATAACTTGGTGGTATAATAGATGTTTTATCATAATTATTTATATTTCAAAAAATTAAAATATGGCAAGCTACCAGTATTTAGATTGGAGAAAATACTGCAGCAAATGCTATTTGTCATCAGGGGATAAGAAGCTTCATATGGGCCCATCTGTAATACGAGCATTAGGCGTCAAAATGGGCATTCAACTCAAAGGAGTAGCGACATCTGTTGTTTTTCGGGCAGGACACATACATACATTTTAGTTTTAATTTCAACCTAATTCTTTCATAAGATTTTCTGCATTTCTTGCTTTTGTATTATCTCTTTTGAGAGTAATAACAACAAAAATAACAAAAAAAAGAATAATAATAATAGTAATAATAATAATAATAATAATAATGATAATAATAATAATAACAATAATAATAATGATAATAATAATAATAATGATAATAATAATAATAATGATAATAATAATAATAATAATGATAATAATAATAATAATAATCATCATCATCATCATCTGCATTCATGGATTAGGTCTGTTGACCCGTTTCGACTTCAGCCCATCTCTTTCTAGGTGTACCCACATCTCGGGTGCCTTTAGGTTTGTATTTTGTTATTTGTTTGGATATCTATCTTCATTCATTCTATCTATGTGTTGCTTCCATTTTTGTCTATATGTATCTATTTTTAATAATAATAATAATAATAATAATAATAATAATAATAATAATAATAATAATAATAATAATAATAATAATATGGGTAGCGGGTGAGAACCCTCTATGAGGTAGTCTCATCAAAGGGTCTAGCGTCCCTTCGTCGCGAGCTTCAGGTCACACTGGCCCGGAGTGTAGTATCTGATCGAAGAGTCCCTTGCACAGGGTAACATGTAAAGACCTCAAAGGACAGAAATAAATATGCGGAGGAGGCACCCTTTCTCGAGGGGAAAAATTTGGAGACCCATTCCCGAGGTAACAAAGAAGAAGTCCTCAACGGTCGATAGGAGCGGAAGAGACAGCCCTCCATTTGGGGTTCATACAACTGGGGGCTATGATGTCTAGCCTTAATTTGGCAATCCCATCGTACATCTCACTCTACGGAACGCCAGTAACATACCCAGAGGAAATATTATTATTATTACTAAAGGTCTCATAGATACTGGAAACAGGACTGTTCCAACGTTGACACAAGTCAAACGGAGACAGGAATGTTGGTAGACCGAAAAAGAGATGGATTCAACTTTTTGAATGAGAATCTATGAGACCGGAACAAGCCACATGGGCTTAATCCGTGATTGTTGATGTAGATAATATAATAATAATAATAATAATAATAATAATAGTAATAACAATAATAATAATTCCCTTCCATTAACACAATTTAACTTCTCACATTATAAGTACTTTTTACATGCCAACACGCCGTTAGGGCCTTGGAGTGACACGACCTGTCGGGAGAGGGATTTTAAACTCTAGAACACACACATACATTTTCGACCACACAAGGACATGGAAGGCTTCCCCGAACAAGTGATCAGGTCAACATCAGAGCTTCCTCCGAGACAACATAGCATTAAGACGAATCAATACATTCACACATACAACCATACTTAACAAGGCGAATATGGTAATGATGATTATGATAGCCAGATGATGTTCGAGGACCGTTTGGGCTTAAAGTTTCCTCACAATTATCTTACAGATGAGAAAAAACTTCTAGAAAAATCATCACCCAGGAAACTTCTCTCGAACGGGGATCCAATCCTGACCCACTGCATACACTATCCCGAGACCACAGCGGTGATCATCTACACTTTCATTGACAATACGTAATGCACAATAAACATAGAATTGATCAGGAAGGTATAATAATAATAATAATAATAATAATAATAATAATAATAATAATAATAATAATAATAATAATAATAATAATAATAATAATAATAATAATAATGTTTTATTTTAGCTGACAGAGTTGAGGCCACGAGGCCTTCTCTTTCACTCAACCAGCGAATAGTAAAATTATGTAAAAATTACATACATATTACAGTTTAAAAATGTTATTAAAATATTGTCTAAAAAGACAATGGGGAGGATGTGATGTAATACTAGCTACTACTAACAAATTATGGAATATAATAAAATAATATAAAGTAAGTAAAGCTTCGTACATGAATATTTATAGGCATATACCTATATACAAAATGCTGAATATAGTTGTTATGCAGTTAATGTTTTCATTGTGTCGAACTTAAGATATCAGTTAATTTGGATTTAAATAATGATAGTGATTGACAGTCCCTGACGTGACTGGCATCTGAGTTCCATGCTCTAGTCATGGATATTGTGTAAGACTCATAGTATAGACATATCGTGTGCTACGATATCAAAAGTAAAGAAGAGTCTTGTGATTTTGTTTCTAAATTGTGATAAAATAATAATAATAATAATAATAATAATAATAATAATAATAATAATACTAATAATACTAATACTAATAATAATAGCCTAGAATTAAATTAAATTACCGAATTGATAATAAAAGTATAGAATAGGATATCCGAAATTATGTGTGTTGTGGAATGGACAGTTGTTCGATGTAAGGGTACAGTTAAATCGATCAGCAGATAAAATTGATAATTTCAAGACTCCAATATTGTTTTCGGTAATATTACTAACGACAAATTCAAGATAAACTTCCTCATTTCAAGATCGTTACAATAAAAAAATTATATATGTTATTGAAATATTTTGGCACCACAGTTAGAAACATAGAAGAAATATCAACATTTAACGAATAAAAGGCACGTAAATATAAGATTAATGTCGTAAATTTTATAAGTTATTGTAATTTGTGCAAAAAATCAAATAACAATGGATAAAAATAGAAGACGAAGTGAATTTTGTTTGTAGTGAGTGGTAGCATAGAAACACAATCAGAAGAACTCGTGAGCTGTGCACAAGGAATGCATTTTGAAATTTTATTTAGTTCATGAGCAGTTCCAATTCAACAGTGTACGTCAATGTTGGAACAAGGCGCTCCAGTCAGTTCACAAGCTCTGACAGACAAAACGTGATAGGAAACGTATAGCAGTCATAATGGGATTTATTGTACAGAAGAGAACATGCCACTATAGGATGATTTACAACACACAATTCAAACCGCACAAGTGTATTGCTACTACAAACATCTTCTAAAACAAACACCTCCTTAAAATTACCACCTTAATAATAATATAATAATAATAATAATAATAATAGCAGTAATAACAACAATAATAATAATTATAATACTAGTGGTAATAATAATAATATGTACCGGAGCTCGGTGGTAGGCAAGAGATCTCAGGGTTATGAACTCTTTTTAAGCAAAAGGACAACGTATAAATGTACACTCAATTTTAACGAATCCAAGAAACTGTTTATTTACGGAGAAATACACTTTTGATAATACAGTTACAAAGTTTTATCTATGAGTGGAGTCGATGAAATACTTAGAGGTCCACGTGCTCGAATCAATATTTTCAAAGTCCAAATGCTTAACGGACTATAACTTTAAATTTAACTATTTCTCGGACGAATCTAATATTTAAACTGAATCGGAGATCGCGGTCTGCAGGTCTACGATGTTCCAACACTGAACACAGAGTCACTGATAGTGATAGTGCGAGTTTTAACTGAATCGGAGATCGTGGTCTGCAGATCTACTATGTTTCAACACTGATCACAGAGTCACTGATAGTGATAGTGAGTTTTAACTGAATCGGAGATCGCGGTCTGCAGGGCTACGATGTTCCAACACTAAACACAGAGTCACTGATAGTGATAGTGCCTATTTTGATATAAGTTCTCGCTTATAAAGGCGGTGGCTCCTCCCACTTTTCTCGAATCCACTCCTTACAATTGAATATATATTTATGTTACAATAATATTATTTACTAGTATGTATAACATTTCTAAGAACTGGGTAAATTGGTTCTTTGATATTTAATAGATAAATGTTTATCAGTTTCTTTGTAAGCTGTCAATATTAAGAGATTATCTTTTCTAAAGGTGAATGAATGTCTTTTGTTGTCTGTACTAGCCAGGTAGTTTTTATATCCTTATTTCTTGGAATTTGTATAGACTGCTAATTGGAAGTAGTTATATTCTTTTGACAATACCCTTTTTGTGTTCCTATATTATTTGTAAGTTGTGTAGTAGGTAGAGTTCTGACAATACCTCTTTATTTGTCATTTGTATAGCAGGTAGCGTTTTACAGTATTTTATTCTAGACAAATGTACGTGGAATTTTTATCTGGATATATTTCTACTTTTCCACACACACACTCCACAGCGACATTAGTAATACACTCCATTTTCACCATTTATAGACCCATTTAATTTTAATGTCAATCCAATACATTTCGGAACATCCCAGTTTCAGATCCATGCATATCAGAGTTGCATTCCAGTTTACATGTCTCCTATCATATTAATCGCTACAAATAATAATAATAATAATAATAATAATAATAATAATAATAATAATAATAATAATAATAATAATAATAATAATAATAATAATAATAATAACAATAACAATAACAATAACAATAACAATAACAATAACAATAACAATAACAATAACAATAACAATAACAATAACAATAACAACAACAATAATAATAATAATAATAATAATAATAATTGTGATAATGGTAATAACAGTAATAACAATAATAATAACGATTATAATAATAATAATAGTAATAATAATAAAAATAATGATATTAATAATAATAATAGTAATAATAATAAAAATAATGATATTAATAATAAAGATAATAATAATGATAATAATAAAGATAATAATAATGATAATAATAAAGATAATAATGATAATAATAATAATGATAATAATAATAATAATAATAATAATAATAATAATATTTATGGTAGGCCGTGGGCCTGTTCCGCTCTCAGAATAATAATAATAATAATAATAATAATAAGAAGTAATAATAATAATAATAATAATAAAAATAATAATAAATAATAATAATGAAATTTGCAGTTTCGGTAAGACGGGTGGCTAATGCGCACTGTTGTCCAGATTGTGGTCCCAGGTGCGAATCTCGGCGATTCCGGAGGATCATTGATGGTGGAAGGTCATACCGATATTTTGAGTTTTTCTCGAAATTCTCCAATTTCCCGAATTTAATCCCACCAAGCCTCTCCTCGCCTCTTCCCTCCCATATCAATTCATGTCATCTTCATGTATTAATTCATTTCATACCACCCTTCATCTCATATTATTTCGGAAAAATAAACTCTTTACATTATTATGATTATTATTAGATGATGAAAACAGAACGAACGAGTATACTTTTAGATATTGAGACAGTAGAGATAGCAATTGGAAGTTTAAAAAATGAAACGGCTTGTGGGGAAGAAGGAGTACAGCCAGAATTAATTAAATATGGTACAAGGAAATTATTTGAATTGTTAAGGAGCCTTTTTGAAAGATGCCTAAATGGAGAAAATGTACCAGTAAAATGGAAAATTGGGTTGATGTTTGTCATTCATAAGAAAAGAAGAAAAAAATAGTGCAATAATCATAGAGGAATCACCGTAATGAATAATTTTAGCCTTATATATGGAATAATAGTTAAATACTATGTGGAATAAAATTACAATCATAAGGAGAATGAAGCACAGGCAGGCTTTAGGTGTGGAAGATCTACAATTAATCACATATTTGTGATAAAACAATTGATTGAAATTACTAATAATAACCAACAAATTCATTTTACATTTGTGGATTTAGAAAGACGCCGTACCTTTACAAAAGTTGTGGGAAGCATTAGAAGATATGGACATAAACGATACAATTATTAATGCAATAAAAATTTGTATAAAAATGCAGTATCTAAAATTAAAATTGGAAAATGTGTATCAGAAGAAATGAAAGTAACAAAAGGTCTCCGTCAAGGTTAAGCTTATCACCCACATTATTTAAGACATTTGTACATAAAACACTGTCAAACTGGAGCAAAAAATGTTCAGGAATGGGAGTACCAATTGGAAATGGATCAACAGATACAATATATATAATTGCTCAAGAATATGAAGACACGGAGTTTATGTTCAGAAAATTATTGGACGAATACGATAACTGGGGTTTGAAAATAAATTTAGAAAAGAAATTATATGGGATGTGGAGCAGAAAACGAAGATTTAATATTAGAAGATCAAAAGGGGTATATTAGAGGATGTGAAGAATTTGAGTATCTGGGAGTAAAAGTAGGTAAAGAGGATAAATAAGAAAGTGATATTAAGAACAGAATAAATAAAGGTAGAGCAATAGCAGCAATGGTCAATGGAGTCTTATGGAACAGACATATAAGCAGAAAAAAACAAGTTACAAATATATAATTCAGTAGTGAGAAGTACTGTCACATATGGAGAGTTTGGAAATTCAACAAAAACTTAGAACAAAAACTTATGTCGATGGAAATGGATTTCTTGCGGAGAGCAGGAAGATGTTCAAAATTAGAAAAAAAAGAAGTACTGTTATACGAGAAAACATGAATGTTAGATATTCAACAGTAGATTTAATAAGATAGGTCTACAAGCAATTGAATTGGTGTGGGCACGTACGGCGAATGCAAGAAGAAAGGTACCCAGGAAAACATTTGAATGGTGTCCACCTGGAAGAAGAAGGAATGGAAGACCTCGAAACTCGTGAATGCAAGAAATAAGAACTGGAATAAGAACAAGAGGACTGGATGACATGGAGTGTGGATGGATAGAAACGAGTGGAGAAAGAAAATAAAACTTCAGGCACAAAAATATATGTAAACATTAAAAATATGTATATACATTTTTTTTGTAAACCCATGTTTTCCCTTTACAGAGATTTAGGCGCTCTCCCCCTACAGGGAAGAATTTGAACCATATTAATTTAGTTACACTTGTTATCGTATAGATGTCATTTTGAGTGGCCCGTGGTCAGCGTTCCGCCTCATACGGACATCTAGAAAACCAAGGTAGTACTAGGACGGGAAAATTCGGAAATACTGCTTAGAGGCCTTTTCATTCAGGCTTAAGGATTTTTTACGAGCCTGAAAATCTTCAGACTCGGGACTCAAGGCTTAAAGTCCCTCCCGGAGGACTTGCTCCTTGGATTTTTCCGTCCTAAAAAATCCATCGACTCCGGCCGGGTTTGAACCCGCGATCCTTGGGACCAGAGGCCAGGAGCACAACCACTAGTCCACCGCGGCCGACGTATATAAATATAAAAATATTATTAGAGTTGTTATATTTATTATTATCCACCGCTGCCTTGTCACGCAGCGGGCCCGGGTTCCATCCCCGGTCGGGCCAGTTTTTCTGGGTGAGGTTTTTATCGGGGTTTTTCCTCACCTGTAAGACAAATGTCAGGAAAACTTTAAGGCCCAAACGGTCCCCGAAATCATATGGCCTTCACCATCATCATCATCCTTATCATTATCATCATCAACATCATCATCCTTCACCGGTGTGGAAAGCAACGGGAAGCTACCACACCTATAATTCCCTAGTAACGCTGCAAGCATAACATGAAAACGCTATGATTGCAGTGAAGGACCTGGCTTGGGACAGAATTACTATGGATGGATATTTATTATTATTATTATTATTATTATTATTATTATTATTATTATTATTATTATGGTTAGAGGAAAATAAAACTTTAGGCAGTGTGTAAATATTGAAAATCTGTATGTAAAATAAAGTAATTATTAAAGTAAATTTATATTTTAATTGTGTAGAGTACGCACGGCCGAGTGGAAGTAAGTATAGTATTTGGCTTAAGTACACAATATCATTACAAGTACAAGGACATTATTTTTAACATCTTCGGTCCCAAACTATAATTGACGTTGATAAATCTGTGCACTTGAATTGACGGGTTACGTAATGAGATTTTTCTGGTCGATGTCTTGCTTTCAGTCCATCGCGAGTTTTCATCACGTCGCAAAAATACTAGACTGTAAAGGTATTAGTAATTTTTGTTTTTCTCTCGATTTGTTAAAAAGGTAATAAAATAATTAGAACAGTAGTTGCTAGTAATTATGCGAGCCAGCAGCTGGTCACAAAGCATTAATAAACCAGAGGAGAAATGAAGACACGGGCTCAAGACATCAAAGGAGACCTGTTGCACGCTCAATCAAGAACTGGCATTCTAATCTGGGGTGGAATGAATACACATTATGTGGTAGACCTGTGCGGTCACTGTAAGCCGCTCATCTTAAGTCCACAGATTGGAGGCTGCTCAAGTTCTTGCTCAAATTTACATCTCGTCATTCTCACCCTCTCTTAACAAAACCATTTTACTGCACACAACATGAATATATACTTAAGTAAATTCCACGAATAATTAAGTTAATATTTGAAAAAAATTAAAGATTTTGACATATCTTCAGGTTAAATTTATGCAAACGTACTTGAGTTGCCTAGGCCTTTAGATTTGTCGTTCATTGTCAGCGTTTTCTAAGTACAATTTTAGCTTTAATAATTTTTTCCTCAACGACCATAAAATATTATTCTCAAAAACTCTGATATACATACAGAATTTCAGTACCACACTGTTGTTTCTTCTTCTTCTTAATCATAATTTGTAGGATTTTCATCCTGTTTATTTCCAAAATCACTCCTCGGAGGAAGACGTATTGGACGTGCATTCACTGTTTATCCATCTCTTGGCTGGTCTTCCTCTTGTTCTTCTCCCGTCCACTGGTTGATCCGAGGCTTGATTCTTGGGACTGCAAGCAATGTATAAGATACACGTTGAAGTGTGTTGCTAGCCCGTTTTCATGGCTGGTTTATTATTCGGGGTTTCCTCCCTAGGCCGATTGCCTTCACCCAGATCCAGAGCTCAGCCTGCCCCGTTTTATTTCGGAGTTGTCTCTTCTAGATGGGTTGTCTTGCAGGACTAACGAACCCCATCCGTCCGTTTGTCAATCTACAAGGCAGTAGATGTAGAGTTGCCTCTTCCGTCAGGTACACCGTATCGAAGGACTCCTTCTCCGCTGTATCGTTTTCATGGCTGGTTTATTATTCGGGGTTTTCTCCCTAGGCCGATTGCCTTCACCCAGATCCAGAGCTCAGCCTGCCCCGTTTTATTTCGGAGTTGTCTCTCCGAGATGGGTTGTCTTGCAGGACTAACGAACCCCATCCGTCCGTTTGCCAATCTACAAGGCAGTAGATGTAGAGTTGCCTCTTCTGTCAGGTACACCGTATCGAAGGACTCCTCCGCTGTATCTGCCGTTGAGGTCTTCACCGTAACCCTGGCAAGGGGCCCTCACGAGGTACTATCAGCTGAGTTAGTTGAACCAAGGTTTTTTTTACGAGGTGTTACTCCTGCCCTCACCCTTTTTCAACCTGGCTTGGGACAGGCTATGGAGGGTTTTACACCGTTGTTCGTATATACATATTTTTACTCTTTATCGCAAAATATACATTTGATTAATATATTCAATATTTTAAATAGAACGATAGTAACACGAGTTGATAGAAGTATTGATTTTAAATTTTTGGTTTTTGGACATTTCTAATGCTTTTGACAATGTTTGACATGCGCACACAGAATGAATTTAAGTTTCCTTGGGTTTATTTTTGATGTTCTGATTAATTACATTATTGTTCTTGAAAGAAAACACCACAAACATTTAATAAAATATCGATGAATGGAAACATATTAACGTAAATGGGTGATGCACAAGGAATACCTCTCTCACCAATATTGTTTATAAATTGTAATAGATTTTCTGATAACGAAATAAGTGTGATGTATATGGTTGAAACATCTCATCTACAAATCCTCGATCCATGCTTATGCATGTGACTTCGCTCTATTGGGCAAGAACTAATACAATGTATATAGCTTGAGACCTTGATAAGGACTTCTCAGAACCTGTCAATGAGTGGGACCCATAGATTGGGCAGCCAGAGTACACGGACAAATATCTCTCTCTCTCTCTGAGTTAATTACTTCTTTACTTAGTGAGGAATAAACTACTCCAAATCAAAACACGTTTTAACCATAAATCCGTAAGTTGTGCTCTTTACAGTGTAGCCAATTCATGTACGCAGAGTAGAAGCTCATTATTCACGGTTCCGTTATTCGCGTTTTCATTATTCGCGGATTAAAAAAATGCGACACAGTTCCTGGATTCACGGCCAAAAATTTATTTATTACCAGATCCAATCGGTATATTACAAGAATTAGTATCTTTTATTAACGCATCGGCAACTTGTTTTACAGCAGGCTCGTGCCAAGACGGATTTTATAAAGAGCGAATCAAACCCAAATAGACAAATAAATATCTAAGTAAAACAAACCTTATTGTCACTAAGCCTAAAGTTAGTTGTTAAAAGCCGCCGCCGCCGTTTTTCCACATGCCGCTATGTCCGTTGATAAATGTCCTCGCCACGATCGGTGTTTTATTGTTTCAACTTGTTCATTCGTTGCAATAATTTTAATTGAATAACATGTGCATCTTCTGCTTTGTTCCCAATTTATAATGCCGAGTAGAAGGGAATAAAAATTAATTCCGAAGTGGAAAAAAGTAGTGTTTCCACTTAAATAAATATAGAAATGCTTGACCATTTACTAGTTGGCGAGTCGTTTGCATCTATATCACGCTATTTCAATGTTAATGAATCAACTGAACGATTCATGAAGAAATCCGAAGACAAAATAAGGAATGTTATTACTGAATTCACAGATGCATATCAATCTGAATTGAAATACCTTTTAAAAGCGTCAAAATAGGAAAAAATACTAGGTTCTTTAAGGCCTTGCCTAAACCTGACAGTAATAATTAGTATAAATTGCTAAAAATCTCGTTATATTGATTTTATTTTGACTATTTAACCCATGCCCCAAATGGGAGTCAATGACCAATCACGTTATAATGATTTTTTATTTACAACCAATCACAGTCGTGTTTCGCCTAGAATTTACCAACTAAAGTTTATGATAGTAGACCGGAGAAGAGATGGATCCAACTTTTGAATGAGAATCTATGAGACCGGAATAAGCCACATGGGCTTAATCCATGATTATTGATTATGATGAAGATGATGAAGTTTATCATAATAAAGAAAGCATCTCCGTTTTAACATTCTGAATAGCATTATTTTGCAGTGACTGACTCACTAAGAAATAGGGCTACCAGATTGTATATATAGTGCATGAATGTCAACACATACCGCATGCGGGAGATAATATAAAAACATTTGTAGCAATTGACTTACTTACTTACTCACTGGCACTATCGAACCCGTAGGTTCATGGCCGCGCGGACATAAGCTCTCCATACATCCCTATCCTGAGCTAATGTTTTCCAATCATTCCCTGTATAATCTATTTCCCTCAAATCATAGTTAATGTTGTTCTTCCACCTCATTCTTGGTCTACCAACTGGGCGTTTTCCCTTTGGCCTTCCTACAAGAAGCTTCCATGCACGCCTTTCATTCCCCATACGCGCAACATGTCCTGCCCATCGCAGTCGTAATCTCATTTCCTCCCTTAAAGTAAGAGTCCATGTTTCGCACCCATATAATATAACTGGTAGAATAATAGTTTTATATATTTTCAGCTTAACTTTTTTGAAAGGAGTTGGGACATTGGTTATACTACCAAAAAAAAAAAAAAAGAACCACTGTTTGCACGTTCTTAAATGTATTTTTTCCCAGAAAAATATAATTGTCATATTCACATCATAGGACATCAGAAATGAATTAATATACAGTTTGATGTGTTTTATTTTTCTCCATTAGAGTGCATTCTTACAATATTGCGTTCCTTTGGCAGTAAATAATATGATCTGGTTGCAGTGACGAACAAAAGAAGCAAATGAAGCGTACCAATCGGTTCTCATTCGTTTTGAAACATCGCCGTTTGCATCAAATATATAAATATTAAAAAATAACTCATCATCATCATGAACAAATTCGTTTTAGGCCATGTGGCCTGTACGGTTTAAAATAACTATATTTAAATAATGATTTGTGAGTAAACAGCTTAATTTTATTCGTTAAATAGTCCTAACAAGTGCCACTCTTGATTTCCAAATTCTCCAAATAAATTCACGACTCACTTCGTGAGTCGTGAATTTATCGATAGTTTGGAAATCACTCGTGGCATTACTTATGATAATTTTAATTTTATTTTGGAACCTTGGAATGTATCCCCTATAAATCCATACATATTACTATTCTATATTTACAGTATCTGTATTCGCGGCATATTTACGGAACATATCCTCCGCGAATAAGGAGCTTTTAGTGTGTTTTAAAGGAAATTTGACGAACATTCTTAAACATACTGTATTTAAGTTTTTAAATTTGAATCGCGTAATGTAGTTCTTTTCTCATCCTGTACAATGAAAGCTATAAAACATGGTACGAAATCCAGGAAATTTGTATCGATTAAGCAATAAACTAATACGGCTCAAATTTCATAAAATATTTAATAGAATTACATAGAATAAGGTAATTACGTTCCTAAACAGCAGGAGGGTGATTGTGCCACAAACTTGAAGGATATGACAGCGCGTCAGATCCTCAGATAGTGCATGACGCAACTTCGCACCATTAACATGATGTAGGAACATAAATATAACCGATAAAAGAGAAAGATAATCCGTTGTGCTACATTAGATTTTCATAGAAACATGTAAGAATAACACTAAGTAATGGGAATACTGCATACCGAAGTTGTATAGATTAGAAGTAAAGTTTTAATTTCAGAATTATAAGTTAAAACGTGTTTTCAGCAAGACATAATAAAAATTAACAACTGAAATGAATCAAGGAAATATTTGTTGATAATAAAATCAAAATATGACAGATTTCGGCTTAGTAGGATGAACTGTGTCGATTGTGTAATGTTAATGAACAATTAAAATGAGTATAACTGAGATTTATAGATATTAAATTTCATGTGATTTATTCGTGACTCAGCTTTATTTATTTGTTTTGTTTAAAGATGCTATTCAGCATGTAGTTCAAATATGGGCATGAAAGAGCCTACAAGTTTTGCTCAGATGACTGTTTTCTCAACCTTGAGACTCTTACGTTCCGTAAATCCACAAAACGTGATGCACAGGTTTAGTTCCTTTCCGAAGGCATTCATGATGTATTTTGTGTCCTGAAACATTAATAGACCTCAGCCGAGTTTGAACACGTGAACTCCGGAAACAGAGATGAGCATGGTCTAACTTTGGTCACACATTGATTATCTCAAATGAATTAGAATTCAGACTCTTAGAATTCAAAGTTGAGACACTCCATATGTGATTTGCTTAAGAATAAGAATACATTTATTTACAAATAAATATTATATACGATACTGACACCCGAATGAGCAAGTGCTTGTGCTCGGGTGCAGATCAGTCACAGAAGTAATACAAATAGAATATATACATTTTAAGGTTAGGAGCCAGTTTCATGTTTACATAATTTATAACACATACAAACATAAATAGTAATGCAAAGGGTTAAATAGGTTAATTCCAGAGTGAAGAAGATTTAAAGACGTTATCAAGTAATACACAACAAAACAAATTTAGGAGAAAATTTCAAAATGTAAATCGTAATATTGACATATAATGAATTAACACAAAGCAGAATGATATAAACTAAACATTGTGTAATAGATTAATCCAAGCTGAAGAAAGTAGGCCTATTCAAATGCATTAGGCAATAATATAAAGCGAAACAAATTTATGAGAACATTTCAAAATATAGAACTTATTCTAACAAATAATTAATGCAATGGAGAATTATATATATCCATAGTAATTCTGTCTGAGGGCAGGTCTTTCACTGCAATCACAGCATTTTCATGCTATGCTTTGAAGCTTTACTAGGGAATTATAGGTGTGGTAGCTTCCTTTTGCTTTCCACACCGACGAAGAATGGTGATGATAATGATAAGGATGATGATGATGGCCGGATGATTTTCGGGGACCGTTGGGCCCTAAGCTTACTGAAATTTGTCTTACAGGTGAGGAAAAACCCCGAAAAAACCAAACCCAGGAAGCTTGTCCCGACCGGGGATCGAATCCGGGCCGCTGCGTGACAAGGCAGCACGCTACCTCGAGACCACACGGTGGACAATGGTATATATATATATATATATATATATATATACACACACACACACACACACATACACACAGTAGAACTTGTTCAAAGGAAAATCGCATGAACCATATTTTTTTCCACATCAGACAACATTCCACATTAAAGAAAAACAATAAAAAAAATTAACCAATCTTTTAAATTATAGAGCACCGTATATGTATTTTTTTTTATGTACCTTGGATTCATTGTAGTTCCTCTGCCGTTGGAAAGTGAAGTATAGTATGCACGAACTACTTCGACGGTAACGCGCGAGAAAACAGTCCCGTTTCGCCTGCGTTAAAAAAGTCTCTTAGGCGCGTATTATGAAATTAAAGTATACAGTTTCGGTTTCCACTGACTAACTATACTTTTGTCCACATCCATTGATTCCCAGCAAATTTCATTCCACACTACATTGTGTCGTCTTTTAAAACTGCCCACAATCAACCTTAAGATGCCTTGAAATCTTTATTCCCTAGGCATATAGCAACAGGTAGATCTTGACTTTGGAACATCGGTCCGGAAATTTGGAGATTTGTTGATCGTGGACTTATAAAACACTCCCACGCCTCGTTTATTTTCTTCCCTTCATTTGACCATTTCCTTGAATCCATTCATTCATTTCTTATTTTGAAATATCATAAAATTGGGTTTTTCCACATTTAAATATAGGCATTATTTCGCGTACTGAGAGTTTGTTTCTCTTTATCTTCAATTACCTTCTCTTTTTCGTCTAATGACAATAATACATACGATTTAGCCATATTTATTCCGTGAATTCAGCGCGCTACCTGTGAAAGATACGTTCACAATCTGTCTCAGATCTTAACTAATATAAGATTTTACAGTGCACTGGTTATTTATAAGACAGATGCCACACGCTGTTTTTCGCAAAACGGGTGTGCAGTGAGGCCGAAATAAAATTGCAGATATAGGTAGAAACTCTACTTCACCCGGCGAGCTGACATCACTTATTGTTAATTCGCCTAACGTGAATTCAATGAACTGGAAACTAATTTATTTCTCTCTCTATCTTTCCGCCTTATAAACTTTTTTTCATGAATTATGTAGAAATATCCTTCCGTTTCCGCGTGGACAGATTCCGTTTTACACAAAATAAATACACATAAATTACTATTATTTTGCCGGGACCAATACATTTGTTCACATTGAACAGATTTCCGCATTATTCACGTTCCGGATTAAACAAGTTTTACTGTATAATAGTATGAACGATAGAATATAGATTAAATTGGCGAGGCTCATGGCGTAGTGGTCAGCGTTCCTGACTACTGTTAATGAGGTTTTTCCTTAAAGGGAATTATTCCTGTGGTTGCCCATGGTCTGGAATTTAGGTTAAGTGTAGGTTAAGTACTCTACTGGCACTTCATTATCCTTTATCACCTATCATATCATCCTGGTGCTCCAACCTAACAAATGGATTACAATTCCGCCAATGCCTAGGGAGAAAACCAGAAATGTCATAAAAGACAACCTGGTGACATTAGAACAAATAAAATATATGCATAATATATTAAATTAAAACCAAATAGAAGAAAATAATTAAAGGTATTAGGCTAAAATAATATTAACCAAAACAGATGGTGCATATTTATTATTTTTTTAAATTTTAAATAATCGATTTTTAGTTAATTAATTGATTAAAATTGATAATTTAATTGCTTTCTATAATCTGTGTTGAGTTTGCTTAGCTCTGGATTGGATCTAATTAATCATTGCCTTAGTAGTTTTGTTTTCAATCACTAGATGTCAGCACCTGACAGATTTTTACCTGGCTCCATGACCACTCAGATTAATATCTACTTTTACTACTAAAATCTACACTCAACTTCAGAATTAGCAATTTGTCACTTATTCCCCCTGGCATCTAAGGTTCTCAATTAAGTTTTCGTTCTTAAATATTTTATTTAGTAGAAGGTCGCATTGTAATATCGTTCCTAACCGTTGTTCCTTTTCATCCGATGTTCACGAGGCCGTACCCTATTTCCTTCTGTACAGACCCTTCAAGTTTCGTTTACATGATAGTGGTTTGTTATGAGGTGTTTCTATGAACACTCACTCCATCCTTGGGTTTATGATGAAAAAATGTAATATTGTGTTGTGGTCCACTTTAATCCGGTCCAAGATGATCTTTTATGTAGACGAGATACATTCTCTCTGGTGGAGAAACTCTCTAAACTTCAAATAGACTGCAATACACTGTTGAAACAATGTTCAAAATTTAGCGTGTAAAAAGAACCAATATTTATTGACTTATATAATTTATTTAACATAAACAATAATACCTTCTTTGTCCACTTAACTTCTTGTTGTTTCACATGGCGGCGACACCGCAGCGCTTGGGAATCACAGATTCCCAATAACACATGTCCATATGGGACATTCAAGATTTATCGACTAGACGAATCGGGATACATAAAATCAGTCTCCGATATGGTCTATGGCAAACAAAATATTATCAAGGGACTCGGGTAATTTTCGTCCAAATCCGGAGACTATTTCAGCTATTGAACTAACGAAATTGTAGTGAGAATAGAAACTACTACAAACGTGGTGTTGACAAATTTCTTAAGTACACAAAGACAATACTGTGTTGTCATATTCCTACACAATAGCAATATATATATATATATATATATATATATGTAAGTCAGCCGTGAGAGACTAGTGATTATGCTCCTTGCCTCTGTTCCAGAGGAACGCGGGTTGAAACCAGGTAGGGTTGGATGGATTTTTTAGGACGGGAAAATTCAAAGGCAAGTCCTCCGGGAGGGACTTTAAGCCGTGGGTCTCGAGTCTGAATATTTTCAGGCTCATGAAAGATCGTTAAGCCTGAATAAAAAGGTCTCTAAGCAGAATTTATTGACTTCAACGTCCGAGTAACACCTTAGTTGCCTGATAGATGTTTCATTCAGTCGGTGTGTTGACCGCATACATTTCATGACATGAGAATATAAGGTAACTAAATTCACTTTGTCTAGTGGTTATAGACAACGGAGAGGCTATGGCTCAACAATGGCCTACGCCATTATATACATATTTGCCTTCATTGCCAAATGTCAAAAATATAGTTATAACACCTAAATATACAAGCGTTACTGCTATAAAGTAAATATTCTCTTTAAAATTTTGCTTAAGTGTTATGTTGGCCACAAGGTGTCAGTCGGACCGATCCGCTACATCTTGTGTAAATTGAGAATACTACACATATAAGAAAAATGTATGTTTGTGCTGGAATACTTGGGTAGCTCAGGTCGTTAGAGCGCTAAACGTACAGAGTTTACAGACTCGGGTTCAAATCCCGACTCAAGCATTCATTTTTCTTTTCATATATATATACGCACGCACACGCGCACGCACACACACACACACACACATACACACTCACAGTGTCCACAAAATGCTGCTACTAAAACAATGTTACTTATTCGTGAACTATTTGAGGTTGAGACATGGGGTTATTTGCAACGCATTCTACATTTCTCAAAGTTTTGTTTACATTTGTTGCAGATTGTGATTTAACGACAATGACGACACCACAGGAAAACACCCAATGTGTATTGTGGTATACTGAGTCTGGTAAATCACCAGTACCCCCATATCCGAACGTTATGACGGTTAACATGTCCAGACACAAAGAAAGTCGCTTCATTTGAGAATATCACTCTCTTCAGTTACTCTTTGTCTTCGTCAATTGCGTTCAGCATGGAATCATCAAATTCAGTACGTCAAGGGAAGTCAGTTGACAGAAACGCTTGCATAACTTGCACTTTATAGGCCTGAAGTTGTAGCCGGTTATGGAGGACTTTATGAATTTTAGTAAATGCCGTATACCCATGCAGCACGACGAACCGATTTTTGATGGTTGCGTTGAAATGCAAGTTGCACATTGTCGATAGTTTTTTAACTCACACCTGGTCGTCCACTCCGTGGCAAGTCCATTACACTGCCAGTCGCTAGAAATTTCTCGGCCCATCTAATTATGGATGTTTTGGATGGAGGATCTCTTCCATATTGCCGGCGGAAATTTCGCTGAACAATTACGATGATTTACCAGACTCAGCATACGACCATACACATTGGGCCTTTTCCTGTAGTGCGTCATTGTCGTTTAAATCACAATCTGCAACAAATGTAAACAAAACTTTGAGAGATGTAGAATATGCTGCAAAAAACCGCATGTCTCCATCTTAATAGTTTACGAGCTAAGTTACATTGTTTTGGTAGCAGGACTTTGTGGACAAAAACATAATTTAGATTTTCTCAACATATTATATACGAACTATGTTGGTAGACACTAGAGAGTGCAGAATTTACCAATCTACCTGACGAATGAGAGAGATGTTACAGTATAGTGCTATAGCACAGGTTAACATTTTATTATATTTGCTTAAATCTACTGTTATAAACAGCTTTTCAATATCCGACTACGAAACCAATTTGTTGATCTAGATAAATTGATGTATAAATAAATAAACAAATTAATAATAAATAAAAAATAAACATACAGTACTTTAATATATAATTTTAGGAAGTGATATTTTGAGGTTATTTTAATTATATTATTTTTAGTCTAATCATCTTACCTCAATATTAATGTTGATTTGTTCTTGGACATGTTTCAAAACAACATTAATATTGAGGTAAGATAATCAGACTAAAAATAATATAATATAGTACTTTCTTTGAAATCTAATCAGATAGGGCATGGTTTTTATTTTAAAAATATTGTGTGATTTGGAACATATTGCGTGGATTTCTGAACCGAAGTCTAAATCAAGACCCCGATTCTCCAATTTTTATTGTTTCCATAACACCCATGAAAGTGACTGAAAATTCACAGAAATTGTTATGAAACCATAGACATCATTCAGACATTTGTTTTTGTAATTAATAGCCGTAGATTTTGAGTTTTTATGGTTGTTATGGAAACCAAAAAATCGGATAACCGCGGTCGTGGTTTACACTTCTGTTGAGAAATCCACCCATTCTCTAAAATGTTTGTTTAGTATAAATGTAATCGACGGATATTTATACTTGTGATATTTTAGATTTAAGAATTATTAAAGTGAATCTTTGTTACCATAGTATCACATCCAACCTTGACAAGAGCTAATCACTGCGTGACCTTCCTACCCACAAACTGTATCTATCGCAAAAATATATTTTGAAATACTGCAAGTTTTCCATAATTCACACACGTGGCTTTTTTTTGGGATTTTATTCAATGTGTTTGATTTGAATTTCTATTGTAAATATTAATTTAATTAGTGATTATTTCTGTTTAATTGCCAGTAATTTTTTTATTTTTACCATTAATTGCGAGATATTATCACTATAAATTTACAAGATAGAGCGTCTCCTATTATAGAACAATTAATTTATTTTCACGATCATGCCCTAATAATTATTGGTCTGCTTACAAATTCTAAAGTATAGGTGCTCGTTACAACACCCATCACCACCGCCACTTCATGTAAGAGCGCAAAATTGTACCCCTCCTCCACACTCCAACTGTAGCTGTGAGAATTCCAAAGATCCACTATTCCCTGGAAATGTAGGGCTATAGTTATATTCATTATTGAACTCTAAACCTGTTTGAATAAACAATGATTTAAATTAGTATTAAAGTTTCCTCCATTATTTCCATTTCCATAAAAAATCTTTAATACATATTCTATGTCCTATATTTTTCGGATCTTGCAAGCTTTGGCAGAGGCACTGTCCCGAGAGATGCAAGCTGACACTCTTGTATTTATTGTGGTAGCTACAGAGTTCATTTGTTCCTCTTAAAACAACCTCCTGATCCATTATTTAGAACCCTCTGGGAGGGAGACGGGCTCGCGCACGACGCGCCGCCTACTAAATCGTTGAGAGTATAGCTATAGGGATGAACTCGGAATAATTAAAGACCATAAAGTACAAGGTAGATGCAAAGACTGTCCGCCAACTTAACAAACTGCCTCCCAGTTGTAACTCAAAACATCAGGTTCACGTCTTTTTTGTGACGTTTATTACTATCATTGTTTCTAATGTGACTTTTTTTCAGCTGCAGGCTGTCTTCAAGCGGAACATCTGGTTTTTAAATTAAGATCACCAACATTTAAAACTACATTCAAACAAAAAAGCGTTTTATTGGTTTATGTGTACGATTTGGTAGTATTACTGTCATACGCAGCGATTCCCGGGTTCAATCCCGATCGTGACAAGTTCCAGGGTGTTTGTTTTATAAGACAAAGTAAAAAAACTGTAAGTTTAATCAGTCCCCGAAAATCATCTGGTCATCATAATCATTAATGTAATAATCGCTAGGTTTAGTATGAATGTTTGTGTGTGTGTGGATGGTGTATCTTGTGTTGTCTTGGACAGGGCGTTGCATTAAGTGGGCAGACTCTCCATGTTGTTGTGTGGTCAAGAAATTATAGTTATCTAAACTTTAATATTCCCCTCCCGACAAGTAGAGCTACTGTGAAAGAGGCTGTAAGGTGAGAGGTTGTGCTAGGGTGGAGAAGAAGTCGTAGTATACGCTTTGTCGACTGATCTCATTGGTGGTGAAATAATTTCCGATTATAAATGCATAAGCGGTGATTTAGAGACAATTATATAATGCATTTAATAATTTGCCCACCACATATTTTATATTAGCCATACTTTATATCATTAAATATGCGGATAGAAGATCAACTGATTGTCACTGTATTTAAATAATGAAAGTAAACATTAATATTATTTCATTTGTTTCAATACTATTGACTGATTGATCCCCGTTCGTCCCGCTTCGGGACGTGGATGCTCCTCTTTCTTAACCAGACAAATACAGTTACGCATATTTCCCTACAAATATCAGCGAGAAACATGTGATTAGTACTCGCAACGAGGAGATATAACGGGCTTCCAATATGAAACCGGACCGGCCTCACGGAGTTTCACCCGGCACGCAGTGCTGTCTCTTCCTCCAGCAATTCACCCTGCCTGCCACCCGTCCTTGAACTGTTTCTTACCTTATAGAAAATGCTGGAAATGTTGTCCTCCCGCACACGTGCTATGGGATCACTGTGGTTTAGATAATGAACACGTGTACACTTGTAAGGTTTGAGTTTTAACAATTTTGTTGCTGTATGTGCAGAAGATACTGAAATCCCAACTTGTTGTGCTAATTTCGGTAATGATTTTTGTGGTGAACGTTCCAAATTTTCGCCAATTTCGTCTAATTTTTCTTCGGTGAGAACCGTACGCCTTCGCGTGTGTTTATTATTTGTACTGAACCAGTGGTCTCAAATTTAGTCACAAGATCGTGGATTGTCGATCTGGAAGGAGGTAATTGTCCAGGGAAGTTCCGAATAAATTCCTCGCGAACGCGACGAGCTGATTCGTATTTATAATAACATTTACACACATAAATGCGCTGCTCTAATGTCAGCTGACGTCTCATCTTGTCGAACGATAGTAAACTTACTAGTTCAAGGACGAGCGGCTGGCAGAGTGAAATGCGGACGAGGAGAGAGCGCTGCCTGACGGGTGAAACCCCGTGAGGCCGGTCCGGGTTTATATTGGAAGCCCAGTATAATAGGAAACTAAGACATATCGTGGATAGAAAAGGTTGATACTATAATTATACACTTCTTCTTCTTCTTTAATTTGTAAGATTTTCATCAAATCACTCCTCGGAGGAAGACGGATGTGCATCCACTATTTATCCATCTCTGGTATTTGAATCAAGATTTCAGGACAAGTTCTCTACAATTCGAATAAAAATTCCTAGGTTCAGGATAAATTATATATATATATATATATATATATATATATATATATATACGTATGTGTGTGTGTCTTTATTTACGTGCATCTCTACAGGGAGCGGGTTGTGTCCGCATCTGCGAGACGTTACTCAGTTATCGTAAACAAGGATAAAACGAAACAGAGTAAATAATTTTTACAAGTAAAAATAGTCTTATTGCTAGTATTTTATTTAACGACGCTCTTTAACAGTTCAAGTCATTACCGACGGAATTAAAATCTAGATGTGAAAGCGCCGACAAATTTTGCTCAGAGACCTGTTATTCACGTTCAAGGCTGTTTTATGTGAGACTATTTAACTCATGTCCCAATTGAGAGTCAATGACCAATCACAGTTCAATGAATTTTGATTTACAACCAATCACAGTCTTTTTCATCTCGATTTATCAGTTTAATTTTATCATATTAAAATCAAGCTCCTCCATTTTAACATTCTGAATAGGTCAGATCATTATTTTGCAGTGACTGACTCTCTAAGAAATACGGCTACTAGACTGTATATATTTGTGCACTAATGTAAACATATACTGCTTGCGGGATATAATAGAAAAACATTGGTAGTAATCGATTATACCACAACAAAAAGTAACCACTGTTTGCACTTTCTTAAACGTATTATTTCCCAGGAATGTACGTTCCTTCTTCTTTATTCTTCTCCGGCTTTCCCCCACTTATTGGTTTGCCGTCTTCAGTTTCCATTTATCTCTATCATTCCAATCTCCCTCTTCCAAATTCCTATCCTCCATTATTGTTCTGACGTAGGTTTTCCATTTCCATCTTGATGTACGTTCCAGAAAAATATAATTTACATCATAGGACATCAGAAATTAATTAATAACCTATAATGTTGGTTATAAACAGATTGATGTGTTTAATTTTTCTCCACTAGGGTGCATTCTTACAATATTACGAGCCTTTGGCAATAAATAATATGATTTGGTTGCAGTAATGAACAAATGAAGCATAATAAACGTTTCTCATTTGCTTTAAAACATCGCTGTTTACATTAAACATATAAATATTTAAAAAATAACTATATTTAAATAATAATTTATGAGTAAACAGCTTAATTTTATTCTTAAGTAGTCCTAACAAATGCCATGCCTGATTTTCAAATTCTCTAGATAAATTTACTCCTCACTTCGTGAGTCGTGAATTTATCGATAATTTGGTAATCACTCATGGTATTACTTATGACTATTTAACTCATGTCCCAAATGTCAATGACCATCACGTTACAATGATTTTTTATTTACAACCAATCACAGTCGTGTTTCGCCTAGAATTTACCAACTAAAGTTTATCATAATAAAGAAAGCACCTCCTTTTTAAGATTCTGAATAGATCATTGCATTATTTTGTAGTGACTGACTCAGCAAGAAATACGGCTACCAGATTGGATATATAGTGCATGTCAACACATACCGCATGCGGGAGTTAATATAAAAACATTTGTAGCAATTGATTGTACCACCAAAAAAAGAAACCACTGTTTGCACTTTCTTAAATGTATTTTTCCAGAAAAATATAATTGTCATATTTACATCATATGAGATCAGAAATGAATTAATATACAGTTTGATGTGTTTCATTTTTTCTCCACTAGAGTGCATTCTTACAATATTGCGTTTCCTTCGGCAAAAAATAATATGACCTGGTTGCAGCGACGAACAAAAGGAGCAAATCAAGCGTAACAATCGTTTCTCATTTGTTTTCAAACATCGCCGTTTACATTAAATATATAAATATTTTAAAATAACTATACTTAAATGATAATTTGTGAGTAAACAGCTTAATTTTATTCGTTAAATAGTCCTAACAAATGCCACTCTTGATTTCCAAATTCTCTAGATAAATTCACTCCTCACTTCGTGAGTCATGAATTTATCGATAATTTGAAATCACTCGTGGCATTACTTATGATAAATATATAAGCATAGACCCACTTCCCTTTCAAAGGAATCCATACTCTTGATTGTTATGCTCTTAAATATCCATCGACTTCGGCCGCATTTCTTTATGAGAACTCGGAATCAGAGGGTACCACGGTAACCGGGACCGACCGAAGATAATAATAATGATGATGATGATGGCCATATGATTTCGGGTACCGTTTGGGCCTTAAAGTTTTCCTGACATTTGTTTTACAGGTGATGAAAAACACCGATAAAAACCTCACCCAGAAGAACTGCCCCGACCGGGCCCGCTGCGTGACAAGGCAGCACGCTACCTCGAGACCACAGCGGTGGACATAACTAACTCAGTTGGATGTTTATGTTTAAATTGATCTCGATATTGTGAGAAGATGAAACCAGCAGACACTGGAGAATCTTTATTTAGTAACACAAACTTTTTTTTTTGCGCGATAGTGCGTTTTGTCGTACTTACAGAAATGGCGACCATGATGGAAAGTTCAACTTCCTACATTTCAAGGTTGCCAACTTAAATAACTATTTTAAATAACTATAATACTGTAATAAAATAACTATACTGTAATATTATATATTACAAAAAAAAGTGTTGGAAATAAAACCACCGTCCTCTATGTATAATAGGTAAAATGTATATAGAAACATACCCAAAATATAGTGTTAATATACGAAACAAATCACTGTATATTAAATGAACTGAACTTTATTTGAAACAATATAAAACAATAAATACGTACTTGCCGCCATTTTATAACTGATTTGTTTCACGGTCTCCTCTAATTTCAACTAATAAACATTGCCGACACTGTTAATATTAATCATTTGTTTATAACGAATGCTATAGCTCGGCTTTTAAACATTTTCCTCGCTTCTGTAAAAACCACTTCCCAACCTCGCATCTTAATATACTATTTAGTGATTTAAATTGATGCAATGCGAGTTACAGCAAAGTTATATTTGGTATAACTTATTAGAAATTTAAAAGAAGGTCACGAGGAAAGTGATAAATCTTGTTAGAGGTGTATTTTATTATTGTATTCTATTCACTTGAGGATAATAATTCGTAACATTTTTATCTCATTTTAAACTGTGTTTTAAGCCATGCAACATTTTTTATTAACGATAAAACTGTAGTGTGCATGTAACTTGCTGGAAGTATCAAATTTAAAACAGCCTTCCAAGAAAACGGATACAGTAACATTGATTTCAACCGTGCAGTAAATCCTAAAAAACATGGAACTAACAACAGAACTATAGAACAAATCAAAGGTAAGGTTTTTCTACCTTATGTTAAATCTATAACAGACAAAATAGGACGAATTCTGAAAAAAACATAGGATCCAGACTATCTACAAGCCCACACATAAAATTAGCAATGCATTAAATCCAGCAAAAGATAAACGAGAACCTTTAAGTACTGCTGGCATATATCGTATTCCATGTAGTTGTGGTGAAGTGTACATAGGAACAACAAAACGGATAAGTACAAGAATACAAGAACACAAGAGAAATTGTAGGTTGAAACAAACTGAAAAATCGTCTGTAGCAGAACATTTAGTGAATAACAAAGAACATGCCATAAAATTTGAAGAAACACAAGTTTTGTCCAAAACACAACATTACTACACCAGACTTCACAGAGAGGCTATTGAAATTTACAAACACAAAAATTCCTTTAACAAAAAAGAAGAAACTATGAAGATTAATAAAATTTGGATTCCGGCATTATATAACACGAGAACAAAACCTGTGACTTACGCCAGTGACAACCAATCAAAAAATAGCTCCAAAGTAACGGACCGTGTAGAAAACATCACCACACAATACTCAACTATGAATAAGGACACGATTTCCAACGCACATCCAGTCTGCAGCCGACATTTGAAGAGTTAGGAGGTCAAAGAGCATGCAGAATCTCCTGAGGATGTCTACCTCAGTAGTAGACGAAACGTTGAGTATTAATAAAACCAGACCACTGCCATTTAGCCCGAAAACATAAAATACATGTATCAAATTTAAGTTTCCTGAGGTGGAACGCCGGAGCTCTGGTGTAAATAAAGAGTGTATATGTGGCATCTGAGAGGATTTACGTATGAAATGTTTGTGCAATATTAATTTAAATTCTTCTATTGTCTTCTTACTATCGTAGTTTTATTTCTCACGTTATAGGCACATACGCCGCTAGAGCCTTTCAGTGGCATGACGTGTCGGGGTGGGGTTTAAACTTTAAATCACACACATACTTTCTTTAACCACATAGGGACATGGAGGGCCTGCCCGAATAAGTGAACATCAAAATCCTCCGAGACAACACAAACATTAGAGCGCCATTCACTCACACATTGACATTAAACTTAGCGGAATTTGGTAATGAACACCTTTAAAATTTATATTAAAACACCTTGAGGTTATGTAATAAGATGTCTTCTTCTTCTTCTTCTTCTTTCCAGGATTTGGTCAGTGCGACTTGTTCCGGTCTCAAGTCCATCGTTTCCTTGGCCGTCCCAAAGATATTTTTCCACGTGTTGTAGGTGTTGATCTTTTTGGATAATCTTGTATTGTCCATTCTGTTTAAATGTTCTTTCCATTGGTATTTGTGCTTTTATAGTTTATCGACTATTGAAAATATCTCCAGTTATTTTTTATTGATTCATTGTGTAATCTATCCATGCGTGTACATCTTTTTATGGATCTTGTAATAAGATGTTAAATATAAAATTGGTACTGGTAAGTCAGTCGTCCTCAACTAAATTATTAAATAGTTCCAATATGGAGGCCTTTCAAAAACAATGTTAAAATGCAGAAGATGAAACATTGTTTTTGGAAGGCCTCCATATTGGAACTATTTAATAATTTAGTTGAGGGCGACTGACTTACCAGGTACCAATGTTATATTTAACATCTTATGGTAATGATGGTTATGATGGCCAGATGGTATTAGGTGACTTTCGACCTCAGAGTTTCCTAGAACTTGTTCTACAAATCCCGAGAAAAACTATTACCCAGGTAACTTGTCCTAACATGGGTTCGAACCGGCCCTGCTGCGTACGAGGCAGCAACGCTACACCCAGATCTGAGCGGTGGCCTTGAAATGACAATTGGTATATAATATTACAAGAAGGTGTTTGGAAAGAAGGAAGAAAGAAGAGTAAAGTGAAACATATAGAAGATTTAGTAGAGGAAGGGAAAGTATCTTATGTTAAGAAGCAAATAAAGAAGAGAAAATGGAACTGGATTGACAATGCACATAAAAAAATCTGAAGTTGCATGTGCTTGACTGAAAATCCCAGCAGTATGACATGGAGAACAGGAGGCTGCAAAGGACAGAAAAAAAAGTTGGGGAGACCAACAATACCTGTGTTCCAGCCAGGAATTACAGAAGTTAAGTCGAGAACAAAAAAATGTAAGATCGATTGTTGTTATCTTTAGGGTTAAGATGAGAGAAATCTCACGACAAACAGATTAATCAGTTTTAAAAAATTGTTAACATTTTTAGATTATCTATTGGAGAAAGAACACATACGATTTAACTGTACGTTTCTTTCTCCAGGAACGGTAACTAATTTCCTTACTATTGTTATTCCAAGACATTTTTTCTGGCACGTGCTTGCAATGATTTACGGGAAGGACCTGTAACCATTCGTTTGCAGCGATCCCTAAGCTCCAGGCCATAAATTCAAGACTTCTTACCTTGCATTTCTTTTTTCCCTTAATTCACCCCTGGCAATTCTTACAAATCCCTAAGTTATGTTTAGGACTCGCAAAAGAAAATAATACTTATGGCTTATGCCCATTTTTTTAGAAGAAAAGTAAGTCAATCCTGTTCCACTCCTTCCAGTGAAATGACGTCTAATGCAAATATACGTCAATATCATTTTTGCGCGATAGTGTGTTTTGTCGTAGTTACAGCAATGGCGACCGTGATTGAAAGTTCAACTTCCTGCATTTCGGGGTTGCCAATCTAAATAACTACACTATAGTAAAATAATTATACTGTAATATTACATATTACAAACACGCGTGTGGGAGGTAAAAGCAATGCCCTCTATGTATACTTCGTACAATATATAAACAAAATATATCCAAAAGGTAGTGTAATAAACATTATAGGAAACAAATCACTGCATTTTAAATGGACTGAACTTTATTTGAAACAATATAAAACAATAAATACGTACTTGCTGCCATTTTATAACTAAATTGGTCTCACTGCCTCCTGTTATTTTATCACTAATTGGTCTCACGGCCTCCTGTTGTTTCAACTAATAAACATTGACTACACTGTCAACATTAGTCAATTATTTATAATGAACGCAAATATTTCGAACAAAGATATTATTTTACTATTATTTATTATTTTGAAAACACCATCGCGCAAGAAATAATGTACAACGCACGTTTGTACAGTGTTTTACAGAATCTCGGAAATTAAAAACCGAGCTATCGCTCGGTTTTTAAACATTTTCTTCGTTTCTGTAAAAAAACACTTCCCAACTTCGCATCGTAATATACTATTTCTTCCATCGGTTCAAGCAAGGAGATGCACTATCTCCTCTACTATTTAATTTTGTACTAGAGCATGCCATCACATCTTTAGAGGATGAAGAAGGCCTACAACTTAATGGTATTAATAAGCTGTTAGTTTATGCTGATGGTGTATTATTGGCCGATAGCGAGGAGATACTAAAGGCCAACACGCACATACTATTGTCTACCAATAAGAAATTCGGACTGGAAGTAAATATCAATAATACTAAATATAATATTATTTGATCACACATGGATATACATATATAATGCAAACGGACAGCTAATGACAAATGAGGTAAATTTTGAGGAGGTGGCAGAATTCAAATACCTAGAACAATAATCACAAATAGGAAAGAGATGCACAATGGAATTCAATATAGGCTCAATTCTGGAAAGGCGCGCTATTATGCATTACAGAGACTCTTGACGTCCCAACACCTTTCAAAAAACGTTAAATTGAAAATATATGAAAATATTATTCTATCAGTTATATTATATGGGTGCGAAACATGGATTCTTACATTAAGGGAGGAAAGGAGATTACAAGTATTTGAGAATAAAGTTCTTAGGAAATTTTTTGGACCAAAGAGAGATGAACAGACAGGTGAATGGAGAAGACTTCATAACAGTGAACTACATAGTCTTTATAGGAAGCCAGATATAATAAGAACAGTTAAGTCTCGTAGACTGCGATGGCAGGACATGTGGCACGAATGGGTAATGAAAGATGTGCATGGGCACTTGTAGGGAAGCCAGAGGGAAAACGCCCAGTTGGTAGACCAAGAATGAGGTGGGAGAATAACATTAACTATGGCTTGAAGGAAGCGGTTTATACAGGGGATGATTTGAAACTATTAGATCAGGATAGGAATGTATGGAGAGCTTATGTCCGCACGGCCATGAACTTCCGGGTTTGATAGTGCCAATGAGTTAGTTAGTTAGATAAAACATAGATCTTAGGATTTTGCAATGTTTTGTATTCGGGCACTATTATTCTATTAAGGTAGCCTTTCTCCTATACATTTATTATAGTTAGTGACGCGTCTCAGTGGATTAACGAGGTTGCATGAGTGCATGTTTATTAATCACCTATTAGCCGATATTAAAATAAATGTAATTAACAATCATAACTAAACTCGTAGGCATTTGTGAACCCGGGGTTAATGGCCGCGCGGACATCCCTATCTTAAGCTAATGTTTTCCATTCACTCCCTGTATAATTCACCTACCTCAAATCATCGTAAATATTATTCTCTCACCTCAATTTTGACCTACATACTGAGCGCTTACCCTTCGGTTTTCATATAATACATTTTTATTCCCCTCTTTTATTCCCCATTTATGCCAAATGTACTGCTCAAAGCAGTCTAAGAATTTTATTATTTTCTTCTTCGGCTTTCCCCCAATTATAGGTTTGCCGTCTTCAGTTTCCATTTATCTCTATCATTCCAATCTCCATCTTCCAAATTCCTAACCTCCATTATTGTTCTGACGTAGATTTTCCATTTCCATCTTGGTCTGCCACGTTTATTTCTTCCAGGGGGGGGACCATTGGTATATATTTTTTGGCCATCTTTTATTTTCCATTCTTTGTACATGGCCATACCATGTAAGCGTTTGATTTTCAATCCTCTTAACAACAGATGTGGTGACATTCATTTCTCTCCAAAGGAATTCATTTCTTATTTTATCCTGTCTTGTTTTTTGGAGGCTTCTTCTAAAATAATCAAATTCAACTGTTCTAATTTTATTCTTTTGTAATTCCGTCAAAGACCAAGTTTCGCTCCCATATGACAACATATTCTGTATTATGCTCTTATAAATTTTCATTTTAGTTTCCTTTGCAATATTTTTGTTCCAAATTATTCCATGTAATGTCTTAGTTGCATTTCTTGCCATTGCAATTTTAGTCTGTACATCTCTCTCACAGGTATCTACACTTGTAATTATACTGACCCAAGATATTTAAAAAATCACATTTTTTTTATTTTCCCTGTTTCAAGTATGAGGTCATCCACATCCTTTCCCAAACACATATATTCTGTTTTCTGTAAATTTATATTCAGTCCCCATTTTTTATATTCTTCCATTAATTTATTTATCATATATTTCATATCATCTTCATCCCGTGCAAAATTAGTTGATCATCTACAAAAAAACAATGAATGCAGTACTTTTCCTCCTATAGGAATACCCATTTCAGACCATTTTTTATACCATAAGTTAAGAGCCTGGTCTAAATAAATGTTAAAAAGAATTGGTGACAAACTGCATCCCTGCTTTAGGCCTTTATTCACTGTGAATTCCTCTGTTAAATTATTCTGCATTTTTACTTTAGCTTTTGTATTACTATAAATCCTCCTAACAATATTAATCCATTTATCACATATATTCATATTTCTCATTGCCATCCATAACAATTGTTGAGGTACACTATCATATGCCATCTCTAAATCAATAAAGGTCATATGTAGTTCTTTATTTTTTGCTAGGATTTTCTCTTGTAATTGTCTAAATACAGAAAATATTATCAATACATGATCTTCCATTCCGGAATCCACATTGTTCTTCTTTTACGTTATCTTTTATCTCCTTAAGTTTAAAATTTATAATTTTACTAAAAATCCTAGCTGTTGAAGGTATAACGCTTATACCTCCATAATTGGAACACCGTTTTTTATCACCTTTTTTAAAAATAGGAGTAATGCACGATAAATTCCAGCCTTCTGGGATATCGTCTCCAATTTCAATTTTATTATAAAGTTTTGTTAAAAATATTACTAAAATATCTCCGCCATGTTTTAGGAGTTCCGTCTGAATATTTCCTGGTCCTGGTGCTCTCCCATTTTTTGCCTCTTTCAGAGCTCTTTTTACTTCATCTTCTGTTATCTCTGGAGTGTCAAATTTATATCTACATCCGTATCTTGAAATTGAAACTCATTTCTATTTTCTTGAAGTAAACCTTTATAATGTTGCATCTATTCGGATGGTCTTATCAACTGAATATTTATCTTCTTTCTTTCTGATTTCCAGATATTTTGTAATGTTTTCCAAGCTTCTTTGGATCTAGCATATCCAATCGAATGATCTATATTCGAGCATATATTATCCCAGTACTCATTTTTTGTTTATATTCATTTCGAGATGTTGTTGAGTGATCTTGCTTTCTTTTTTTTCTTCTACTAATTTTTTAATATCGTGATTAAACCATTCATTATTTCATTTTACTTCTAGATTTTCTGTCCCAAGTGCTTCTAAAGATGCTGAATGTATACTTTCCTTTAGTTGATCATACATTTCCACTGCAGAGTTATTTAAATTTAAATTCAGTTTTTGTTTTAATCTTGATTGAAAAAGATTTTTTATACTCTCATCATAGAGTAAACTTACTTTATATCTTTGTTCATTCAAAGGGGTTGTATTTATTCTGTCTTCCGTTACTTCAATATTTTGTTTTTTCCTACTTGTTAATATGCATTTTCCCAAAAGCATTTAATGATCACTTCCGCAATCTGGTTTTCTATACACTAACATCTTTCACTACCATATCACGTTTTTGTTTCACAATTATATAATCAATTATTGATTTGAAACTTTTTGTTGGCTGTTCCCATGTGTATTTATGTATTTCCCGATGTTGGAAGAAACTATTCATTATCATATAGCCATGTTGTTTACATAAACTTATCAATCTATCTCCATTGTCATTTTCCACTTTTTCCCCAAATGGTCCAATCACTTCATCTTTCATTCTACTTCCTACTCGACTATTAAAATCTCCTGTTATTATTACTTCATGATGTTTTTTTATTTTGTCCAAAATTTCTGACAGTTTGTCAAAAAATTCATTTTTCTCTACGGTTGTTGCATCCTCATTTATGGCATATACTCCTATTATTATAAGCTCTATCCCAAAAAGTTTGAGATTTAACTTAATAATTCTTTCATCAATTTCTTCCCAAGACACTATATTTTTTACCAACTTATTTTTTATCAAAATGGATATATCTCTTTTTGCTCTACTAGTTTTTGGTACTCGACTCCAGATATGTGTTTAATTTTCTCAATTTTCCTGTCCTTTCCCTTTCTTTTTTGTTTCTGAGAGCACAATAATATCTGCATTCATTGCTGTTATCTCATCTAATACTTATTGTGCTTTAGTGTTCAAAGCCTTGAACATTCCATGTACACAATAGCAAAGGTCCGTTTTCGTAGCGTAAGTCTGTCATATTTAAATCCCATCCGGCTGAAATATTTTTACTTGAAGTAAGTAGCGATATACTTTTTTCCAGGGCCAGGTTGCCAGCCTGACGCCTAACCCCCAGACATCGGATGACCTGGGTTTTTTTTAGGGTTGGCTCCCTTAGACGACAGGTCTCAGTTTACGGTGCTGAGAAACTCGCTTTTCGTCCCATCCTGTTCGCTACAGTCTATTACGACTGCAGTAAGGGAAAGCACGACGAGAACGTAGGATTAGGACTTGCTGGCAGAGCTGCTAAAAAACAAACCCCGTCGCAGTGGCATTACTCGGCCTTTATTAAGGTATACATAGTCGGCATCTGTACCCTTCTCGAGACCCCCCCCTACCAACACTTTGGCTCCCCTTATTGTTTTTTGATAAGTTAAATATTTCCAATAACACCTATATAGCTCAGTATAGAGTACCGTTCCACTCTCCCATTCACCTCTCCCTGTTCAGTCTCTATTTGGTCCAAAAGATTTCTTACGCAACTTATTTCTAAATACTTGTATTTTTTTTCTTTCAAAGAAAGGTACCATGTTTCGCATTCATTTAGCATAACTAGAACAATGACCGTTTTATATAATTTTAGTTGAACATTCTTCGAGAGAAGTTGGGATGACAAGAGTCCTTGTAATGTATAATACCATGCGTTTCTTGTTTTGTATCCATGTTTAATTTCTTTCTCTATCTCATTTATTCATTTCTCTTTGTAGTTGTTGTTCCCAGATATTTGAATTCTGCCACTTCTTCATAATTTTCCTTGTCCAGTTTCCATTTATATTATATAATGTGCTTCTACTTATGACCATATATTTAGTTTTATTTATTTCCAGCCACAATTTCATGGCGTTAATAAAATATGTGTGTTGCTTTTTAGCATTTCCAGATTATCATCTAACAATACTGCAACATCAGCATACAGTATGATTCGTAATTCCTATTACAAACTCCTGGGGGTTTTAGAGAGGACTAAGTAGATAGGGTTTTGATTACGAACCCTTGTCCTGAAACGTACCATTTCTACTTAGTCCCCTCTACAACCCCCAGAAGTTTGTAATATAAATTACGAATCACTCTGTATATCAACAACTGATTAATACCAGTAAGTTATACGGCCTCTTTATCACATAAATATGTGGTACGAAATTGAGAAGTAAATACAGACATTGTCGATTGGTGCATATTGTTTCAAAGAAAGAGCTGGCAGAAGATTTCCATATGTTATTCTCAAAATTAAAATTTTATGATTAAAATTTCCAAACTCTCAGAGTATCGAACCCTGACCCGCTAGTCAGTAAGTAGGCACCTAGCATTACAGCTAGAGCGGAGAGTTTCGAAAATGTAACGTCAGTCTTCAATCCTAAATATATTGTTTAGAAAATTGTACCTACATATAGTGAAGAGCTTTATGAAAAATGTATGTATGATTATAGACGACAAACAACAACCGGAAAAAGTTCGATTCACGTATTTGTATATTAAAATAGGTCTGTTTAGTTTATGGTACAAGTTTCATATCATAGGTAGACGTTGAAATATTGAACAATGAAAAGAATAGGGCGTAGTTCTGATTCGAAAATTACTAGAAAGTGCCCTTAAAATGATTGGTATTATGAACAGTCTGGAACCTTGTATCTTTCACAATTTAATTATGAAGTTTAAAGAATAATAAAATAATGTGAGGGCAATTCTCTCAAAATTAAGCACCTATATAGAAAATGTATTAATATACGAAAGTGAAACTAAACATTGTATTTTTACATATCCTTCACTGTTGAATAGCGCGATGGACTTTCTCATTTTGTAATAAAGGAGTCAATTTGAAACTCTATATCACAAATTACTTTAATTTTGACTTTTAATCATTTATTTGAGATATCGCGACAGAATAAAATGGACAGCAGTGTTAAGGAATAATTAAATTAAATGGTTACTAAAACATATATTTCAGCAACCTCGCGTAAATTGGTTTAACATTTACTATTAGGCTACCTACGAGCTTCACTTTTTAAAAATTATAAATTATAAAGACTTTTGTCAAATAATTATGTTGAAGGATACTTTAATATTATTTTTAAAATTTCATAATTCATAAATACAATATTGTATTAGTATGTTTTCATTATTCATTTAACACTTCTCACTGAAGGATAAATTAAATTTGAAGAGAAACATTTTCGCCCAGACCGAGACTCGAACCCGGGACCTTCGGTTTTCCGTACCAAATGCTCTACCAACTGAGCTACCGGGGCAAGTTCCATTCTAGAACCAAAATTTTCTCTTATATACGTTGCAATTTCCGCGCACCAAATGCTTGAAGCCTTTGCTTTTATCTATGTAAATGGCGGATTCTTAATTAAGAAGACATTTATTGGGAATTTAAACACTACTTTTAAAAGCCAGTAGGGCTCCTATTGATGTTTCCATTATTAATTTAACGCTTCTCACTGAAGGACAAATTAAATTTTTTAAGCCATTTTTCGAAAAATTCGTGCATTTTTTCGGATTTTCGAGTGCACCAAAATATCCTTCATACTAGACTTAAAATAATCTATTTTATTATATAAGTTCCGTATCTTAACGATTTCGAAGAGAAAAATTATCTCCCAGACTATTTAAAAGTAGTGTTTAAATTCCCAATATATGTCTTCTTATTATATGAGTGCGAAACATGGACTCTTACTTTAAGGGAGGAAATGAGATTACGAGTTTTTGAGAATAAAGTTCTTAGGAAAACTTTTGGACCAAAGAGAGATGAGCAGACAGGTGAATGGCTTCCTATAAAGATCATGTAGTTCATTGTTATGTAGTCTTAACAATGAACTACATGATCTTTATAGGAAGCCAGATATAATAAGAACAGTTAAGTCTCAGACTGCGATGGGCAGGACATGTTGCGCGTATGGGAAATGAAAGACGTGCATGGAAGATTTTTGTAGGAAAACCAGAGGAAAACGCCCAGTTGGTAGACCAAGAATGAGGTGGGAGAATAACATTAATTATGATTTGAGGAAAGTAGATTATACAGGAAATGATTGGAAAGCATTAGCTCAGGATAGGGATGTATGGAGAGCTTATGTCCGCGCAGCCGTGAACCTACGGGTTCTATAGTGCCAGTGAGTAATTAAGTATGTCTTCTTAACTAAGAAGCCGCCATTTGCATAGATAGAAGCCAAGGCTTCAAGCATTTGGTGCGCGGGAATTACAACGAAGAGAAACTTTTGCGTCTAGATTGGAACTCACCCTGATAGCTCAGTTGGTAGAGGCATTTGGTATGGAAAACCAAAGGTCCCGGGTTCGAGTCTCGGTCTGGGCGAAAGTTTTTCTCTTCAAATTAATTTTATAGTATTAGTATATTTAACATACTCAGCCAACTCCGCCATGGCCGGTCCCAAGCCCGGATGAGAAAGGAGGAGGGGGAGGAGTAACAACCTCGTTAAAAAACCAGGGTTCAGTTGGCTCCGACTGATAGTACTAGGATTATGGTGAAGACCTCAACGGCAGATTCGGCGCAGAAGGAGTCCTTCATCACGGCGGATCTGGCGGAAGTGGCAACCCTCTAGATGGGGTTAGTACATCCAGGAGCTGGACCTAAAGCTTCGAGGTGGCAGCCCCACCAATGGTCTACTCTGCATAGCGTGGTCCCGCGAACAGAGGAAAACATATTACTCGTATTCTTCACAATGGAAACTCGGATGGACTTAGCTTGGAACAGGCAACTCTTGCCTAAACCAGGAAGTGAAGAAGAAGAAGACCATACTCAGCCTTTTTAGATATTGTTTAATTCACAACATTTTACAATCTTTAGATTAATCTAAATTTAGCGTTAAATTGTACCATCCGGTAGACAAACTTTAACAAGAATGTAAGTATTTTTTTTTCTGGAATCACAAATAAATAATAGATGATACAAATTTCCTTAGTATTCTATATATTAATACGTAAAGAAAAAACTTTTTTAAGCACATCGCGCACAGAGGAGTGTGATATTTGGCATAATTAAAGTTCACATAGAGAAGGAGTGCAGAAAAATAAAATTTATGTATAATATGTTACAAATAGATTAAATGAAACGAAATAAAATAAATTGTCTCTAAGGAATTTATGTGCATTACTCATTTATCTGTGTACTCGTTCATTTGTTTACGTTCATACTGAAAGTGCATTGTTGTAAAAATAAAATTGTGCACTAGCAATGTGAATTGACTTACTCTCGCGTATTTATTATCAGTGATTTAAGAAAAGTGAGTAAATTTTATTATTTAAATATAAATTGAACCCTACCTACTCTTGGTTTCAGTAATTTCATTACATTTGTTTTATATTTAGATATTCGCATCTACTTCCATTATGCCTCGACATATAACATTGACGGATCGTAGTGAGAGACAAAGAAGAAGGGATATATATTCCCGTACACATAATAATGGGCCAAATGCAAATTTAAATAGTGTAAATAGTATACAAATGTCAACGCGTTATTGGTTTTTAAAGATGGCTTAGTCAAGCTATACCACATATTTCGTATCGTTCGTGTTTTTAAAATAAATAGAAAATTAATGTATAATGACGTATTTGTGACAAACTTAAAAATGTAATGAATTGTCGAATTTCGACCGCTGGACGACCACTAGTATTCATTGAAGCATGGATGTAGTGAATTAACATTTAGAGAGAATTATTTTTGAATCTTGGACTACAAGAATAGCAATAGGAACAAAGCAATAACAACAATGTTGCACGTTTAGTAATTTTGAGTGATTACATATGTTGACTGGGTATGCTTTATAATTTTTATCGTCAGATGTTAAATTCCGATTAAGTAGTACCCATTGAACTGAAATACATGCAGATGTTTATTGATATAATAAATAAATAAACCTTATATAAAAGAGACTATAAAATAACAAAAAAATACGTAGAAATGTCACTTTTTGAAATCTGTTAATATCCAATTAATTAAAGTACGTAAAACGAAATGTTTTTGTAAAGTCCCTGCTGATATATACGATGCTTGTTGAATGAAAGTTTATTTGGAGTTGCAATATAATGCTGAATTGCGTTTTACAGAATCACTTGGAGACGTATGGAGAATAAGCGCCCACAAACAGCCAATATCGGCGGCAACTGAGTGAAGGTTTTATTAAAACTCCAGCGCCCAAGTCTCCGGTTGTCGTTACTCCGTTCCAGCAGCGTGTTTTCTGAGAATAAACTACTACAAGCTCCTTCCAAGAATTTTCCATAAAAACTTTTACTTGTACTTTATAATCATTCCAGACAAAATCTGAACATGTAAACTTCATTTATAATATTTAATTATAGATAGACCACATGGGTTGATCATTTCACCTTCTCCTGTGGTGAGATGTTCGAGACTCAAGCAAGTGTATACAGAATAGGAAATAGAACAGTGGGATGTAAAGTAGCAGATTGTGGTGTGACATATTAGTCAAACTGTAGATAGATTTTTACTGTACGTTTTAGTATAACTCAATATAATCGGCATACAAAGGGGAACTATATTTCAATGAGAGATAAGTACTCTCCATAAATAATCATGTTATCCAATGTTTACTTTTATTCTTATTCGGAACGTGAATTTCATTAAATGACTCAATACTTTCGACCACGATCCATTGAATAATTGAATGATTACATATATAGAGTATATGCCTATATATATCTGTTCTTTCTCACGTGGGGAAAGGAATTCCCTTGCGGGAGTTACTTGCGCAGGGTAATTTAGTTATGCGATTATAAATAGATCGATGGAAAGCTGTGCGGCAATCATTTAAAGTGTTGGCGGTGAGCGATCCATTATGGTTCTCCCTTATAGGTAGAACCCCGGGTTCCTGTTAAATAGCCTACATTAGCCCTGGTTTAAATTTTGAATTTAAATTTGAAGTTAATTAGCAAAGCGAAGTGGGAAGCTGACCTGTTGGGGTTCTATTCCAGCATTTGCTCTTGGATTGAGGGAAACCGCTTAAAACCTCAATCGGAATAGTCGATCACGCGGGATCTTGCCAAGTTTGGCCTTCGGATGATTCTATATTGAGGGCCAAAACCGGACATCAGGCTTTTCTTTATTTAAATATAATCTATATACATTTCAAGTTATTACGATTATTTATACACTTATGGTAATATGCGCATTTAAAAAAATATATATCCTTCAGTTGTTGTTAAGTGAGCAAATGAAAAGTGGTTAGCTCATCGTCTGAAGTAACAACATGAGGTGATACTAGGTATACATATAATAGACCATAACTTAACTGAAAATGTCCTCGAGGTAGCGTGCTGCCTTGTCACGCAGCAGGCGCGTGTTCGATCCCCGTTCGGGACAAGTTTCCTGGGCGAAGTACTTTTTCGGGGTTTTTCCTGACCTGTAAGATAAAGTCAGGAAACTTTAAGGCCCAAACGGTCCCGGAACACCATCTGGCCATCATTATCATCAATACCATATCCGCCTATTTAAATTAAGTTTAGTTTAAGGCGTCTCCTGGCGCATCATTATCACCACCATCAACCCCGCCTTCCAGGCGTCCCAAGCTCAGATGTGGGTTGAAAGTACGACATGCCAGGAGAGAACACCAGAAATGTTGAAATGATAACCTGGGGCATTGAATAAAAAAAACTTCATTAAAAATATTTGTAAAATAATACTCTCGAGAGAGAGGGGTTATAAAGACAAATATGAACACTGGACTGCATCATGACTAAAGCGGATAATAATTTAGTTTTGAAATGAAAACAGAATGTTGAGACAAACATTCACTCTGTATGAAAATACATCCCAGGTGCTGTAAAGAAAGTTAGATGTAAAAGAAATTTCTAGTTTGCCATCTGGAAAAAATGCTGAAGCAGAAAAATCCGAAGAGAGATTGCAGAAAAGAGTATAATTACTTGACTGAAAAGGTGTTTTCCTAAACTGGAATTGAGTTACAAAGCTGCAGCATCGCGGAGGATATTATTGCTTCTACAGAAACCTATCTAAATTTACGAGGTCCCGCACAGCTCTTTTCTGTTGATGTCTATAATAAAAACTCTCCTTACAAGATTAAAATAGTCATGTGATATTTTTTGCTTGAAGATGATAAGATGAAGCCATTTAGGGAGGGAGAGAGAAAAAAAAGATTGCCCGAAGTGAGATTCCAATTTGCAATCCCATTTACGACATGGACCTGTGTACAGTTTTATATATATTCGCCATGTTGCCATTTTATATGTTGCAAAAAACATCGTTATGAAGTTTAAACCGTTAAAAGATTGGATGGTTTAATGCCTCCATCATCGCCATCTAAATAGCCCCTCACCCCTCATTGCCTGTTGCTGCACTAAACTCTACTATAATGTCATTGAAATGCAATTTAGATTGGGCGAAAAAATCTCGCGTTATATCGTAAACTGTCTAAAAGATGTAACATCATTCAACTAGAAGGATATTACAGATTCTATCAGCGATCATCTGACAATTCTAATTCAACACATTATTATCAACATGATGTGTTCTGTAAGCCTCCGGGTCTTAGAAGCAACGGTTACAGAAACATGTTTATCAGTCCAGTCGAGAAAAACAAAATGCATCTCGCAATGCAAAAGTCCCACACAATCACTCATTGTTTCTGCGTATACAATTGTTTTATATCACCATATTTTAACTTGTGAGTAGGCGTATACTACCTACGCTGTATGATTCGAAATTTCAAGCCACTTATTTTTTTGTATAATTGTAGAGTGCCAACATATAAATTAACCTTAGTTTTAAATTGAAGATTTCCATTGGGGAAGGTTTTACATCATGAAACTATGAATGCTGAATTTATTCTATAAAAATGTTGCTCGTTTTGAAACCAAAGTTCATTATATAGTCTTTGTTTATAATAAATTACAATTTACTAAATTATTATGAATTTAATGAACCCACTGCTGTGGTCGTGGGGTAGCGTCACTCATACGCAGCGGGTCCGAGTTCGATATCCAGTTAGAACAACTTTCCAGTGTGACTTTTCGAGGATTTTATTCACATGAAATGTAAATGTCAGGAAATTCTAGATGGCCCAAACGGTCTGCGACAACATCTGGATAACACAACAATCAGCGTCATGTTCGTCATGTTTAGTATGAACGTGTGAGTGAAGATGTGTTTTGTCTTAAATGTTCGTGTTGACTAGGAGGAGAACGTGGATTCTGCTGATCACTATTTCGGGGAGGCCTCCATGTCCTCGTGTGCTCGAAAAAGGTATGTGTTTAATCTAAATTTAAAAATCCTCTCCTGAGAGACCATGCCACTCTAAGGCCAGGTGGTGCTGTGCACGTAAAAATAAATAAAGGGTTAAAGGTTAAATTGAGACTGAGAAAAATAATGTAATGCACTTTTATGTCGATTTATGTTCGTATTTATTTATCCTCCCTCCTTTTTTGTAATAATTACACATTTGATATGAGATACAAGTCTGTAGGCAGGTAACATCATACATTAGACAGGAACATCTTGCCATAGATATATAGTAGCAGGGTCATAAGGCGTACATACAGATATCCAAGATGGAGATTTAAAATCATATACACCGCTGGGAATGAAATTGTAGTCGTTGGGGTTGAACTAGCGACCCCGTCAGGGAAATGATAATATATAGACTTGTTTAATAAAATTATAAGTGAAATAATCATGTTCCGGTAACAGCAGATAAAATCAGTTATTAATTATGTGTGACACAAGATGTGAAATGTATTCAGTGGAGAAATAAATGTTTGTTTCGCTACCGGTATTGTCAAGAGAAACATCATCATTGAGATTTAACGTTTTGAATAACTTAAATTAACCTTTGATCATCTAAAACATAATGTAAATTCTGAATTGCATCATACATGCAAAAAAAAAAAGATTACACAACATTGTGTCTGTTCATTTTACTCGTAAAGTAGGAGAGTGTAATTTGCGCTTACTATGTAGCATTTGTTAGCGCTATGTGCAGGGAAAAGTAAAATTACAATCTAATTGGATAAGAGAGAACATTTTGAAATTTTATTTCACTTTGATTTAACGAAGGATACGTATAGAGGGCTCCCGAACAATGGCACATATGTAACTTTAAGATAACGTTATTTACGAATTAACAACTCAATTCATTATACCAAAATGATCATTAAATTATCAATCAATGCAACTTGGGCCTATCACCCACGTGAAAGGCCCAGGTTCACGCTGCACATCTTGCAATTTATTTCCACCAGATCAGTTTACCTCCAGCTTCACAAACTTGCAAATTCTACGTCTCAAATTCCCCTTGATATGCACTTCACATAGTCAGAAAGTTTGTCCAGAACCTCAACCCTCATCGTTCTACTGTCGATGTCAAACACTCACCTACCACAGCCGTACTCCCACTCCAAATATTTTATCAAATTTCAGTTCTCCCAGACCAATGGAAAAAGCCAATATCATCACCCTTCCATGACCCGGAAAAGATCCTTCTAACCAGATATCCTACGGCCAATCAATAACATGCGGCCAATCAGTTTTCTATCTGTGTTCGGCAAAATTTTGGAGAAAGTACTTTAGGCAGATCTCAAAATTGAAGTACGTGAAAAACATATTTTAACACTTCTCCAATTTGACTTTCGAAATTCACTTAGTGTCCTGTGCAGCATGCTAGACTGATGTACCACATTGTCACGGGCTTCAGCAAGAGAATTATTACTTGATGTTAAGAAAGCTTTCGATACGGCTTAGAAAAATTGGCTTATTTATACAGTAATCAAATTTGACATTTCGGTAAACTAATTAAAAATTATACTCAAATACTCGCTAATCCACAGTTTGATGTGTCGATTAATACGTGTGCATCTAACTAAGTCTCTCCTGGTGGGAGTTCCGAAAAGCACAGTCCTCTCCCGCTCCTATATGTATGTGGCAGATATCCCTTCTATATCCTTTGAAAACAACACCTGTGTGTTTTTTTCCAATCCTCATTTAATTACCGTCCTAGACGAATCAATATTTTCAAAAATGTCCTTAATGTTGTCCAAGTTAATTCCGAGCATGAGGTATTAAAACCAACGACTTCAAAACCAAGGCGATCCTGTTCACCAAATCTCCCAACTACACCCCGGTCCAAGTCACGTTGGAAACTCTCAATCTTCGTCTGGATACTTCAGTTAAAGTTTCATGGACTGCATTTGGATCCCAAATTTACGTTCAAAAATCACTTTCGGCTTGTACAACATAAAGCAAATGCTGCAATAGCACTTTTAATATCCATTTCTCACATCGAACATATTGACTCGTTGGGATCAAACTTACGGTTTACAAATCTCTGAGACCTGGAGCATCCTCGCTGCAACTGACAAAAGGAAAGCCCATGTTATACAAAACCAATGACTCAAAGTTATATTTTCGGCACCACGGGCATCACAGAGCTTCACGATGTAGCGAAGATTCCTCCTATTAAAACTCCTCAACGTTTCACGTCATTCTGCATTATTCAATGATATAGCGCTCAATATGGAACAGAGGCGTACTCTGCAATCAAACGTATTCACTAGATTTCTCCCCCCACTTACTAATCGACCGAACATAGAGAGATGTGTGAAGTGTCCTCGCCTGGAGTAGCTCTGCTGGTCGCGCAGTGGTTTACAATATCCTACTTCAAGTTGGTCTTTCTCTAATTTATTATCTCGGCTGGCAGAATACCAACGTCACGAAATAGGCAAGGTGACCTAACCTCACAACGATAGGGACGACGTAATTAGCTGCCAAGGAACAGTAACACTATTTGTGGTACAATAAATAGAACATTGAATAATAAAGCCCATAAACAAACAAAATTACAATTTTATAAAACAATGGCTGCCCCTGTCCTTTTGTATGGGAGCGAATCTTGGATTACCACTACCAAACAAGAAAGTAAAATCCAAGCAGCCGAGATGAAATTTTTAAGAAGAGTAAAAGGCTGCACTAGAATGGACCAGATAAGAAACGAGGATATCCGTGAAGAACTGCAGATCAACTCCATAAAAAAAAATATATTTAAAACAAGATACAGTGGAAAGAACATGTAGAAAGAATGGAAGAAAGTAGATTACCAAATAAAATCTTCCATTATTTTCCAAGAGGAAGAAGAGATGTCGGACGTCCTCGGAAGAGATGGTCATAGATCTATTAGTGAAGACGGAACAGGCAACTCTTGCCTAAACCAGGAAGTGAAGAAGAAGAAGAAGGAACAGTAACTATTCCCAAAATGCAGCTCACCGGACCGGATAATGCTAATCGTCGTCAGCTATTAGTAGCATTTAACATGGGTTCCCGTAGCTATTTGGGTGCATCACGAGCTGACGTAGATGAGAGTTTAAAAATTAATATTAAATCATTCCAATTTAGATTTTATATATGATATGGAAAGTTAGTATTCCTAACTACTTAGAAAATTAATTGAAATTGCAGAAATACAATTATTAAGAAAGGTAGGTGCTAACAAAGAAAATAAGAAAATGACTCAATATAGAAAACATGTTACTGGATTATATCAATAAAATGGAATCTAAAATACTACCAAAGGAATTAAAAATATACCTCCCTGGAAGGAGAATTTTGGATTGCTACAAGAACAGATGTCATGATACTGGAACATGCTATTTGACTCATGGGTTAGTCCCGCGACATGGTTATATTATACTGTGAATAAATAAATAAATTAACATACTAAAGTAAATCATAACGCATATTTAGCTGGAAAACTTAACAATTTCAACAGAAACACATATTTTATAAAACTTCAAAGAATTAACACACACTTGCAAATTTCAATTGCTTTGAGAAAGAACTGCGGTTTATTAAATATGAAATTAGAAAACAAATTTCTTCTACAATCTGACAGATTTTGACCATATTCCATAGAATAATTATTAAAAGAAAGTTTGCATTACATAAAATATTTATTGTGATAGGTTAACAATTTGTTTTTAATTTTGAAATCAAATCAGAAAGAAATACGCTTTCATGAAACCTCGCACAATATACTTTTTAACTTAATGTGAAGAAACTTAGGAAACTGGTGTAGTGAAGTATATTATACATAATAATGGCTAAAATAAATTGTCCTTAATTAGAGGGACGATATTAATGATTCTTGTACTTTTGATAGATTTGTTCAACTACTCATAGAATTATAAAATAGCAGATTGTTTTACAAATTTATTACGCTAAGGCAAGAAAAACTGTCCATTAACGGGCTCGTGTGCAAACATGCACACGCTCACTTTCACACATACATACACATTCACACACATACACACATGTATTAAATAGATAATAAAATTCCCTTGAGGTATCAATTACACTATAAAACTGGGAACGTCACGTTTTCAACTGTGTGATTATCTTCTGATGGAATAAGTTCAGAAATGCATACAGTTTTTTTAATAACCAAGTTGAGCTACATTACTGACGTTTATATAATATTTTTATATTCATATTTATGTATATGCTTGAAGACAGAGAGGAAATTTTTATAACAGACTGAAATGAAAGAAAATTGACATTGAAAACTAATGTTTTAGAGAGAACGTTTGTAGCTCATAATTAATATAATTAGAGAGGAAAATTTTAATCTGAGCCGGGATTTGAATCCAAGATATGTAACTTTATATGCTGGCACTCTACCATTGAGGTACTTCGACAAACTAATGGTTTAATAAACTAATTATCTTCTTGGTGATAAAATGTAGTCAATATACCCAATTTACCAATTAAAAATAGAAAGAGTCAACATGTTTCAGATATACGTCAATGTTTAGTCTTGTAAATGAGACCTGCACTGCTGAAACATGTTGACCCTTTCAATTTTTTTAATTTGTTAATTGGGTATATTGACTACATGTTTTACACTAATGGTTCGTAATTGGCTATTAAGAGAAACTCATCAGAATGCCTTCTCGCAGTAGAAATACCGGCAATATGATCGTAGACACAAGTTTCACTGCATATGGGGCATTACGGGATTAAAGAGAGGGGAACATTTACTTGTTCCGGGGGGTGTGCCAAAGTAGCTCAATTGTAGAGCGCCAGGTTGTATCTCGCTTTCATATCTCGGTACAGGTGCATGATTACTCGTAAGTTACGTTTCAATTAATATTGTTCAGATAACAAAGAATCCACCAAAATCTTTCCTCCACTTTATGAATTATTTGTTTCGTGTACTGAATCCTGAGTTATATTTTAATGCCAGGTTGTCGAGATGTGCGGAGTCTCAATTTATGTAAATTATACATAATAATTCAGTAGCTTGGTTGAGTTCTGGCTACAAAAGTTACGAGTTCCTACCGGAGATTATTTATTTTAATTTTAGGACAGCACCATATGATGTACGTCATGGAAATAGTGTTTACTTTTGTTCATGAGTGTATTAATCCTTTGTATTCTCCATCGACAAAGAAAGTCCACATACAACACCTTGCGGCAACTTAAGAGTTGTGTTTTTACTCAATACGTATAGTAGAACATTTTATCGTAACAAAACGTGGTCTCCTTAATCAATATGGTTCTACAAACGAACGATTCAATTGCCATTTTTTAGTATGCTTTAAAATAACAATTATATAAATCAAATATTCGCTGGAAAATAGACAATACATTCTGAGATGCATTGTGAATTGTAAAAACTGAACATTCCGCCAAGTTAGCATTTTTAAATCACATAATTATTTACTGAACGGAGTTTTGTTGTGTTGTTAATACTGTCAACTGCATGATTGAGAACTGCGGTATAAAGCTTTTAATTTAAAACTGGATTAAATTATAACAAAAGTGTGACAGTTAAAAATATAATTCAATTTATATGACACACAGGCTGCGCTGCACTTTATTAGTTGCGCGAAAAACTGTCTCAATAATTATTTTCTATGGGTAGACTCATTTGCATAAAGGCTTACCGAATTCTAAGGAATTTAAAATAACCAACTTACTTATAGCTAATATCGAATCCTGCTCTTTTAACCAATAAAATGAATTAAGATTTAGAATAAATAGAAGAATTGGAATTGCAAATAAAGCATATTTTGCTCTTCTTCCCATGTTAAAGAGTCAATCTGTTCTTAGATGTACCAAAATCAAGATATATAAAGCATTAATTAGACCAATTGTACGGTTCTGAAACTTGGTTACTTGACTCTTATATCTGCAATCGTTTAAATATTTTTGAAAGAAAGGTATTGAGAACAATATTGGGAGCAGTTTGTGTAGATAACATCTGGAAAAGAATATATAATAACGAATTATGCCAAGAATATAATTCTAAAATATCAAAAGAAAAAACGAAAATAATGGCATTTTGGGGAAGTGAACATATAAGATCAAAAATCATAATAGACAACAAACCTCTGGAACAAGTAACACATTTTAATTATTTGGGTTGTAATTTTACCATAAACACAAAAACTGAAAGAGACGTAAATATGAAACTGTCAAGATTCCAAATGATATGTGGAACTACACATGGAACATTAAAGAACAAAACAAGAAGAGATACTAGATTGAAGTTTTATAAAACACTGGCAGTTCCTGCATTACTTTACTGGAGTGAAACTTGGGTAAAGATTAATAAATTACAAAGCAGAATACAAAGCGTAGAAATAAATTACCTTAGAGGAACAAAAGGCTGCACAAGAATGGATGGGATAAAGAATGAATATATAATAACATCATTGAATATATATATCCATTGAATGATAAAATCAAAGAATATAGAGATAAATGGTTTAGACATGTAGAAAGAATGAATGTAACAAGATTACCAAAAGCAGCATTTAACTACAAGCCAAGAGGTTCAAGGAATGTAGGAAGGCCAGTGAAAAGATGGACAGAACAACTGTGAGGTGGAACAGGCAATTTGCCTAGCCCGTGGAATGAAGAAGAAGAAGATGAAGAGGAATTAATACAATTATTAGATCTTATTCTCGCAAAGGTCGTCAACAGGTTGATCTGTCTGATTCATCCGAGGCTTGGTTTGAGACTTGAAAGCAAATTAAAAAATTTTCGCCCAATGAGTTGCTGGCCCAGAGGGGTATTATGTGGGGTTCCCACTAATGTAGCATTTCCTCTACACTAAGGTGATGTGGTTATACCGCCAGTACTCGGTCCTCAGAGCCTCATTTGTAATAGCAGGTTGCACCACGAGCAGGTTGAGGATGAGATTTGGATAGGAGAGGTGATGAAATGCACGTCACTATCCCTTGTATCTTCAACGAATGCCGTCTCATAGAATTCCAAAAGCCATACTTCGCTACTGCCCCCAAGGCAAAAGATCGCTGGGACATCCAAAAAAGCGCTGGATGGAAAATTTCTCTTTGAGACCGTAACAGGCCACATGGCCTAATACTTGCATGGATGATGATGATTAGGAGATCTTGATATTGTCTCACACATTAGGCTTGGCCGTTTGAGATGTATTGGACATATTAATAGAATGCCAAATAATAGAAAAGTAAAACAAATTTTCTATTCACAACCTCAAGGAATCAGATTGAAAGGAAGACCTAAGAATAGATGGTGGGATTGTGTGTGTCAAGATCTTAAAACAATGTCAAATAAACCATTGGGAAAGACTTTCTAAGGAGAAGGATGTTTTGAGGAGGCTCATTGAGGAGGTGAAGGTCCTTATTGGGCTGTAAAGACGTTTAAGAAGAAGAATATCGAACCCTAAGGTCCATGGCTCTAGAGACAAACTCTCCATAGATCCTTGTCCTGAACTAAAATTCTCCTGGCAATTTACTTCACCTACCTCTAATCATGGTCCTCATTGCTGTCTATCTACTGCAAGCTTTTAAAATGGTTTTCCATGGGAGGTTCGCATACCCCATTTTCATTTTGCATGCTAAACGTCCTGCACATCGTAATCTACGAGGTTTAACTGTTTTCATTTGGATCCTTACATTCCTACTCCACAATTTGAATTCGATGCTTGCAGCCAAATAAGCAATACTGTATAAATACAGCTACTCCCACAAATATCGTCGAGGTATATCTAATATATAAAACTATTTGTTTGTTTGATTGTTCGTACTTCATGCGCGGCCATACCGTTGATCCGATTGTGATGGGGTGCTTTTGCAAAATGTTCAGGAGACTTCCGGGATGAATATAGGCTATAAGAGAGTTGAGATACTCAACTCCTACACCCTTAAAACACCCTTTGTAGTGAAGAAACGTGAAAAAGTCCCTTTTTAGTCTTAAATTGCTTACGCTGCCTAAACCATAACAAATACACAAAATTAATATATACAGAATAGAATATCTCAAAAATCTCTGCAAAAAAGTCCGCGACAGTATATGTTTATCTTTTACAGATAACACACAATAGCCATTTTTGTCTTTCATTGATGCCAAGGAGATCGGGATAAGTAGATTCCCGGGCAAGCATGTGCTGCCATATCATTCATCCGATTGTCATGGGACTGTTTGCAAAATGTTCAGGATTGTCCCGGGAAGGTTGTAGGTTATAAGAGAGTTTTAATGCTCAAGCCCTTCACCCTTAAAAATCACCTTCTCTAGAGAAAAAAACGTGAAAAAATTTGCTTTTTGTAAGCTTAAATGGCTTACACTGCCTAAACCATAACAAATACACAACATTATTGTACACAGAATTGATCTAAAAAAACTCTACAGAAAAGTCCACGACAGCATATATTTATCTTTTTCGGATAACTCACAATAGCCATTTTTGTCTTTCATTTACGCCAAGAAGATCGGGGTTAGTAGATTCCCGGGCAAGCATAAGCAGCACACGGCGGGTATTCTTTTATGGATAACTCAAAATAACGAATTTTGCTTTCAGCTCATTTATGCCAAGTACATCGGGATGCATAGATTCCCGGTCAACGCCGGGTAATCAGCACGGGATATCTAAAAATAATAACAATATAAATTTATATTTTTTTCCTTTTACTTATTCAACTAAATGCAAAAAGCACATTATTTATTTAGGTGTAGCAGCGCACGCCGGGTATTAGCTAGTATTGAATAAAGTAATATTTCGCTGTAACATAAATAGATGCACTACGTTTCTTCCCCCCGTGTCGTAGAGATTTGTTTACATATAGTCACAATGAAAGAACATTTTTGAATAAAATAAAGGTACAGGGAACTTTATGTTACAAATGGCAAAAAAATTAAATTGATGTCTCCGTACAATTTGAGCGTAAGGAAGATTCCCACTTAAATCTGTGCTATAAAATTAAGAATGTACAGGGCTATTCAGAAAGAAGGAACAGGCTTCACCCATTTTTTTCTTCAAACTACAAAAAAATAGAAACACAATTCCAACGTTCCTGGGAAGAGAAAAGTTTTGAATTTCCGATCAAGGCCGCATTGGCGCTATTGCTTCAAGTTTCGATCACGGTCGCATTGGCACGGTTGGATTGGAAGAGGAGGAGCAGAAGATCAACTTCATAACCGGTGGTCTCCCAGGTCACCAGACCCGGTGTGATTTTTATCATTGTGGTTACATAAGAGACTGTTTTATCACCCCTATGCCTGACACTCTTGAAAATCTGCGACAACGAATTGCTGAAGCTGTGAATTCGATATCTAGAGACCAGTTGATTCGTGTATGGCAGGAAATGAGCCATAGTTTCCATAATAGTCATGTAAAACGTGGTGCTCATATTGAATGCATAAAATAGTGAAATTTGAACTTTTCTCTTTTCAAGAATGTTGGAATTGTGTTCCTATTTTTTTTTTAATTTGGAAGAAATAATTATTTGAAGTTTGTTCCTTCTTTCTGAATATCCCTATATGATATTGTTTTATCACATAATAATTATATGAACAGTATATGCATACGAATACCTGTGGACGAAAATACGTTTTAGTCGTTAACGTGTAATGAATAGTATATAGCTACGCTATGTCTAGCAATAAAGTTAAGAAAATATTTTCCATAACAAATTCAATACGACACAAGAGATTTTTTAGATCTACAGAAGTTATTTCAATACACTTTATTATAATACATTTTGCATATTAATTGTAGTTTAAAACAACAATATTTAATGTTAGCAAAGTCTGCTACTTAAATAACCACAAGATTAACCGGGTTTGAACGGATATTATTGTCACCCCTTTTCATCCCCTTATGCAGATAGGGACAGAAGTTAGACTTAAAGCGGCATCAGGAGTGTTCCTCTTTACTTCAGTAACTACGAAACCTGGGGATTCCACACTAATATCGGTCCTTTATGAATATTTCTAAATTAAGTCCCTTTCACCACGCTAAGAATTCCACGAAACAAACTTAGGCTTAAATATCATCGGAACTGTGACTAATGAGCTTAGCGACCGCGGAAATTGTGGTTAAACACTAATAACGATGATTTTAGACTTTTTCCCCATATACTGTCCTCATCTCCCTTAGGAGTGGCTATGCGCCATCTGGATTGTCACACATCAGATTAGAGTCCCCCCAAAACTATGGATTCGACAGGAATCTCAATCAGTATCGTCCTCATATTTTTAATCCCTACTCACATCCCTATGGGTGCTACCAGTCAAATGTTTGCTGTGACGAATCAGCATAGCGACTCTGGAAACTACAAATTCGACTCAATATTGATCACTTTTTAAAACTTTAGTTTTGAATCGTTTTTACCCTCCCCTTAATGGTACTAGGGGTTAAACTTGGGCATATATGTTAATAAATAAGCGACCACGAAAAAAATTACTAATCTCGGTTATTTTGGACATTTTATTTTCCATTCCTTCTCATCCTTTCAGGGATTCTTGGAATCAAACTTGGAACTATCTCCAATCAGCTTTAGCGACCCCAAAAGTATGGATTTTCTACTAATATCGGTCACTTTTGATATCCTTTTTTCACCCTTTCTCACTCACTTTCACTCTTTATGAGTGATAGGGTCAAACCTGGGCTTAAATTCCATCAGGACTGTCACACATCAGCTTAATGACTCCATAAACGATGAATCGTTATTAATCTATATAGGGCTGCTATTATTTTATTTTTCATCCCTTATCACACCATCTCTCCTCTGAGGGGTCCTAGGGTTAAATGTGGCTTCAAATGTCACCGGGATTGCCACCAATAAGCTTAGTAGCCCAGACACTATGAATTCGAAACTATTACTGGTAGTTTTCAATTATTTTTAGTTGTCGCCCCATATAATCCCCCTTCATAGGGGTGATATTTTCTCTAACCCCCATGAAAACTTTTTCAGATTGTATGTTATATGCGTACCGATTTTGATTGAAATTAGTCCAGGTATTCTAAATTTATGCTGGAATGAATATATGTAGGCCGTGGCCTACCATTTTTCTATTTCAAATCTTCTCTTATCTCCCGAGGGGTGCTCGGTATATTTTACATATTAAAGCCATATTTCCAAATTGTAATTTATATATGTACCAAATTTGGTTGGAATTATTAGACTTTCAATACTTATACTGGCATATACACACAAACATTGCACACACGCACAAACGCGCACGCACACACCCGCACAAACGCACATGCGCACGCACGCACACGCACGCACGCGCATACGCACACACACACACGCACGCACAAACGCACACGCACGCACGCACACACATATATATGTATATGCCCGGTTAATTTGTTAATGTTTGTTTTCATGTAATACTGTATTTGGCTTTCATTGCTAAATATTAACATTTAATTATAACAACGAAATAAAGAACCATTACTGCTATAAAATAAAATATTCTCATTAGTGTTTTTTCACATAGAAGCCGTAAGTTGGCACAGTGGGATTTCGCGAGCGATGTAACACTGCCTCTTATGATAAAGAATTGTATATAAGGAAAGAAAAAATAAATTTTACACTGGGAGTCTGAGTGGAGAATATATTATCTCACTAATGTAAAAAGTTAGAGGTCCCGGGTTCAAATCCCGGCGTTAATTTTTCTACTCATATATATATATATATATATATATATATATATATATGTGTGTGTGTGTGTGTGTGTGTGTGTGTGTAAAATGGTATTTCATGGCCGAACTGTGTTCCAAGAGATTAGTAATTCGCCTTCAATTCTAACTACCGACTTTGTGTTTCGGCCACTCCCTGTGCGGTCAAGGGTGAAAGAATCGAAACCAAGAAAAAAATTTCCGCGACGTTTCTTCCTTTTCCCCCTACTATAAACTTAATTCTACCATTTCTCCATATTCATTGCATCCGTTTCGAACCATTTCAACTGTTCGTAGGACTGTGCGACAGGCCTGGTCTGGTATATGAGAGATCTTCAGTTTTAAGGGCTTCATCTCAACCTCCGACCTGGCATTACATGTAAAGAGGGAAGGTTTTTTCGTTTCTTCACTCCTACGGTGACCTAGTTAAATCGAAGCTTAGCGTAGATAAAAACAAATTATTATTAATGTGATGTCATATACTGAAGCCAGATATCGTTCGTTGCTGACCGACTCAAAGATTGTTTTATAACGGTTGCTGATAATCTAAATAATATAACTCTAATTTAATTGTATTTGCTTTGAAATTGAGTAGGCTCAGCTAGGAGATTAATATAACCGAGAATTGAATCCACCTCTCACGTAAATGTGTCTCGCCATGCATTACGAAATAACAGCACGGCATACAATATCGATAATAGGCCCTACGATAGTAGGTACACTTAGTAAAAAAAATACTAATGAGCGGTTTCAAAACCCTGAGTCCCTGTTATGACCCAATGCGCATGTTTGAAGAGCTAAAGCTGTGGATCAGGAGTTAATGCGTTGTTAAATGTTTTAAATACGCTCTATTTGGTTTAAATTCTCTTAGATAGTTAAAGAGCAGTGAAGGAGACATGTTTCTAGATATTTACGAAAATTCGACGTACACAATATTACTCAAATTACGACATTTCGAATAAAGTTCAACTCTCGTGCATACCGTAAGAGTAAACAGGACAACCAGGTTTTAGATGACTAGTATCCGACGTTCGAGTAACGTAGATCGTTAAACCAATTACGGAAAAATGAAATATGTATGAGATTCAGGTATCATGTACCTCGACAATGATTTTTTGTTACATATTTGTCATCATCATCATCAACATCAAGGATTAAACCTGCTGATCTGTTCCGATCTCATGTTAGAATTGGTCTATCGATCTTTTACTGAGCCTTCCAACATTTCATCGTATGAATATATATTACATATCTGTATTTCCGCAAAATAATCCTATAACATTTAATTCCAGCCACGTAATTTACATCCACTTTACACTATATTAAGTAACATTCCTGCCTTCGTAAACTCGAACACTATTTAGCTACCGGTATAAATTTAATTGTATGTGCAGTGCCACGTTTTAATGATAATCCTATAAATTTATGTAACAAATGATAATACACTTTCATATATTTATGTATTTATTCATCTATTACGCATTAGTGAGGAAAAAGTTTCACCCTTCAATTAAAATATTTAGTTTATATAGGTCAAGTTCAGCCTAATAATAGCCCATGGATGATGGACAATAATAATATTAATAATAATAGTAATACATCCAAATAGTTAGTTGGCTTTTTCTTTGAAAGTGGACAGACGGAAGAAAGTAGAAAGCATTGTAACAATTAAAAAAAAAAAAACTTGACCTCATCGAGAGTCGAATCTGTCACATGCATACGAAAGCAAGTCATGAAGCACCGAGCTAAACGTTCGCTTGCTTGCTGTGCATAAGATAATTATCTTCATTGGAGAAAGTGGAATGTATTATAGGTCCCGTGCAATTATTTTACTCGTGTGAATCGTGCGTTAAAACTTGGGAAATATTCGAGATCAAGAGTCCTTTCATTTTTTTTTTGCTAAGTGTACATCTAAGTAAAGTATCGCGCAGCTTTACAGAGAAAATAAACATTACTGTTGTCGTTATCTGTGTAATCACTTTAACGACTGAGGCCATATTACTACATTAAATACCAGAAACAAGTTCTACACGTGGACATTTTTAGTGTGCTTAGGGTTTTACAAATTCAAAACACGTGTTTGAAGCAACGACCTTCATGTTCGCATAACAAAGTAAGCAATACAGGCCGACTATACTTATTCTTTATTAAAATCTTTGTTGGTAAGTTTTTTTTTTCCCCCCAAATTGTCATATGACTCGTGACTGTTAATGAAAAAGTATTTGTTTACAAGTAAATATTAATAAAACTTCATGATCACGTGATTTACTCTTCGTTACACACTGCTTAAAGAAAAAGTTACCTGTCGACATATTTCATTTTATATTACATAGAGAAAATGTTCTCTTTCCGCAGGTAACAAGAATTCATATCCTCTCATTATTTTTTTAAAACAAAGAAGCATTTTTGTAAACTTGATAATTCATTTTCATATTCTCTAGTTAATTTAAGGTCGACTGATGGAAGGCAACGAGGGATTCGGGTATGTCCTAAACTTATTTTAACATAAAAATATAAATTAAATGAAAAGTAAATACGAGAATTATTAAATTTAGAAAGTAGTTAATTGATGGTAGAAATTACTTTAGACCTATAATTATTTCGTTTGTAATCGATATGAGAATTAAAATTAAATTTTCATATGGAGTGAACGGAAAGGCACAGATTAAATATCGTAATTGTAGAGATGAAATTTGTAGGCATGTAAAATTAATGATGTGACCTTGCGCGTAGCTGAAGGCTCTAGTTATTTATTACTAACAGGAGTTCACCGTTGTAGTCTAGTGGTAACGTAATTGTCTCAGATGCAACATGCCCAGGTCCGATCCCCGGTTGGACAACTTTTTTTCCCCTCATCTTTAATACAAAGTCCAACAAGCTTTAAGACCCAAATAATCGGAGAACATCATCTGGAGTTAAAATCATCCTTATTTTATTCGCCTTGTTTAGTATAAATGTATGGATTTATCGTTTTAATGTTCGTGTTGTTTCGGATATGGCTCTGGTATTGAACTGATCACTTATACAAGTGATACCCTCAATGTTGCTGCACAATCTCTGGATGTAGGTACTCAATTCTATCCAAGTCCGTCATTTCACCTTTTACAATAATCTGTAGGCCTAAATATTAGGCGCTACTAAGAAATTATATCATTATCCAATACGGAGGGTTGTTTCCGATCTCTGAGAACGAATTGCCAAGTCGATTGTGACGGAGTGTGAGTCATCAGGACAGGAGCGTGCAAGGTGATTACACCTGTCAGTATGCTGCTTCTGTTACATTCGCACGCGTGTGGCTCTCATAATGCCTATGCAGATAGACCCTTTTGGGAAGGGTATATTACTGCCCTTTCCGACGCTAATTACAGTTATTCCACGATTATTGAGGCTTGAAAAAAACGTAATTTTGTGGTGTCAAAGTGTAGAATTAGCTCATTGCTTAATAAAAGGGGAAAGGGTTGCTTGGGATTAATTCCAAAAGGAAAAAAACGGGCAAATCCACGACCTGCTACTCCGCACCCCAGATGTAATCAGAATGGTCAAGGCCCTTATCTCTGGTGGTAACCCTGCCACACAAATGGTGATTGCGAACAGATTGGGAATATCCCTTAAAACTGTAAACACCATAATAAACAAAGATTTAAATATGGAGAAGCGCCACAAAAGCAGGGTTCATAAATTATTGCCACGTCATATTGCCGAACGCCGCACCAACAGCAGGAAACTCTATGAAAAGCACCTGGCAGGAGAAAAATGGAAATTTTTGCTCATATTTGATGAATCATATGTTTATCTAGGAGACTGCAACAAACCCCGGGCAATATACTATAGAGAAAGGGGCGAAAACAAATTCAAAAGTGGTATGCCGAATGCAGAGAAAGTTTCTCCAAGGAATTTATGATCATCGCGGGATATTGCTACAATGGAAAACTGACCGTTTGTAGAGTTGCTAAAAAAGCCAAAATCAACTCCCAGTACTACCAGGAAGAAGTTCTCACCCCAATTTATCGGAACAAAATTCCAGCTCTCTATGGTACAGACAAAAACCAAGTCTAGGTGCACCAAGACAAGGCCTCCAGTCACACTTCGGGTCCAACTCTGGCATTCCTGCAGAGAATGGAGCAAGAAACTGGAATACATGCTATTCCATTCAGCAACATCCCAGTGAAATCTCCTGATGCATCACCGATGGAATTTTGTGCTTTTGGACTCTTCAAAAGGGCATTGGGAAACAGACGTCCTAGAACGATAGACACTGTCTGGAAAGCGTGTAAAGAGGAGAGGGAACTTCTAGACATGGCTATGCTGCGTAAGAGTTTTCTGCGGTGGAAACTCCGATGCCGAGCCATAGCTCGGGTGAAGGGCCATCAAATAGAGCATGCTCGATGGTGGAGACACGGCTTTTCTTAACGTAAAACATAAAACTCATTTGTTATCAGAGATTAGAAATAACCCTCCATATATTACTTTATGTCTGTGTACTTTATAATTATTTGTTTATTGCTAGTGTACGGTGTATGTGATTGGTTTCACAATCCCTCCGTGGGCATTAAATTTTTTAAAATGCCCGCGTGGGCATTAAGTTTACCATGCATACAAAAATGTTAATTACCGTAATCAAACATTTTCCAATTACAAAATAACTTTTAAACACAATTTACTTTTTATTGGAACTGAAATAGAAATTATATTTGTTAAATTTTCCCATAAAACTTCTATTACGAGCTCTAAATACAAATCATCCTTCATAAATATTTTCAATTTCTTTAGAGGAGATGAAACAGATATTACAGATATTACAGTTGTCAAATTTTCACGCGAAATTCATATTACGGACACTAACTACAGATTCGCCATTTGTAATATTCGTATACCACTTTCACTTATAGATAGGCCTAGTTCAACAATTGTTAGATTCATTCATAATCGAGTTAAGGTTCAATGGCCAGATGACGTAAAAGAAGAGAGAGTCCTATTGATGTAGGCCTACACATATGCAAATCCATATATGTTGAAAGCAGGGAAACCGCTTGCTATTAGTGCATGTTACATGTACGGCTCATACATTGCAACGAGTGGCAGAGACAACCATAAATTCCCAGAAGTAAATACATTGATATCAGCAACGAAGGTTTTCTTGAAATGCCCTTATCGTATACAACGCTGTAAGCAGTAGCTACGTAATGTATCTCTGCCTCCGGAGCCACTGATAATAAGATGAGCAACATGGACTGAAGCTGTGATTTTCTACAGTAAGCACTTCGAAGCTGTGAAATCAGAGATGGAGAACTGTTCTTCTGATCCTGCAGTGTCTGTGAGTGAATTCATCTAAAGTGCTCACTTCAGTTTCATACATCGTAAATCACTTCGGGTGGTTTCCCGACAGTATCAAGAAACTGAATATTTCAAGTATTCATCTTCAAGAGGGTGTGGAGGACGAAGTTCAGAAGGTCAGTGCTGTACCAAGTGAAGTGGGTGGTGTAGTTTCTACTAAACTGCAACCTGTGCTGAATAAGAACCCTGGATACTCAAATATTGTTATTGTGTCTCGTTTATTTAATAACGAAATTTTAGAACCACCCCTGAGAATATTATTCCTAGCTCAATCTCTCTGTATAAATATGCACCATTCACGTCTTGCGAAGTTGAGCGATATTTCTCTATCTATAAATACATACTGTCAGACAAAAGACTGAGCGTTACAATAGAACATTTGCAAAGGTATATTATAATTAATTGTGCACACCATTCCAGTGTGACTTAAACACTTGATTGGGATACACTTGTACTTCAGTACTTTGTAACAGAAGTGAACTGATTATGAATTAACATAAATATCTGACTAGCCTACCTGTGAACTTCTATTTTGTAGCAAACAAATGAAATTTTGTATCGTACACATAATTGATTCATTAACTAACTCACTAGTACTATCGAACCCGTAGGTTCATGGCCGTGCGGACATAAGCTCTCCACACATCCCTATCCTGAGCTAATGCTTTCCAATCATCCCCTGTATAATCTACTTCCCTCAAATCATAGTTAATGCTATTCTCCCACATCATTCTTGGTCTACCAGCTGGGCGTTTTCCCTCTGGTTTTCCTACAAGAAGCTTCAATGCACGTCTTTCATTCCCCATTCGTGCCACATGCCCTGCCCATCGCAGTCTACGAGACGTAACAGTTCACATTATATCTGCGTTCCTATAAAGACCATGTAATTCATTGTTCTGCAAGTCTTCTCCATTCAACTGTCTATTCATCTCTCTTTAATCCAAAAACTTTCCTAAGGACTTTATTCTCAAATACTCGTAATCTACTTTATAATTGCTTCATTACATATTTATTTACATATTTTAAGAATGGAAGATGTGCGATGGCCAAAACAACTATATCAATGGCAACCGACCAGAAATAACAAAAAAAGGGATCAAAGTTAACATGGAAGGAAAGCACGAGGGTAGTAATGCAAGCAAGATGGCTAAGCATTGAAGATGCCCAAGATCGTAGGCTTTGGAGGTTTGGCACGCGAAGACGGCAGCAGCTGTAATAACCCGAATATAGATAGAACGTATTTAGTTAGATATGTCACAAATTTTTATACATATTTATGCACATGTTTCTTAGTTTGAAATTAAATAAATCCGGGCACTAGTAATTACATATCCTGTGCGTTCCTAAAATAATTTACATAGGAACATTCTATTTGAATACATTTACACAGTTCGCAGAAGTATTAATTTAACGTATCAGCCTCTATGAAACAAATATAATGGTGTTTTCAGAAATAGAACCGTTTTGTAGGTTACACTGACAACGTAGACACCCAGATGCTATAAAATAAGAAAAATGGAAATAAAAGACAGAAAGAGAAGGACGAAAGGAAGATATATAGTAATAAAGTAATGAAGTAATGAAGAAATGATGTAAGATGGAAAGGAAGAATGAAATAAAGAAAGGAAATAAGAGAAGGTTTTCAGAAAAGAATAAAAGTAATTGTATATATGGTTATTTATGATACTACTTCGCCTTACAAAACGACAAAAATCTTTGATGCCACTCGATATAACCAATGATTATTATGTTACGATGAAAGGTAGTTCCACACTTCTTAACAGTTCGTACGTGAGCAAAGACTGTCATTCACTGTGCGGAACAAATTATGCAAACATCCTAGACTGGATCCATTCAGCAGCTTCACAATGGCTGTTCTGTTTGCTTACATACTTTGAGAAGATTGAATGAAACTCCACACAATACAGGCATATTATTTTCAAAGTGGTTCCTCAAGAAGATTAACATTCTCAAATCGTGAATAGTTTATCCTAGTACACCAGCCTAAATCACTTTTATATAAGATGGTGGCCGTGTGGTAAGTATAATTACACATTTTTATAACTCTCAACTTAATATTTCACCACTTTTAGGCCTGGGTTTGAAACTGATGAACTGAGATGTTAATTATGTCATTAGATATAATATCAACCAGTGTGCTTTGCTTTGTAATGATTATGAGTGTTGGCTTGATATTCACGCTACAACTAGGAGAGTGAAATGAAACAATTAATTTAATATTGATTCCATTAATACAATACAATATTAAATAAAACACAATCACCAACAGTTAAGTTAAAAACCGTCGACGTGTTTCAACAGAAAATCTGTCATTCTCAAGACTGAGTAATAACTAAATTCTTCTTCTTCGTCTACTTCATGAAATTAGGCCTTTTGACCTGTTTCCACATCAAGTGGGATTTAATGAATCTTGCCACCTAGTAAATGGGCGTCCAACACTTCTATGCCCTATTGGTTTGTACTTTAGTAACAGCTGGGGGATTCCATCTGTAGGCATTCTTTTAACATGTTCGTACCAGTTGTTTCTCATGGGCCTATTATCAATTCTATTTGTTAAATTAGAAATATTTAAGTCTTTCCTAATATCTTCCTTTCTTTTTTGTCTAAAATTGTCACACCTGCTACTGAACGTAATAACTAAATTAAAAACCTAATCTAACAGGTCGTCTAAATCCTACGCTACGTCATCTGAATGTGAAGATTTTCGACCTCGTAAAGCAATATCAAGTGGAAGCTAAAGATTTTTAGCAAAATTTAGTTCGCTTTTTCCCATCAAAATAATACCTCGTTACTTACCAGATGTCTCTTTGAGGTGATGATGTAACCACTTATCACTCTGACATCTATAGAGACATCTATAGAGAAATAAGCGTAAATAAATTATCTTGCTTAAGTAACAACCAAGAAAGTAACCTTACTCCACATTGATATATGGGTATAGACAGAGTAATGATGATGACGATAATAATAATAATAATAATAATAATAATAATAATAATAATTATGACATATTTCGCGCGAAATACGTTTAATAAAAATGCTTATAGAAATTAATGCTGCTTCTTTTTCACAAAACATAAGTTTTTTTTTTTTTACTTTTTAATGATAGCTCTATGGCCCGGAATAAACCTTAGATTCCCTTTCAACAGCCATCCATTATCCTCTGTCCTTAGCTTCAAATTTCTAATTATTCAATCCCAAACTATAATGTATTTCTTAACGTCGTCTATGCTGCTTATACTTGAACGCACTCTTCATCTTCCTCCCATCTTATATCAATTTTGGAAGTCTTTTGTCATGAATTCGTATTTTGTGAGCCACTGCTTTGGTCTTATTGACTTGACACAACTCATAATATTCTCAACTCAAACTAAATGACTCAGGCCTATTGTTTTGACACACACTGATAAATGTGCAAGATAAAGTTACGGGTACATCATAATCTTTGGCTACATGATACAATTATCCATGTTTTGAAGAATAACATTCCATTTTATTGACATACAGGCCCACTTGCTTTTCTCGTTTTACCAATTTATTTCACAATTTTCATGTTAGCTTGAAACACGAATATCTTTAATGATAAGTTTTTTTTGCAAATGCCCCAGGTTGTCTTTCGATATTCCTGGTGTTTTCTCCTGGAATGGCGTACTTGTAACCCACTTCTGAGGTTGGGGCGCCTGGAAGGCGGGGTTACTTTGCCCCGATAATACGATGGGTGATGATAGTGGTGCGCCAGGAGAGTCCCTAATCCTGAGCTTAACATAAGATGAATATGAATGATGATGGTGATTGCGATGGCCATATGATTTCGGGAACCGTTTGGGCTTTAAAGCTTTTCTGACATTTGTCTTACAGGTGAGGAAAAACCCCGATAAAAACTTCACCCAGAAAAACTGTCCCGACTGGGAATCTAACCCGGCCCGCTGCATGACAAGGCAGCACGCTACCTCGAGACCACAGCGGTCGACTAATGATGAGTTTTGAAACCCTAAGTTGGATGAGATCAGCTATCTGTTCCTATACAATAATTTACATTGAACTAATCAATCACAAATGTATGTTAAAATATTCTGATTTTATATAAAATTAGAAGTCCCGGCCACGCGTTGCTGTGGCTAAGGTATACGTTAAAAATTTAAATTGAGTTGCTGTCTTTCAGCCAGATTACTTAAAACTAATACTTACACACGAAATTAATAATATTGAAAATAAAATAAACACTGAACACACTTAAATTATGAAATAATCAATATTTGTAATTCAATTGAAATTCGCTGTTGCAACAAAAAGCACAGCCATCTGGATCTCTCTTTGTTAAATAATAAATAAATTACCTTATACCGCCATCTGTCAGAATCGTATGGAACTCGCAGATAATTACACCGCCATCTGTTAGAATCGTATGGAACTCACAGATAATTATAACTCTTTGTTAAATAATAAACAAATAATTTGCAATAAAAAATAATGTGACTATAAATTTAGTTATAAACTACCCTAAGTCTCAAGTTGGATCAAACTGCACACAGTGTGTAAAATTTTATTAAAATCGGTTAAATAGTTTAGGATTCCATCGCGTACAAACAACGTGACACGAAATTTTTATATTTTAAAATGCATTATTTTTAGTAATAATGTTGAGTGATTCTGGGCTATGTGGCCGTGGGCCATTACTGGTGTTGCTACCAGACGTTTCTCCCTCAACTGCGAAAGGCATCTTCAGTGACGAGTACTTCTAGGTGTTGTTTCCTGGTCGGCGCCGGCGGCTCGACTGTGAATTTTGCTCATTCACTGGTAGGAACACGGCCACATAGCCCGGAGTCGCTTAACATTACGATTACCGGCCGTAAAAGCCTGCATTCTATTATTTTTAGTGTTTATACAAAATATATGTTCATACTCGTCTGTTGCCAATGAACTGTAGGGTAGAAAAATCTAAGGGATAAGTCCTCTGAGAGGGAATTAAGCAGTGTTGTCGAGTCTGTTGATTTTCAGGTTCGTAAAACAATATCAAGTCTGAATAAAATACCTCTGAGCAAAATTTAAACGATCTTCATCCTTTTGAGCAATGCCTTAGTTTCTTACTAGATGCGCCTCGAGGCGATGTACTAATAACATATCCCCTAGCTGACATCTGTAGGGAAATAAGCATCTGGTTAAGAAACTTCCTACTATGGAAGCACCCTTGTCTCGGAGCGGGACGGGCTGTGATCAATAAATAAATAATTGTTTTGTTGAACCAAATATATCTAAGTGAAGAAATAGAAATACAAAAGTAGAGAATTTTAATTTGTGAAAATAAATCGAATAACATTTTTATAAGCTTGCAGAAGTTGAAACATGGCCAGATGTCGCAGGTGGTTGTAGACCACAAGCATCTTTTCTATCCTGAATGGATACCAGTCATCTAGAATATTCCCTATCGTAACATTGGTCCTTATGTGAACTGATCTCTGAAATCCTATGCATTTGTAACGTGTTTTTTGGTGTCTGCTGGACTTTAGTTCTTTAATATTGCATAAAGTTGAAATCTTCATACTTCGATGTACATTCAGTTTCCTCATTTTAACATGTAAAGTAAACTCTCTGTTCGTATCCCGCATAATGCCTGGTCGAGGGATGAGATGAGATGAAGCCTCTATTATTGAAGGTCGATGATAACACGGACCAGCCCGGTTACACCATCTCAGGAGCAGATGAAATGAAACAAAATGGATGACATAAGTATGGAGAAATTGTGGAATTCAATTTATGGCAGAGGAAAATACGATAAACCTCGAGGACACCTGTCCTAGTTACAGTTCCACATGGAGTGACCGAGACGCGAAATCGGGACCCAGAGGTTGAGGGCAAGCTACTAATCACGGGGCCCCAAAAGTTAGTATTAATGACGTCAGAATTCTGAATTTCAAGAATTGGGAGATTTGATGAAACTGGAACAATATACCGCCGTATTTACTGTCTATCCTAGATTCTCTAGAAACCTCTGCACATTATAGGCCTATTTTTATGACAGTTTATCTGTATAATAAAGGAACTTCGGGTAATTTTGAATTTGTTGTTTTTCTTGTTTTAATTAAAGGTGTTAAATTTTGTTTAAAAACAGTAATAATAATTATCATTAGTGCTATGACTATGAAATAGCATTGTTATTTTATTTAAACGTGGAAACATCTTCATAATTTATAAACTTTTTTTACATTACAAGAAAGGTCCACTTAACCTCCATAGCCCACTTTAGCTTTTAGTCTATTTTGAGTTTATTTACTCTATTAATTAGTACAGACAGGAACAAATGAATCAGAAAATATTTATGACTAATTGTAATTAAGAATCAATTATATTTGTTGAATGTTTTGAAAAAAAATGGTTGATTACAACATTCACACGTCATTCAACTGCAGAAAGTGACGGTCCTTGCGTTTAGTAAAATTACAAGGATATTAAATAAATTAAGTGAATGGTTTTACAGATAACATCCCCATTGCTAAAATATACGTATTCGCGTTAACCGCTTCGTGTAGGGTTCACATTAACCGAATTCCTTTCTTATGTTTAATAATCTTATACAGTAGCCATGTCACATAACATCAAACAAAACCCATCAGTATATTAAAACAGCATCTACATAATATAATATATTTAGGAGTTTTTTCAACATTTGTAATATTCAATAGCAGAAATTAAGGATTAATTCTTAGCTTGAAAAACTTTTAAAATGGTAGTTTTCTTAAATGTCACAAATAAAGCCTTTTACGCACAAAGAATAAAAGAAACTGGCCTTGAACACGTCAAAGTTGATGAGGAGAAGAAGATAAAATATTTTCTGTTCGAGAGCAGCACCGAAAGGTCCACATTACCCGAACTTCTTCTAACAGTTAGAATATTTTATTTAATTCTTAGACCGTGGCCAGTGGAACTCCTTGGCTATATATTAATGAAAATGTCACATAAAAATGTAAAAGTAATTCTTCAAAAATATTTATAATTTTTTTCAAACTATTCCATCTTATCCCAGATGTCGGGCATACGCCCCGGGTAAGTTGACATGGTTAAAAGAATCGAGAAATAGATGTAAGGTGACAATTAAAAAAAAACTTCTAATCAAATAAAAAAGTCAGAAAAATAATATGCAAGTTATGCACTGAACTTTTAAAAAAGTAAAACAAAAATGTTAAAAGACTAGTTACAAAAATCCAGAAATAACAAGAAATCCAACATTCACTGATTCACGTCACCAACAAAATAGGAAGATCGTTCAATTTAGAAAGGGCAAAGCCCTTGGTATTATGTCAGTAGACCGATGCATACCATCATAGGAGTTTTATAAACACATGGAAGGTCGAATACTTCATCTGTTGCAGCATCTCATTCCCTCAGAGCGATACCTGGCTGAACTCCTTGCAGAGATCTGCGATATCACCTACAGGTCTTTATGCACAACGTAAAAACATACAGCAATACTTATTGTATCAGCAGAATGCTTCGCCCATTCAGAACTCATTTTTTAATTTCTTGTGATAAACTTGCTATAAAAATAATAATTAATGAGAGAGAAAATGCATCAACAGACATAAGTGGTTAAACATGCAGGTGAGCAGTAAGTTGGCATAAGCTACGTGTTCTATGCCAACATAGCCCCAAACATGTTGGGGTCAACTAGCCCCAAAATGACTTTTTAAACATAATGCCTGCCTCGCTCTTCCACGAACATTGCACGACTGATTCCAGCATTTAAATGCAATATTTATTGACCACTCTATCCGTAACAACTGTTAAAAAGCTTAAAGTATTGTTACGTGTCGCATATCGACGTTTGAATTGCGCGGGCTGGGCGACAATCGCGAGTTAGAGGACCCGCACAAACCGGTCGACGTGTCTTACCAGACGGTTCTACCGATGTCTCCCTCCCCTTTTGAGGAAAGATCCGTGACCAGAGGCTTCTAAGCTTCGAAATATCTCTAAATTATTTCTAGAAGTTTCCTCGCGCCTATAAAAAGGGGCCGGAGGCGAGACCCCAGTCACCCCAGTGTGATGTTTAGTGAACGAGAAATTGTGGCGAACTTATTCAGCAGTGACTGTGAATTAGTTGTGTGTGTGATAAAAAATTAAAAGAAGATTAATTGTGTGTTGTAATTGTAAACAATGGTTTAGTGATAATTGTTGAAAGAAACTGTTTAGTGACTTTTAAACAAATTCAGTGTGCTTCATTTACGCCGTAATACTATTGTAAATTAAAATCCTGCCATCCTTGTGACAGTATTTTAAAGCTTGGAAAAATAACAAACTTTCACTGAAAAAAAAACTAATAGTCAGGAAATGAGATAATTTGCTCTGTCCTTCCCGTGAGCACAGTTGACACTGAAGCTACTAGGAATATTGCATCATTCTTGGGTGATTTTATAGTCGAGATACAAGCACTCAGTGTTCAGTACGGAGAAAAAATAAAATGAGTGATATGGTCTCCCATATTTATAGATCCTTTAACATCTTTGGCTCTTTCTAATAAATGTACATTGTTATGGTGACCATATACCATCTGTAAAAATTCACTAATTTTAATTGTATTGTTATGATGGAATGATTGTTGATGAAGTGAGTTGTATCATACAGTAGAAACGGGCACAGTAATTGTTGCGATTGAGATGTATTCATGATTTAGACGAGACTTCAAAAATTGTAATCACCATTCATCCCCTTGTACTCAGAACCCACATTTTTTCTAACTTTACAATCGCGAACGTGCAATCTCTACCGTTTCACTGAACGGACGTGGACTCTTTCTATTGCGTGAAACCTGACTTTTATAAAATACAAACCTAGCTCGTCTCATACTAGCTTCTAATTGCCAGAGTCTCTAGCTGGGCCTAAGGTTATAGACAATTTCATCTTTCTTTAAGTATACTACTCGTAGGATATCTATAAACATCAGTGCTATTATAACACAGCTAATTTTTCTTTTCTTTCTTTTAATATTATTATCTGATCATGAAAGGATCGGGAACGTGCTCTACAGCACTCAAATCTCAGGTTCAAGTTCACTACGAGACAGCTAAACAATTCGTAATGAAACGACATCAAGCTATTTAAACTAAAATATGAATATAAGTAATATTGAATGATAAACACAAACAATACAATTAGCTGTCAAACTTGAATACGAACATAATAAAAGAAAAAAAAACAATAACGAACAGTCGTAATATAAATATACATAATGAATCCTTACATTCTTCACTATAGTGATTAAAGTCTACAATCATACAAACAAATACGTTTTCTTAACAGCTTCTTTAAAAGAAAACGGAACAGTCCTCAGCCAGGAGATCTTCCCTTGATCCCCGGCGACCTTCCAGGAACCAAACTTGAACTCCGACTGTTAACAATACATGTCTCCGCGTCTCGGACATAAGCATCGGCGCACACCAAACCGCGCCTATGACGTAAGGAGGGGAAAGAGGAGGGGTTGAGCATGAGGGGAGAGAGCACAGAAAATAGTCTTTAACAACCACAGAGGATAACATATTACGTCACGGCAGTAATTTTTCGTTATCACGGCACATAACAACTCGTAAAAAGAACACGTCAGTATTGCGGATTGCATATCCTTCATCCATAAGTCGGCGTTTACCCGCTTATGCTTTATAGTAAGGTATTACACTATAGCCCTGGAAAGTAACCTTGAAACATCGGACTTATGAGGAAATATGTATTATCAGTAATAAGAACTTCAATGTGGTATTTGTTTCCGATCTTCGATTCTATTATAAAATAAGTAGTTTTAGTTGAATAGCCTGCTAGTGCATTTGATCTCTGAAGGGGTGGGGTGGTACATGTGTGTGTGGGGTATGTATGTGTATGCGTTTCTTTTTAATCTGTTCTATAGCATTTTTATTACTATTGAACAACATGATAATTTGTTTATATCTATACACATGGTCTTTTTTTATGTATAAGTGCAGATGTGTATTGTACACGTACTGTAGACGTAACTTTTATGTCTTTTTATATATGAGTGTAGATGTGTAACCATGTATGTATTTGTTTATATAATCTTATGTTTATTTTTATTGTATTCATGGAATAAAGATATGCACGTATGCCAAACGAGCTTGTGTGCATTATAATTGAAAATGTATTTCCTTTCTTTCGAAATGTCAATAAATTCCAGGGTAATGAAATTTCAAACCAATGTTTGCATTGAGGACCAAGGAAAACTACGAAAAACTCAGTCAAACTGGTACTGCCCTCTGATTGCCTTCTGAATGAAAGTCTCTGAGCTAATTCATTACATTACTTAATTTTATTACAATAATGACTGCCATGCATTAATAGTTGGAACATTAAATATAACACAGAACGTCACAATATTAAACATTTTGTAAGTTAATTATTTTTTAATCAACTCCCCAAGTTGTCATTTTGAATTTTGTTACGGTGTTCTCTTCTGGAATTTGCGTAATTGTAATCCACATGAGGTTGGGGCACCTGGAAAGCGGGGTTACTCTGCCCCGATGATATGAGTGATGATGATGATAGGGGTGCGCAAGGAGGGTCCTTAACCGTAAAAGTAATCTAAGGCGAATATGAATAATGATGATTATGACGATCAAGGAACGTGTCCCTACCGAGACATGAAGTCGGGCCCGCTGCGTGAAAAGGCAGCACGCTACCTATAGACCATAGCAATTCACTTAATTTCAGTTATTACATCACTCCGTGTTCAAATGTACTGATCTAATAGAAACATTCAGTGGTTTGGACACGTTCTGCGCAGAATTCATTAAATACTGCTTAAATGTACTTTGATCCATCTGCACACGCACGCACGCGCTCACACACACACACACACACGGGCGCGCGCGCTTGCGCACTCTCTCTCTCTCTCTCTGTGTGCTACAGAAATCACACGTACACTGAAGTGACGGATCCGTTTCTATTTCTAAATAAAATAAAATTATCATAAGTAATGCCACGAGTGATTTCCAAATTATCGATAAATTCACGACTCACGAAGTGAGGAGTGAATTTATCTAGAGAATTTGGAAATCAAGAGTGGCATTTGTTAGGACTATTTAACGAATAAAATAAAGCTGTTTACTCACAAATCATTATTTAACTACAGTTATTTAAAAATATTTTTATATTTAAAGTAAACGGTGATGTTTGAAAACTAATGAGAAACGATAGGTAGCCTACGCTTCTACTGCTTCTTTTGTTTATCACTGCAACCAGATCATACTATTTATTGCCAAAGGAACGCAATATTGTAAGAATGCTCTCTAGTGGAGAAAAAATGAAACACATCAATCTGTATATTAATTCATTTTTGATGTCGTATACATTTAAGAAAGTGCAAACAGTGGTTTCTTTTTTTGGTGGTATAATCAATTGCTACAAATGTTGACATGTAAGCACTATTATATACAATCTGGTAGCCGTATTTGTTATAGGCTCAGTCACTGCAAAATAACGGTCAGACCTGTTCAGAATATTAAAAAGGAGGAGCTTTGCTTAATATATGATAATCCTAACGTTGATAATTATTTCGTGAAACACGTCTCTGATTGGTTGTAATACAGAAATCATTGAAACGTGATTGGTCATTGACTCCCATTTGGGGCATGAGTTAAATAGTCCAAATAATTAATCCACTGACACCATCAGGTCTATGTCTGCGCCCGCGAACATAACCTCTAAATATATTCCAATTCCGAGTTAATGTTTTCCAGTCATCCCTACATAATTCACTTCCCACCGTTATTTTTACTTTTGTTATGTCAGTTTTTTGAAATATTCACACATAGGCTATTTGTCCTCCATGACTCTGTACTGATAATAATTTAGCCGGAAAAGCTTTACAATTTCTCGTAATAAGATTAAGTTTATTTTAAAATAATACAATTATAATTTACCTCCAAAATAATTTATCTGCGTCATTCACTTTTCTAGTGATTACATTAATTATAAGGAGAGTGTTTCGGCAAGAACACGTATACTTACCAAAAAAGGAATGAATCAGTCGCAAATGTAATGTGCTAGGATATTGGTACTGCGCATGCCCGGGCTCAACAAGTGAACGTTTAACATAGTACGTAATTGAATTATCGATGTCGTTTATTTTTAGCATGAAAAACTTGAAGGAAAACATATGAAATATACGTGGGGCATAAAATTAAGACTTTAATTTTTTATTAAATAAATGTCCCAAATTTTAAAATTATTTAGAGATCTGTAAAAAACGCTTTTTAAAAAAAGTGAATACACATTTCGTGGATTCGAACCCACAATATCAGACTTTATAATCAGATGCTTTGGCTCAGAGCCACTGTGACTATGTACTTGGTCCTAAATTTATGTATTTGTAGTGGCATCACACGTTATTAACCATAAATTATTCACATTACAACTACCTATGTAGGCCTAATACTATCGCATATTACTGTGAACAGCGAGAGGAAACTTTGTTGTTATAAACAGTACTTGATCCATTTTTGGGGGAAGTTTACATGGGTCAACCATTGAGTAACACTAAGAAATTGGGACTGGAAGTAAATATCAATAAAACTAAATATATGGTCACACGTAGAAATTCATTATATAATGGAAATGGACAGCTAATGACAAATGAGGGAAATTTTGAGGAAGTGGCATAATTCAAATAGGCCTACCTATGAATAATAATCACAAATAGGAATGAGATTCACAAAGAAATTAAACATAGGCTCAATTCTGGAAATGCGTGCTGTTATGCATTACAGAGACTCTTAACGTTCCAATTCCTTTCAAAAAACGTTAAACTGAAAATATATAAAACTATTATTCTACCAGTTATATTATATGGATGCGAAACATGGACTCTTCCTTGAAGGGAAGAAAGGAGATTACAAGTATTTGAGAATAAAGTACTTAGGAAAAATTTTGGACCAAAGAGAGTTGACAGACAGGTGAATGGAGAAGACTTCATAACAGTGTACTATATAGTCTTTATAGGAAACCAGATAGGCTATAATAAGAACAGTTAAGTCTCGTAAAATGCGATGGGCAGGGCATGTGACACGAATGGGGAATGAAAGACGTGCATGGAGGAATCTTGTAGGAAATCCAGAGGGAAAACGCCCAGTCGGTAGACCAAGAATGACGTGGGAGAATAACATTTACTATGATTTGAGGGAAGTAGTTTATACAGATAATGATTGGAACATATTACCTCAGGATAGGGATGTATGGAGAGCTTATATCCGCACGGCCATGACCCTACGGGTTCGATAGTGCCAGTGAGTTAGTTACAAGGGTCAAGTAACAGTAGGAAAGCTCTTAATATTCTATTCGAGTTATAAAGTTAACAATTTTGTATTTACTGAACTCCAGTAAATTTGATTTTAATGCAAATTTGTAATAAGGGCTGGGGGATTTGATGTTCTACATATTATCAGCAATGCTATAAAAACAATGGATTCATTACCTCTAAGTAGAAAAAATCTAAAATATATTTTTATAAATAATTTATCAATATCATCATCATCATCTTCTTCTTCTTCACTTCAAGGTTAGGCGATTCGACTGTTCCGAATTCACAATGATTCCTTCCATGTCTTCCCTTAATCCCTTTGGTTTATAATGATATGCTATCCTGGGCAATCTTGTTTCTTCAAATCTCCGAACATGCTGTTTCCAGCTGACGCTGTGTTGTTGAATTCTATAATTTATTGAATATATTTCTAATTATCTTCTTATTTCTTCATTTCGCATGTGATCCAATTTTGTGCATCCTTTGGCCCATCTTAGAAAGGTAATTTCTGCACTTTAAATAATTTATTATATTCATAATTGAATGAGTTTACAGTATCAGTATTGGTTCATGTGGTATTTTATTTTATATAATGCATTTTGTATCAAAATTATGAAGCAAGAAAGTACTATGAGTAAATGTTGAATATTGGGGGAAACAAGAGATATTAACTTTCAAACGATCTATGGAAGCATGGTGTATGTTAAAAACTTCTATCCATCTATTTTGAAAATGTCCTCATCATTGAGGGTTTTCTCCAACCAATCTTAATAATTAACACGAGTTTTAAAAAATACAAAAATGATTACGAACTTATAGACTATCAGTTTTGTAACAAACATTCACAAATTTTCCTTAATTAAAATAAACTTCAAATACTCAAATAAACAGAAACAAACTTGGAATTAATAGAAATTATTCAGTGACTGACATTTCAGAACATACCTGACAGAAAATACGGATTAATGTATGCAGATGAAAGTGTTATAAATAACAAACATATGTAGCCACAAAAAGAAATTAAAAGTAAGATATAACGAGAAACATGAATATTAATCTGGAATTAATAACACGTGTGGGTGGATAATTATAAAATTAATATTTTAAATTTTAAATTAGGACTTTGGAGAATAGACAGTACCAAAATAAATAGCATGGAAAAACTGCATTTAAACTTGTGTGAAATATTTTCAAAGACAGTACCAAAATAAATAGCATGGAAAAACTACATTTAAACTTGCGTGAAATATTTTCTATAGTCCTATAGAACAACAGTGCGCATGCGCCAGAGTTAATAGAGCCAGCGATAACCCACAATCCAACCACATATCGATTATCATCCTCGATTACTATCCGTCGCTATGAAATTTAAATGAGCAATATTTGCAATAAATCCCCAAATCTATGTTAAAAATATATTAATAATATTAAAATGACCAAAGTTTATTAAAAATGGGTGTATACATACTTATCACTCCCTAACGCTAATCCAACCAGCTATAACAAAAAACAGCGATAGAAAAATCATAGACTAAGTAATAATAATAATTATAATAATAATAATAATAATAATAATAATAATAATAATACTTACTTACTTACTTACTCACTGGCACTATCGAACCCGTAGGTTCATGGCCGCACGGACATAAGCTCTCCATACATCCCTATCCTGAGCTAATGATTTCCAATCATTCCCTGTATAATCTACTTCCCTCAAATCAAAGTTAATGTTGTTCTCCCACCTCATTCTTGGTCTACCAACTGGGCGTTTTCCCTCTGGCTTTCCTACAAGAAGCTTCCATGCACGTCTTTCATTCCCCATACGTGCAACATGTCCTGCCCATCGCAGTCTACGAGACTTAACTGTTCTTATTATATCTGGCTTCCTATAAAGACCATGTAGTTCATTGTTATGTAGTCTTCTCCATTCACCTGTCTGTTCATCTCTCTTTGGTCCAAAAATTTTCCTAAGAACTTTATTCTCAAATACTCGTAATCTCCTTTCCTCCCTTAAAGTAAGAGTCCATGTTTCGCACCCATATAATATAACTGGTAGAATAATAGTTTTATATATTTTCAGCTTAATGTTTTTTGAAAGGAGTTGGGACATCAAAAGTCTCTGCAATGCATAATAGCATGCATTTCCAGAATTGAGCCTATGTTTAATTTCTTTGTGCGTCTCATTCCTATTTGTGATTATTGTTCCTAGGTATTTGAATTCAGCCACTTCCTCAAAATTTCCCTCATTTGTCATTAGCTGTCCATTTCCATTATATACTGAATTTCTACCTGTGACCATATATTTAGTTTTACTGATATTTACTTCCAGTCCTAATTTCTTAGTGATACTCACTAGTGTGTGCGTGTTGGCCTTTAGTATCTCCTCGCTATCGGCCAATAGTACTACATCATCAGCATAAACTAACAGCTTATTAATACCATTCAGTTGTAAGCCTTCCTCATTCTCTAAAGATTTAATGGCATGCTCTAGTACAAAATTAAATAGTAGAGGAGATAGTGCATCTCCTTGCTTCAACCCATTCTGGATTTCAAAAGTGTCTGAAAACTGTTTGCCTACACGCACCCTACTATTTTTGAGCCATTTAGACACATTCGTATAAGTCTAACTAACTTTTTAGGAATTCCGAACTCCAGCAGGATACTATATAACTTCTCCCTCTTAATTGAATCATATGCTTTTTTGAAGTCTACATATAGTTGATGTACAGTGCCATTATATTCCCATTTCTTTTCTAAAATCTGTCTTATACTAAAAATCTGATCTGTTGTAGACCTGTTTCTTCTAAATGCACATTGATGATCTCCTAGAATGTCATCAATGTAGGGAGTAAGTCTGCTTACTAATATATTTGTAAGAATTTTGTATGAAGTTGAAAGTAATGAGATGCCCCTGTAGTTGTTGCAATCAGTTTTATCTCCTTTCTTATAAATTGGTACGATAATTGATTCCTTCCATTCATCTGGAAGAGCTTCTTTTTCCCAAATCATACTAAGCAACCAGCGTATTTTGTCTATCAATTTTTCTCCTCCTGATTTTATGAGTTCTGCTGGGATCTCATCTGAACCTGATGCTTTATACATCTTCAATTTTTCAATCGCCATTTCAACCTCTAATGCACTTGGCTCTGCGACTAGCATTTCTGCTGTCTGTAACTTAACCTCCTCAACGTCCTGTTCTGTATGTACATTTAATAGCTGATTAAAGTAACTTTTCCATCTATTTAATATACTCCTAGAATCTGCAATCATATCCCCATTTTCATTTCGAATTATGTTTGTTCTAGCCTGAAACCCTTTCTTCTCTATACTAATTCCCTGATATAATTCTCTAATGTTCCTATTTTTTGCATTCATTTCAAGATCATTAATCTTCTCTCTCAAATATTCCCTCTTTTTACTCTTTAGTAACTTAGTGGTTTCCCGTCTAATACTACCCAATTGCTCTAAATTTACCTCATTTGGCTCGTGTAACCATTTAATTTTTGCTAGTTTTCTTTTCTTTACAATGTTGGCACATTCCTCATCAAACCATTTCTTGTTTTGCCTCTTTTTTAAACAACCAATGCTTTCTGATGCTGACAATTTAATAGTATCTCTTATAGCCTCCCATTCTTTATTTATATCAGGTTCTTCTTCGTTTGCCACATTGTCATCTGAAGATTCCAGTACTTCAAATCTATTAGCAATTTTGATTTGGTATTCTTGCCGCATTTCATCATTTCTCAAGTTTTTTAATTCATATTTTACAGAATCATCTTTAGCATTCGTTCCTCTCATAAGTGATAGCCGTTGTCTTTCTGATTTCACTCTGACCAGATGATGATCCGAATTGCAGTCTATCCCTCTAACTGATCTAATATCAATGATGCTACTGTGCCAGCGTTTATCCACTAATACATGATCTATCTGGTTCCGAGTTTCTCCATCTGGGGACGTCCAGGTGTATTTATGAATATCCTTATGCTGAAATGTTGTGCTCTTAACAATCAGATTCTTCGATGTGGCAAATGTGACTAATCTAACCCCGTTGTCGTTACTATCTTCATGAAGACTGAATTTGCCTATTGTTGGTTTGAATATATCTTCCCGCCCCACTTTTGCATTAAAATTCTCCTATGACAATTTTCATATGATATCGTGAAAGGCTATCAAATAAGCATTCTAATTCTTCATAGAACTCATCCTTGATCTTGTCATCTTTATCTTCTGTGGGGGCATGTACATTTACAATTATAAAATCATGTCGTTTACCCTTTAGAATTATGTATGATATCCTATCATTAACAAACTTAATATCTCGGATAGCGGATAGGATCCTCCTTCTGACTAAAAACCCGTTCCAAATGCAGGTCTTTCTGCACCCCCATAGTATAATGCAAAGCTTCCTGATTCCTGACTACCTTCTCCTGGCCACCTAATTTCCTGTAAAGCGACTATATCTAAGGGCGATTTATCTAGTTCCCGCGTTAATATCTCTAGTGCCCCACTATTGTATAAAGTCCTAACATTCCATGTTCCTAGGAACATGTCCCTGTGTTTGAGCCTTTGGCATGGGTTCCCTGAAGTAGTCCCCGCCCGGAGAACCGAATGGGGAATAATAATAATAATAATAGCTTTATTTTACCTGGCAGAGTTAAGGCCTTAAGGCCTTGTCTACCACTCAACCAGGTTTAAAAAAATACAAAAGAAAAGTCTTAAATCTAAATTACAATATATATATATATATATATAATATATATATATAATATAAAAACGATTACAAGTTATGAATACAATACAATTAATATTTATAATGTATTTTGATTTACTCTAAATTTAACGAATTAAATATATAATATGTACAAGATATATAAAAAAACGAGGAAAAGATTAATGACATAGTATAAAATTAAATAAATAGAGAAAAATTAATTATTAGACAACAGGTAACTGTATAAGCGTGACTTAAAGGTGCCAAGTGTGCGGCAACCCCTGATATCTTGAGGAAGGAGATTCCAGGAGCGGGCGGAGGCTACTGTGAAGGAAGTAGAATAGGAGGAAGTGCTATGAAGAGGAATTGTTAGCAGACTGCTATCTTGTGACCTAGTGTCAATATTGTGGTAGGAGGATAACTTCTCAAATCTGGACGCCAGGTAAGTAGGAATGTAGGAATTCAGAAGCTTGAAAAGTAGCGAAAGAGAGTGCAATTTACGTCTGTCAGTAAGACGGCCAAGAGAGGTTATTAAAGTGTTCGGAAATATGGTCATAACGGCGGGTATTGAAAATGAATCGAATGCAAGCATTATAAACACGCTGCAGTCTCTGCGACAGGCATAGTTTAGATCATTATATATAATGTCACAATAATCGAAGTGTGGTAACACAAGATTCTGCACTAGGATTTGTTTAAAACGAAACTGGGAGAAAATTATTTAAACGTCTAAGATAATGTAAGATGGAGAAAGTCTTTTTACATATGTGTTTCACTTGTGTTTGCCAGGTTAAATTTGCGTCTAGATGTAGTCCAAGATCTATTACTGAAGAAGAATAAGGGATAATTATATTATTTATAGTAATGTTTGGAAGTGTAGATATGTCAAAGGTTGTAAGCAGTCTTTGTTGTCCCATTAGAATTACTTGTGACTTGTTAGGATTTAGATTTAGACCGATACTTGAAGACCAGTTAAAGATGGATATGAGATCGTCATTCATTTTCATCAAGCTGTTATAGAGAGAATGAGGAGGTGAATGTAGGTAAATTTGGAGATCATCAGCATAGAGGTGATAACGGCAGTGCTTTAGTACAGTTGGCAAATCATTTATGTAGATTGAGAAAAGAAGAGGTCCGAGAACACTGCCCTGGGGGACTCCAGCCGGCACGTTACGCCAAGTCGAAGATCTAGAGTTTAATGAAACGTATTGTTGACGACAGTGCAGGTATGAGTCGAACCAGGATACAGCGCTATCAGACAAATGTAGGTGCTTGAGCTTTATCATAAGTAAGTCGTGGTCTACTGTGTCAAAAGCTTTGCTGAAGTCAAGTAAGGTTAAAGGAGTCAATTGACGTCTGTCCACAGCTTCACGAATATCTTCGGTAATTTTTAGCAAAGCTGTGGTTTTGCTATGACCAGATCTAAAGCCGGATTGATAAGGAATCAAGGAGGTGATTTTCTTGGAGATATTCAGTCGTCATTGGCTTATGTACAATATATTCCAGGGCTTTAGATAATGTCGGAAGGATGATAATCGGTCGGAAGTCATTACATTAAGTAGGTTGTACTTATTTTTGGTATAGGCCGAACTCTAGACTGTTTCCACACAATAGGGAAGATAGAAGTTATAAGGGAAGCATTGAAAATATGAGTCACTGTGGGTGGTATAATGTCAATGATTTTATTTAGCATTAAAATGCTGATGTTATCTCTTCTTCTTGCGCATTGGATTTAATCCGCTTGAGTGCTTTTTTAAACGTCTATAGGCGAAATGTCGTAAAAGTAAAATTTATCTCTTCCTATATGTGGGGATGGAGATAAGTCTTTAAGAGTGTCTATTTTAGTCTTGTTGTCTGGAGGTGTCATGGGTATTGAGGTAAAATGTTCATTTAAGTCATCTACAGAAATGTCTATAGAGTCAGTTGAGGGATTCAACTGTCTAAGTCCCATTGCACGGAGCTTTCGCCAAGTGTCCCGTGCACTTATTTCAAGTCCGATTATACTGTGGGCGTGTCGTAGTTTGGCATTGCGTATAGTTTGTGTACTTGTGTTTCTAAGTTGTTTGTACAGTTGCCAGTTCTCGTCATTTTTATGTCGTCTGTATGTTCGGTATGCTTTGTCTCGTTTTGACATAAGTTCACGTATTGAATCATTCATCCAGGGAGCAGGGAGCGGGAAAATCGTCGGGTTTTTACTGGTGCATGTCTGTCGTATAGTTGTAGTATCAGTGTATTAAATGTGTCTACTTTTCCATCAACTGATCTAAGATTCCATATTGAATACCAAGGTAGTTCTAAAGCGTCTGATTTTAGTTTAGTATCGTCTATGTTTTGTAAATTTCTGTACGTAATCAATTTAGAGCGTCTTTTAGGACATTGGAGTGAGTATTCTACGAATACAATGTCATGAGCAGATATGCCAGGAGCAGGAATTTGTCCATAATGACAGTACTTTCTGTGGATGTGTAGTCACAATTAAGTCCAGTAGAGTGTCGGTAGTAGCAGTGTGATGTGTGGCAAAGAGAGGAACAATGGTCATATTAAAGCTTTGGAACATATTTTTTAAGTTGTATGACTGGTGAGTCAGTCTGAAGAAGATTTGTATTAAAATCGCCTGCGACAATAACGTGTTCATAATGAGGCAATGAATCGTTCAGAGCGTTTTCTAGATCCGAAAGGTGCCCAATTTTTGGAGGTTTGTATACAATGCATAAGAGACATTTTTTTTAGACTGGCTTGAATTTCTACGAATAAGAACTCGGGGCGAGCGGAATATACAGAAGGGGACTTGTGGACAATTCTTGGATTAAGCTCATTTGATATAAAGGCACAAACTCCTCCACCTCTTTTATCTATTCTGTCATTTCTGAGCAGTGTATATCCGTCTAGGTGAACAAGGGACGAAGGTATGGATGGGGTGAGCCAGGTTTCCGAAATTAAAATGGCGCTCAGTCCAAGAGATGAAAATATGGTTTCAAACTCATCAAAGTGGGACAGAATGCTTTGTGAATTTACGTGAGCGATTTTAAGTGATGATTTATCAATAGAAAATGCATTCCTAAGTAGACTGGTAGTTGTTTTTGGAGGGGATGGTAGGGATTGAGGAATGTTGCTACCTGTGTTAAAAGCTGTCTGCACAATAAGAGGGTGATTGGAGAAGGTGAGTGAGTCAAGGGTTGCAAATAATTCATCATTTGTCAGCTCAATGTTGCCAATAGCAGAAAGTAAAAATAAACTATGTACTGTAATAACTCTAATAAAATTAAAATAATTTAGCTAAACAAAATAACTTAAAAAATGAAAATAAAACAAGTAAGTTGTCCTAAATAAAAAATAATAAACTTAAAACTTACCTAAATTAGAAATAAATTAACAATATAATTGTTAGCAAAGAAAAGACAAATAAAGTAAACATATTTTACACTCAGGTCCTATCTAGTTGATATCCGTAGAATATCTAATTTTGCGTTTTTCGCCATTTACTTTGGCTATGACGGCACCGTCCATTGTCCATACATTTTGAATACCGTATTTTTGTATACTGTCTTGTAGCAGGCGATAGCGACACTTCGTTAGGTCCTCGCGAACAGTGACCCCACTTCCTTTCAACTTTTTCTTGCTTAGAAAAACTTAATATACTCTGTGGAAAAAATAACAGCATCACAACATTGTTTAACAGCGTCATAATATTGTGATTTGCATATTTAAATAAATACTTCAAAATTGTCTAATAATGTTAAACAAATTGTTTGAAAAAAGTTTAAAATTTTAAATAATGATAGTAAATACAGAAGAAGAGCTATAGTTTACAACAATATAACTAAAAATCAAGCGTTAGTAGAAGTGCAGTTGAACCAATAGCATTTTATTGTTTTATTCGCATATGCCTAAGAAAGGAAAAAAATAAAAAAATAAAAGAGTGCACCCATTTAGGAGTACAAGTACATTCGAATTAATTTTAAGAGTGTAATTAAGTATGGGGTGAAGAGAAACAGACGGACATATTACGACGACCGAATTCACAGTGGGACATTCAATTCTATGCCTTTGTTGTGAAATTAATTGTAAAGTTGAAAGAAGTTGGTTTAATCACAAGTTAATGTGCTTAGAAAATTATTTTGTGCAGGAATCATAGATGCTAGCAAAACTGTGATTCACCATAATATGTGCCAAGAAATTAACGTTTTGGTGTGACGTTCTAGTTGTTCATACATTTGGAATATCATTAATTAAAAGAAGAAGCAAACGAGAAATTAACAAAAGAATACACAAGATCTTAGAAGTTAAAAAGTAAGAATTGTAAAAGCATTTATAATTGAGTAATTTTATAGGTACATTTATGGGTGAATTTTGAGTGGAAATTGACCTAAACATACATTTTGTGTTTTATCTCTCATAAAATTCTTCTAAGCTTCCTATTCAAGAAAATATGTAACTTATCGCTATTTCGCTATTATTAAAACCCTGGCGGTCATTTTTAAACTCCCCCAGAACTAGTGGCAAAAATTATACCAATAATTCAAATATTAGCATCAGATGTATTATTGGAGAGAGGCACAAAAGGAAAAACCCAAAATGGTAATGAGAAGCTCTACCATACAGTTTGGCACAAATATCCAAAATAAATATTTGTTTCAACACAGAAATTGGAGCCGTGTGCTATTAAAGCAGTCAGAAGCATGAAAATCTTTGTATCCTTTTTTCACAAAGTGTTTTCAAGCGCATGCCCATTTAAAATAAGTTCCTTGCACTGCAATGTTTGTCTTATTCGACTGAAATTTCAGCATTTATCTGTAAGAATACAGAGAACCAAAATTGCATTGGATTTTAATCATACTCAAAATGCTCATGAGTTATGATTTTTTATATTGTCATATTTATCTCGATTTCCGCCAATATGAAAAATCAGTTAAAAAACATTTTTTCTCAAAAGTATTAACAGCGCAGAAAAATCCAATGCAAATTTAGAAACAATGAGCATAATGAATATCCTAACAAAATATTGGAACCAATATTGAAAATTGTACTACAAGGAACATTTATAATTAATTAAAATAAAAAAGAGAAAAAATAATATAACGTGTGAACTAATATAACAAATCACTTGAAATTTATCATCAATGTTATTCATACAGGTAGACATCTGTGGTAAAAATGTGAAAGAAATATCTCTATTTGTTTCGGAATTTCAAAATTCACTCATGACTATCCTTAAAATTCTTCCACAGTTCTGTTGCTAAGTTGATAACCTAAAATTTGTCTCATCCAAAATTTGAAAAACTCACAATAAAAGTAAGATATGAATCGTAAACTTTTAAAATTAGTTTCGTAATAATATTTTTTAATTAAATATGCCAATATCTCAATAAATAATTATAAATTTATACTTTTGAAAAAAACTGGTATATAGACAAAATGCTTTCCAAATTCCATTGTAATATCTTCACTTTTAAGGGAATCATATAAATATCAGTACTGCCAAGTGACCGAAAACAAAACGTACGGAAAAAAATTCAATGACATTAATGTGTATATAAGAATGCACATTTTTACTTATTAAGTTACATTTAAAAGTTTTCTATATCTACATAAGCTGTTTAAACCATTTCCTAATATGGTAAGCTATGCTTCCAAATAATACAAAATAAATAAACTTTTCTTTTCACCAACCTCTTCTGTCTTCTTGTATCTTTTAAGCCCATGTTTCCCCTAACAGAGATTCAGGCGCTCTCCCCCTACAGGAAAGAATTTGAACCATACTAATTTAGTTACACTTGTTTTCGTCTAGATGTCATTGGTGGGGTCCGTGGTCAGCGTTCCGCCTCATATTGACATCTAGGAAACCAAGGTAGTACTAGGAAGGTAAATTTTGCTTAGAGGCCTTTCATTTAGGTTTAAGGATCTTTTACCAGCCTGAAAATCTTCAGACTCGGGACCCACGGCTTAAAGTCCCTCCCGGAGGACTTGCTCCTTGGATTTTTCCATCCTAAAAAAATCCATCGACCCCGACCGGGTTTGAACCCGCGACCCTCGGGACAAGAGGCAAGGAGCATAACCACTAGTCCACTTCATCTGATAATATGTGAATAACATCACAGGGACTGTTTTAAAGATGTACAGAATACCCATTATTATCCAATATATATATCCACCGCTGTGGTCTCGAGGTAGCGTGCTGCCTTGCCACGCAGCGGGCCCGGGTTCGATTTCCGGTCGGACAGGGTCCTGGGTGAAGTTTTTTTCGGGGTGTTTCCTCACCTGTAAGACAATGATATATATATATATATATATATATATATATATATTATATTATATTAACTGCAGGCCTTTCGGAAGATAACGTCCATCATCAGCAGGATGAATATGCGCTACTAGTAGTTAAAACGCTGTAGACGTTGCAGGTCCTGATGTATCTCCAGATGGAACTGATTGGTATTTAAGTGTCTCATATAAGAGGTTGTATGTTTGAGGTGCGTTTTCATTCAATAGAAAGATGTTGTCCACTTGTTTCAAGATTTCAAGCTCTTCCAGTAGATTGACTTTAGCTGGCATTCTTCCTCGGTAAACTATCGATAAAAGTGTGTTCAATTGTGTGCATGCGATGACCAGCGTTAATTATGTGTTTAGCATAGCTTGATTTGCCACTCGCGTATACAATCTCAAACGTGTTCCTTAAACCTTATGTCGAAATTTCTATTTGTCCTGTCTATATAACATTTATTGCAATATTTACATATGAGTTTGTAAACTCCTTTACTATTGAATTTGTTATGATCTTCTATGCCATTATGTATTATGTTGTTTAATTTGTAATTGGTTTTATAAGCTATGTTTATGTTTTTGTTTATTTTTTTCAAAGTTCTTAGCCAATCTTGTGGTTTCATTTACTGTACATGTTAATGATATCCATGTTTTATTGTTAACGGGTCCTCTTTCAAGTTTAGTTATGTTACGTATGTCATTTTTTTTTGTTTCCTTACCAGTTTATCTAAGGTGTATTTATTAAAACCACTACTTTTTGCCGTTTTTAATGTATTTTAATTCTTTGTTATAATTTATTTTGTTATAGGGGTATCGTTAAAATTCTGTTAATTAAGCTGCTAAATGTGCTGCTTTTATGTTCGTATGGGTGTCTAGATTTGTTCTTAATGGCGAGCATATTATTTGTATGTTTACGGAAAATACTTATTTCAAGATTTTTCTTCTTTATGTTTTTCGTTATCGTAAGGTCAAGGTAGTTAATTCGATTACCAAGTTCAATCTCCTCAGTAAATTCTATTTTATTATGCATTTTGTTTAGTTTTATCAGGATTTAATTTTCTTTTCTGTTCTCTTTCTCATAATCATGACATCATCTAAATATCATGTGATTATTTTTATATTAAAATTATTTATTAATTTTTCGTAATGTTTGTTTACCAAATCTTGTAAAAATTGTTCCGCTAATATACCTGATGTGGGAGGTCCCATTGGGAATCCATCTTCTTGTTCATATATTTCATTATGACTCGTATGCTAGGAGGTCAGAAGTTCGATTCCCGTTGAGGTTAACTTTTTAAATCGGTAAAATGCTTTCTATTTTATTCTGTATGCCATATTAAACATGATATTATGATGTGATCGTGTGTATAAATTATGGTTGGAGGATATATACTGGAAATGGGAGGCTAAATAATTTGGAAAATAAGTATGTAAGATCTTAAGTAAGAGAACTAGAGAGTGTAACGTTCTCCTGTCTTAGAGATGGAGACATGAAAAGTCATGGAATAGAGGAGAAATACCACATTAAATAATGTATCTAATACACGGTATTATGTTGGAATAGTGAGATAGAAGTATGTATAATAGGGAAAAATTTAATGAGGGAGATTGTATCAATTCTGAAAGTTCGAAGAGAAAGATAACACTCTTTTTACGAGGAAAACGTTTTAAAATGAAAAAATTAAAAACATTCCTACGATAAGATATAAATAAAAATATCTCTAAGTCATTTAAGATTGTTGCATATATGTGACTGAACTATTTTCACTGCATTTACTTATTGGTTTAAATTACATAATTACCTGATGTTATTAAAATTGATGTCAATTACCGCACCTTAGTTTCTACTTTAATTATTTGAATTTCAATATGGAATGAAATTTAAATTCTATTGATTGGTTGATAACAATCCTGTACATAGATAACTTCTCCTCTATCTCTTATGAAGCAATAGTATACTTAAAATAATAGTCTATTGCAACATACACTTCTTACAATCGTAAATTCTTTGTTTGGAAACTTTAATAGTATATTGCGACACAAGTGAGGTAAGCACTTGTTACTGTTCGAGAAAAAAATTTGCGCCTCGTTTTTTTCAATTTTCGAGATCTGTTACGTGCTTACCTCATGTATATTACATACTATTCTTTCGTCGATGTGACTAAGTTTTATTAAATATAGTAATAAATTAATTAAGATATTGGTTGGATGTAAATTACTTATATGAGAAAGAAACATTTGGTGATCGTTTCTATGTCGCTTTTCATTTGTTTTATTATAAGTAAGGATTGTTGGCTGTGGAGACATTTTTATATGTAGTACCGTGATTAGAATCTGTTTGATAATTTTATTATGGAAGGAGTCATGGTAGATGATAGATAAATTGAAGAGGTCTGGAGAGTGGGATGTTCTGCATTAATTCCGGAAAAGTGTAAAGAAAGGTACGAGTTAGTGTCCAAAACATTCAAGAAATGTTTTATTTTACTTACCGAACGTGTGCTTTTTGAGTCCATATCAGCATTTCTATTTATTTTGTTTGCATAGCAACCAGGTTAGATGTGGGAACGTTGACTTACTTCCAGTAACAGCAATATTGGTAAGAATAAGAAATTAGTCACATCGACCAAAAACATATTTTTTATATCAGAGGTTTCCTAACATCAATAAAGTTTCTGAAAATGGCTGCACCGATGATTGTATTGAATTACGCCACTTTATTATTATTTGTCAGTTAACTATAGTGTTTTCTTTCTACATATAAGTGTTTGTAATCTACCTTGTGCTCGTAATTTTGTCTCCACCACGAGTTCTTACATTACGTCATTTCATCATAACAAACATTATATTTGCAATTTCTATGACTTATGATCTCTAAATATGGGATTTGAACCCACTTTTTAAATTAAAAATTGCTAATTTTTCTCACATAAATAACCACCGATTTTCTTATATCGTGGATTCTTATCCTCTCTCATGACGATATTTTTTAAATTTCATAACAAATTTAATTAAATTTCATATCAGATACATTTTGTATTTGAGGATAATGGTTTTATAAATCTAAAGAATGTTTGAAATCAGCATTTATAAACTGGATAATAAAATATGCTAAAATATGAAGTACATTAATTTTAAATAGCATTACGGGAGCCATTCACCGCTCTTATTTCTTATTATTGTAAAGATACCTTTTCTTGTGAGAGTTTTGTACAGGATGTGGCAAGACCTAACCGACTACTGAGAAGGATGAAAGGCATTGCAGAAATGTTTTTTTTAAAGCAACATGCATACTTCGACACAAGTCTTTTAGGATATGCTCAATTGTCAAGGTGCGCACTCCACCGTAATCAACCCTAACGGTACTTACTTGTGTCTTATCAATATGCACTTGTCTGTAAGTTTGCAATTTTGTTGTGAGGATATAATCACACGGAGTATGATATATGATTATGTGTTGCAGTGAGGCGAGGGGAAATGGCTCGTCGCATTGACATACCACTTAACTGCAATCACTCACGCCTTGAAAGAGCGGTCGATCTTCAACTTCGATCCGGGAGGACTGATGTCAGACGTCGGTTTGGGAATCTATCCTGGTACAAACGATGAGCGCGAATTCTATTAGCGCCTGCTTCTTCATCTTCTTCGTCACGGTTTAGGCTTTTTGCTAGTCTGTTCCGGCACCAAAATGCTGCTCTTTCCATCTTTTCTTTGGTCTTCCCAAACTTCGTCTTCCTCTTGCTGCTATTGGTATTATGTTCTCAGTCATCCTTGCTAAGTGTTCTTTCCAGTTTGTTTTGTATTTCACTATTGTTTAATTCCTCGGGGAAACAAGAGTGAAGTCCTCAACGGCAGAGGGCGCAAGAAGCAACCCGCCTTTTGGGAATAAAACACAAGGAAGCAAGTCCAAAGGCTTTAAGGAGACACGCCTCTACAAAGACTAACAAATCCTAAGTGATTAAAAATCATCATCATCATCACTCCTGGGATTAGGCAATTGCCAGTTCCGACTTCATAATGCATCAGCTCAACGTCTTCTAGGTCTTCCAACATCACGTCTTCCTCTTGCTTGATAATTTCTTGCTAACAATGGATATCTCTCCTTACTCATTCCATCCATGTGATCAATCCATTTCTGTCTGTAATTCGTGACTTTATCCAATAAAGGCTGTACTTTCAATTCTTCTCTTATATCCTCATTTCTTATTCTATCAAGTCTTGTACATCCTTTTACTTGTCTTAGGAACCTCATCTCCACCGTCTGTATTATATCCTTCTGTTTTTTCACTGGAGCCTAAGTTTCACATCCATACAATATTGTGGGAACCGCCATAACATTACACAATTTTATCTTGGTTTCTTTTCTAATTTTATTTTTGAATGTTCTCTGTATTGTTCCACACACTGTCTGAAATTGATTTATTTTGGAGTCAATGATTAAAAATACAATTTATAATTATATTTACAGGAGTAAACTGTAGAACGTTAGTAGCGTACTCAAGGGACATTTAAAAATGCTTACAAGCTCCAAAGAGATAGCCGGACTGTCCAACGGATAACGACAAAAGCAAAGAGAGTCTGCTAATCCGTAAATAATGAATATACCTTACTAATACTGCAACAAAGTGCTTAACGTATACAAAACACAGAAGTACTTGTTTGGTATTGATTAGAGATCTCAATGATCAGATGCCCAGAGGACCGACACACAGATCTTGGACCGGAAGCCTTCAGATCAATGATACAATTACAGGTAATGCACAACAAATGAGTACACAGCCCACGTGTACAGAATTCCCCAACTGTATAGGTGTTCCATACTTCAACACGACGTTTCTGGTAGCAATTTGAATAAAGTAAAAATAATAAATAATGAATTTCCGGACTCATTTTCATATAACATAAATCTATTTTAATCCCTAGGTGAGAGCAATATTGTGTCAACATTTTTTATAATAGCAAGATGCTTTATAGGGTATGTTTTTGAAATGTTAAATTTATGCTACACACAACTGTTTTAATTATATATTTTTGATTGTTTGAAATGTCACTGATGTAAGGGATCGTGGAATTTGAATCACTCTGTACATGAATAAGAATTCAAATGTACCGAGGGAATGAAACATGTTGCGTCTTAAATGTGTGTCCACTTATCAGAGTGAAGTTTTTATACGCACACACGATAGAGTTTATAGTGGAAATTTTACATCCTAGACGATATATATACATCCATATTAGAGAAATATTTCCTGGTGGTCGTCAGAATAAATCGGCCGCCTTCCTGTCTCTTGAGGAAATGATGGCAAGGGATGATATAGCTACTACGTACAAGAGGACCACAAACGTCGCTTTTTCGTAGTCCGTGAAAAATTGTATATCTTACTCAGTTACGGAAGAGGGGGAAACTATTTCCTTGACGTTTAACTGTTTGGGGACCAATAGCTGACAACTTGGGGTCTTTCCCTGGAGATATCGACAGTTCTTTACCCAATGTTCAGCCAACTCATTATATACACTTGGTATTGCGAAGCAATAATAAATATTTAATGTGCGGTACATCGTTTTAGTTTCATAATTGCTATAGCCAGAGCCATTTTCTGGTTAGTGCATATAGGTAGTATAACGTTCAAATTAGCACAATGTGCAGTGTTTCTTAAAGAAACCGATCACAATATGTTTGTAAAGGGACATTTTGATCTGCAAAACTGTAAATAGATTTAATGTATTCCGTATACGTGATTAAATAAGCTAATGTGTTATTCTGGAACGAGGAGATAAAATAATTAAAATTTTGTAACACATCACACTGTTATGATACGGTATAAAGGTAAGTATGTGCTATACCGGGTGTACATAAAAGAATATAGCGATTTTAAAGGTGTTGAATTATACTTTAACTAACTACGACAAAAACAAAACTCATGTTAAATGAAAGAGAAACATCTCCAGTTTACATTATAAGTTCATAGTTGTTCAATGTGAGCCCAGTTTCTTACATGACACACGTCCAACCTGTAGGCTAATTCTTCCGATAGATTAATTAGCATGTCTGCATTGATGGCAGCAACAATTTCTCGAATCCTGTCTCTCAACTCTGGCAGGCTAGCAGGCAATGGAGGCACGTAGACTCTGTCCTTTACAAAACTCCAAAGGAAAAAGTAACATGGGGTGAGATCCGGTGATCTAGGAGGCCACTGGAGATACGCCCTGTCATCTGGACCATAACGACCAATCCAGTTATGACAGTGCGGAAGGTCTTAAGAAAACGCTTACATATGCGTCCCTACAGTTTACAATTGTTACAGGTTCTAAAGCTTACTAATTACGCTGACTTTGCGCTTGAAATGTTGCAGCAGCAACATTCCGCTCAGACATTTTTAGTCGTCCCACACTTTTGTCTTTACATAGACAACCGGTCGTTGGGAACTGATTATGACATCGACGGATGTTGTTGGCATTGGGGGGATCACGATTAAACTACCTACGTAAACGCAAGTTGAACTGTCACAATTCGTTTATAACTCTCAAACTGCAAAACACAAAACGCTTTCTGTTGAGGAGTTGCCATCTTTGTTGTTAATTTTGCCATAGGAACAAAACAAAAGAAAGCTATCCGCTCACTCACCACTAAAACTATCTTCTTTCCTGTTTCATTTCAGTCTACACACAACTTTCTACGTCTCATCTGAGTGATAATATTATTACTTGAAACTATTATATTATTTTATGTACAGACTGTATTTGTATGAAGTTATATTCCTAATATGTTTTACGTGGTAAAGAAGTATCTCATAACATTACATAATCTCGATGTGATATAAATTATACACACAATTTAATATATCAAAATTCATTTAAATGATACTGGACGGAGAAAAAATACTGGAAATTTTATACTAATATTCTAAAAATAATTAGAAACGCACATTTGTTAATAAAAACTCGGTATGATTGTTGATAAATACAAGATAATATACAAATTAGATTAGACAGTAGTTAATACTTGGTTTATTTTGCAGACACAACTGTAAGATTCGTGATAAAAGCACGGAAACAGATAGTTAGGTAGAAGCAGACGCACTAGATACTTCTCAATATGTTTGTGATTTTGGCTATTTTTCATAGAAGTTTTAGGCAATTATGCATTCTACTTACTCCGAACTTTCTAGTATTTTTACCATAATTTTACAAAAATTATCTTCCCAGTCTTCATTGTTCCATTGCCATATTTTGTTTTATTTCCTTACTTAAAACTGCATTGTTTATAATTTTCCTTACTAATATACATACATAACAGTGAGCTATATGATCTTTATGGGAAACCAGATACAATGACAGTTGTCTCGTAGACTACGATGGGCAGGACATGTGGCTCGAATGGGGAATGAAAGAGGGATATGGCAAGTCTTTAGAAAAACCAGAGGTCCAGTAGTTAGGTCCAGAATGAGGTAGAAAAATACATTAACCATGATAAGAGGGAAGTAAATTCTATAGGGAGTGATTGGAAGACATTAGCTGAGAATAGGGATCTATAGAGAGCTGATGTCCGCGCGGCCATGAACCTACGGTTTCGATAGAGCCTGCGAGATAGTTAATACACATACTTATATAAATAATGTACCCAATACCTGGCAGCCATTCCCACAGAGGAAAATACACGTATGACTATGCTGCGCTTAGGCAAACAGTTGTTTGATATTTCTGAAATTCACAATGGGTTAAAGCATCGGGTTGCATTATCTCCTCTATTATTCAATTTTGGATTAGACCACGCATCAAATGTTGATAGAGTATTCAACTCAATGATATTAATCATATGGTGTAATGTTGACGATGTAGTATTATTAGGCGGTAGCTAATAACACGCACATTTTATTAAGTAACACTAAGAAACGGGGACTGGAATAAATTATTAATAACAACAAATACTTTGTAAAGTGTAAACATGTGTTATCTAATGGAAATAAACAGTTATTAATACATTAGAGGCATTTTGAAGAAGTGGTTGATTTCTAATACCAAAGAAAAATAATTACAAATAGGAAATAGGTGCAGAATGAAATTCAACCGTCAAAAAAACGCGGACATGGGTTGCAGTGTTAGTTGGATGAGTATATATTTAATCTTTAATTTGCTTACTTGTTACAGTAGCTACCAGGTGGTAATGAAGACCGAGTTCTCGCTACATCTCGTAAAAATGGAGAATATATATAAGAAAACTGAATGTTTGTATTAGATTTGTCCGGTGGTGTAATGGATAGCACGCTGGAGTACCAATCCAAGGGTCCGGGTTCAAATCCCGTCCAGGCATTTATTTTTTCATATATATATATGACAAGATAAGAAAAATAAATATATATATATATGTGTGTGTGTGTTATGTGGATTTTAGTGGATGTACGTATGATAAATAAAGTTTTCTTGGGTTTTCCGCGTCGTGGATTCAAGAGTCGGCCTCTGACCACTGACTGCGAACATGCCGAAACATCAGAATCAGTGGCAAGAGGCCGATCTATCCATGACGCGGAAAATCCAAGAAAACTTTATTTAAAAAAATATATACATACGTTATGTAAATATATACGGTTACATTATGTGTTTTGAGAGTATTTGATTTAATATATTGTTATATTATATAGACAGGATATATATATATATATATATATATATATATATATATATATATAGTAGGACTTTATTAGACAAAAAGTAAGATATTTACAATATTATTTACAAATATGGGTCGCACGGGCAGTAAGCCGTACGTGCTGTTGACAGTCCGTTACAATAAAGTAATAATTGGTACTAGTGTAAAGAAAAATAAACAACAAAAACAGCAATAACATTACAATTACATAAAGAAAACACAATAATAATATTACAATTAAATAATAACACAATAGCATTATACACTAAAAACATTAACATTACAATTACATAAAGAAAACACATTAATATTACAATTAAATAATAACACAACAGCATTATACACTAATTAATTTATATATAATTGTTAATAATTAATGGTATTGCATTTTGATAACATATATTTATTCATGAATGAGTGTTGTCCTTATTTTTCGCGTTTTGTCCAGAAATTTACCGAGGTTTATCCAATTTTCTGGATTTACCAATAACTCGTAGCATGCCAATCTTTCCCGATTTGAATTTAGAAATCTTTCCGGTAATAACTGACGTCTCCAATATTCTAAATCATTACATTTTCCTAATATATGTATCTCATCTTCAAAGTTCCCGCACATTGGACATATTCGCATATCGTGATCGTCGCTAATTTTAGAAATTTCCATGCCCCTAGCCTAAACCAAGCAAGCCCTGATCTCTCCTTAAATCCTAGGTTGAGTATATACGATTCTTTTCCCCAGACGTGTTTTAGGTCTCTTTGTAAACACAGTGAGCGTTTTCCAGTACATTCGGCGAAAGTATCTTGTTGGTTTATATCTAAGTACCTCCTCCTTATTTTTCTCCACACGTTCTTGCGATTTTCAGTCCCTTTTTCCCATATCCAGCCCATCCCAATCTTTTGGAGTTCTCTCCTAACCTCGTCTGCCCAAAATTTAACATCTATGTTTTTAATTTGGTGGTCGTAACAAATTGCTCTAAGCATTGTTTGTTCACCTTGGATTACTCGCAACCAGTATTTGAGTACACGAATTTTACAGTTAATGTCGTCCTGGAATGACCCGAATTCATATAAAATTCCACAGTTAGAAACGGCCTTACTAAGTCCTGTAATATACTTTAGAAAATGCGTATATACCTTATTTAGTATTTCCGTTCTTTGGAAACCCCAAATCTCACTACCATAGTGCATTACTGGCCTGACCATCGCTCCATACGTTTTTTCTAATGTGCTGACTGGAATATCAGGCACTCGACCCAGAATACCGAGTACACTGTTAAGTTGTCCCCTCCCTTTAAATAATGCTATATCAATATGTTTTTTCCACTTTCCGTTCATTTTCAACGTCGTACCAAGATATTCAAAATGTTTCACGTTTTGAAGTACTTGATCTCTGTATTTCCATTCCTCTGCTCTACCATAAACCGTCCCATTTTTAAAGGTCATTGTTTTTGTCTTACTAACATTTACAGTCAATCCCCAATTCCTACAGTATATTTCCAGTAGGTCAAGACCTCTTTGCAATCCCTTGATTGTCTTGGAACAGATAATTAAATCATCTGCATACAACAGGACTGGGATTCTAACATTTCCTATCTCCGGAGCCTCGATTTCTCCTTCTAGCATTACGTCTACAATATCATCAACGAATAGGTTAAATAGCATTGGTGATAAAATGCAACCTTGTCTCACTCCCCGATTGGCTTCACTGCTCTCTGTAATGTGCCCTTGGTCTACTTCTATACAAAATTTAACATATTTATAAATTGACATTAAAGCATGTATCATTTTATGAGACAATCCTTTCCGATTTAATTTTTCCCAAAGTGCGCTTCGGTCCACAGTATCAAATGCCATCTTAAAATCAATGAATGCACAAAATAATTTACCCCCCTTCATTTTCAGATTGTCATCAATTAATGTTCTCAGAACAAATACGTTGTCCACCGTGGAGTACCCTTCTCTAAAACCTGCCTGATATTTTGAGAGCCTATTGTTCTCTTTAGCCCATTGTCTTATTCGTTCGTAAAGTACTTTACAATATATTTTTCCGAACACTGACAAGAGACAAATTCCCCTGTAACTTTCTGGTATCTGTGCCCCACCTTTCCCTTTGTATAGCGGTTGGATGACACCTGTCGCCCAGGCTTCCGGATAATCTCCTCCATTAAAAAGTTTGTTGAACGCAGTTTTCAAAACGTCTAATAATTTATTGGATGATATCATATTTTTCAAGAATTCCCCTGGTATTCCATCAATTCCAGGTGCTTTACCATTCTTTAAACATTTAATGGAAGAAACCACTTCATTTTTCGAAATATCCTGATCCAGTAATTGAATATGAATTGGGTCAGGGATCTCAACTATATTTCCTTGATTATATCTTAACCTCTCATTTCCCAGCACCCTATCAAAGTAACTTCTCCATTCCCCGGGCGTTATTCTTGTCCGATTTATGGACTTTACTTTGAGTTCCCTTAACGCTTTCCATATGTCCGCAATGTTCCCACTTTCAGTCGCGACTCTCATTTCTTCGGATTTCTTATTTTGCCATGCTAGTTTTGTTTCTGCCAATAATTCTTTATATTCCTTTCTCTCTTGCGCATAATTTTTTCTGCTTTCATCTGTGCTTTCTTTTCTAAACTTTAAAAGACTACTTTCGACAAATTTCTTCTTCTTTCTACATGCATTATTGTACCACCCTTTGTCCTTCTGGTTCATTGCGTATTTAACCTTGAATTTTTCCCCTGCTTTTTGAAAACATTCTGTCAAAGTTTTAATAATTTCCTCCCCGCTAAGATCATTTAATTGCAGATCCTGTATTAGCGTTTCCAAACTCCTGATAAATTCTTCTCTCAGATCCTCGATCCACCTGAAACGTGTAATTGGCCGCAATATTGTTGCCACCTCATCATTAACTGTCTCACTAATACCTTTCATATTTAAAATAAGTTTGTTTGGGAAGTGGTGTGATTCGATTCTGGAAACTATACAGAAATTACTTAGGACTGGAATCATGTCTTGTGTGCATATTGAATAATCGATTACGCTACTTCCATTTTTATTAATAAATGTCAGTTCTCCATTTTTATCTTCCCCATATTTCCCATTCAGAATTTCAAGTTCAAATGCATCGCAAAAAGCTAACAATTGGTTTCCTTCTGAATTTAAAATCTTATCTTTGCTTCTCCTACCCTCACCTCGTGTTTCATTATCATCCGATTTTATAGTGATATTTTCCTCCCCAATCCTACAGTTAAAGTCCCCTAAAATTATTATTCCCGCTTCCGGAAACCTATCTTTTATTTCTGCCAACGAGTCAGACAATTCAACGAAAAAATTTGGATTGGCATACCTGGAATTTAGTGGTTGGCGGTAAATAGACAACAGACACATTTCTGCTCTTTCTGTATGGTAATATATACAAATTGCCTCTTTTAAAGTAATATTTACCTTTTTAATATATGGGTCTAAGTTAGCTTTATATAAAATGGCAACACCGCCTGGATATCTACCTCTCTTTCCTCTATTTTGATTACCCTTAAAATAACCTTTCATATTACATAGATTTACGCATTCATTAGCTTTTAACCATGTTTCTCCTAGAGCTAATATATCAAAAGTCTCAATAAACTCTACACATCTGTCCATTGAAAGTTTTTGTTTTAACCCTTCGATATTCCATGAACCGACTGTCAACAAACCCTATTGTGTTCCCTTGTCATTAGTCTTACCTGTATTTTTCGAACTTCCCCCTCTCAATAGTTCCTTTTCTGCGGGTAAATTCAGAAGTCTTAGTGATTTTCTTGTTGGAGTTCTTGTGTCCGCCGGTCGTTCACCTCTTAGAGGATGCTTTTTGCGTTCGGCCGTTTTTTGCTGTATGTTTATTGGATTCCTGGGAGTTAGTATCGTAGTGCTCCCTCTCTCTTTCTCTCGTGTAGAATTTTCTCCCTCCTCTGCTGTAAGGAGACCACCTGCTGTTGAAGCGTCCCCTGTAGGTTTTGGGGACTCGCTGTCAATGACCTCTTCAAATTCATTTTCAGAGTTGTCCATATTTTGTAGTTGTTCCCTGCTCCAGATTCGTCCATTTATAATCAATTTATTAAATTGCATGATTGCATGGCAGCCCTGCCTCCTCGCCTCGAGCATGTGTCGCTTAAGAAAGTCCCTTTCGCGGCGCACCTTCTCACTAAAGTCTTCGGCAATATTGATACCGGTCCCTTTAAGATATTTACTGTCTCTAAGGATCCAACATTTTATTTTGTAGTGTGATAATTTGCATACAATCGGTCTCTTTCCACTATTCCAACGACCTACTCTGTGCGCTCTTTCAATATCACTGTCCACCAAATCAATCCCGATTTGCGCCACTACTCTTTTAACTATATGTTCAGTTTCCTCCCAGCTCTCTCTGTCTTCTTCATGCACACCATATATCACAATATTATTACGGCGACTCTGGTTTTCGAGATAGTCTAATTTAGATTCCAGCCATTTCAATCTGTCCTCCATCCGATGCATGTTCGTCTCAATATAACGAATTTTTTGACCCACGTTGCACTTTTCAAACCCCTCTTTCACTTCAGTTGACAATGTTTCAATCAGCTTTCTAACTTCTTCCATAATGCTTTGTCCCCTGCACACTTCAACCACTCTAACAAAAACACGTCCGCTCTTCTCGACGGCTAGCACAATTAATCTATATATATATATATATTACGTATATTAAAAGGATTCAAGGTTGGTCTCTGGCAATTGATTTCGATTTTTCGACATGGTCCCACATTTCATTAACAAGGATTATATATATATATTATATATATATATTATATATATATATATATATATTGTTGTCTTAAGCATCTTGAATGGGATGGATATATGTTTTTGCATTATGCGATGAGGGAGTACTGAATGTAATATATATATGTATATATAATTAAATCACAAAATTATAAGATATTTACCTAAAAGATCCGTCTCCTCAACTTTATAAGTCATTTATCTGTAGCCCTTTCGGGACTAGTCCCATCATTAGCAGGATTCAAAACTGGCATTTCAATGAAGATCTGGTAGAGGGGGTTACGCGTACTGGGTGCGTTTTCATTTATCAGATGGTCGTTGTTGTTAAGTGCCTTCAAAATTTTCATCTCCTCGAGTACGTTTATCTTCGCTGGATTATTTTCTCTGTAAGGTGTTTTCAATGTCTAACATACGATGTCCTTCAAGATAACGTGTTTTGGGTAGCTTGATTTTCCTTCTGCATGAATAAAGTCTCGAAAATGTTCTTTAAATCTGATGATTTCCCTCTGCCTGAAAATACAGTACATTAATAAAGAAGTAAGTTGATTTTTAATCCATCAGTCTTGACTCAGGATTAGATAGAGGAAGCAAACAATTATTGTGATGCTCCTTAACCGAGAGGTGAATGTCATCTTAGCACGATATCTTTTCATTTCCAGATTGGTAAACCTGATCGACTGCGCTGTCTAATCACAAGAGTTAAATAAGCAACTGATGTTTCAATTTGTTAATACACCCAATCTTATGTTTACTTTCCATAACAATGTGCTAAAGTTTAAAAAATAATAATTGTAATATTGAAACTTGATTACAGTCGGTAGTGCAATGTTGAAGAGAGTTCAGTCATGTGTCGTAAACAAAGTATTTTAAACATGAAGTTTTTTGTAACAACTTCTTCTTATTTAGGAATATTCCACAATACAGTGTTTCTCCTTCAACCCAAAGTGATGTGTCGCCAGAGGATCCTGTCTTAAGCATCTTCTTCCCTCAGATCTCTAGCTTCCATACTTCTCTTCACTCCATCCATCCATAGTTCTCTAGGTCTGCCTCTTCCACTCCTTCCATTAGCTTTCTAATTAAGCGTATTCTTTGGTATTCTCTCTTCTTCCATTCTTATGAGGTGTCCATACCATTTTAAACATTTTTCTTCTATTTTTCCTAATATGTTTTTTTTCAACTTGCATCATTTCCCTTATTGTGCTATTTCTGGCCTTATCCTTCCTTGAAATTCTTGCCGATCGCCTCCAAAAATCCATTTATACTGCTAACAGCCTTTTGGCTTGTTTCCTACTTATTGTCTCGGTTTCGGACCCATATAATAAAATGCTTTGTAACAGAACTTGAAATATAGTGTTCTTCGTTCTCTATATGTAACAACTTATTTCTAATAAATTATGTATCTATAGGTATTATAAATAGGGGTTATTTGCTATAAATTAAATTTGTCTCTTTATACGCGTACATCCATCCCCATGTCTAACAGAGGTGTTCCCTTGCGGAAGTTACTTAATCAAGCTAATTTAGTTACACTTATTTCCCCACAGAGTGACACATAGTTATATCATTACCTCAAAGAAACGCCTAGTTGGAAACTACGGTATTACTGGATTAAAATAATGATTACATTTTGTTCAGTTGGTCTAATAACATTGGTTGACAAGGTTTCTTCACAAGAAATGTGATTAGTGAATCTAGTGCATTTTGATACTGAGTTCAGATTTGTGGTTAGAATTTTTCAATTAGGCATAGTTTTTTGTGACAGCTATTTTTTAAAAATCTCAATTTAGTATTCTCTTTGACCTATACACATTTTATTCAAGCTGTATTTAACGAAGGAATACATTATACGAGTATCATGCCGAAGCACCAAAAGACAAGACAGTGCAGGTTCATTAATGTTTTGACATGCTCAGACCTGTTAATCTGACATTGTGATGTGTCAGTATTGAGCTGACTGTCAGCTTATTAGCATGATTGTCACTAGTGAAACATTTCCTTCTTTTCTGTTTAGAAGTGTACCGTGTATGTTGTGTTGTAGTGTTATGTGTTTTGATCATGCCAAGAAAGTTTGTAAATCGTACACATAATTTCTGCTATAGTTGTGGTGAACTGACCCTCAAATCTCAGAGGCGGAATTTCATGCGACTTGTGAAAAAAGTGTTATGAACTTTACTTTGGCTGCAAGTTAGTGATTTTGATAAGAACTGAGCCCCAGGTATATGATGTGTTTCGTGTGTTAGACTGTTGACCGGGTGAAAAAAATGGTACACATCGTATGCCATTTGTAATTCTTATGATTTGAAGGGAACCGAAGGATCATATAACTGATTGTTATTTTTGTTTAACAAATATTTAAGGAATCACATCTAAAACAAAGTATAAATTAAGTATCCGAATTTGCTATGTGCAATGAGGTCTGTCTTACACAATGAAGAGTTCCCTCACCAGTACATGCAGATATGATTTTAAGCCAAAACTCTGATTTTGACCTAGCTCAAACTGAAAAAGATTCAGATGAAAATGAAAATGATTCCATATATGAAGTTAGTAGCTATTCGTCAGAACCATACTCTCCGAATCAACAAGACCTTAATGACCCGATTCGGGATTTAAACCTGTCTAAAAAGCAAGCTGAAATTTTAACTTCCAGACTCAAAGGCTGGAATCTACTCCAAAAGATGTAATAATATCTAGTTATCGTATCCGCCATAGTGATTTGAAAGACTGCTTCTCTGAAGAAAATTTTATTGTGTTTTATAATAACGTTTGTTCTGTTATGGAAACTCTTGGACATCAACACGGCCAGATGAGTGGCGAATGTTCATAGACTCCTCTAAAGTTAGTCTGAAGTATGTGTTGCTACATATTGGCAATGAACTTCCGTCAATACCTGTAGCGCATGCCGCCGATATGAAAGAGACATATGAAAAAAATGAAATTAATTTAAGGGAAAGTCTAATATGAAAAATATTAATTGAATATTTGTGGTGACTTAAAGGTCATTGCTTTATTGCTGTTTTTTGTGTTTTACGTTAGAAAATCGTGGTCTATGCGTGATTCTCTTATTCGTGGGCAAAAAATGTGTCACATGACCCTTTAGTGAATCCTGAAAAATATATTTACCTCCACTGCATAATGAAGCATTTCGTCAAATCTATGGATAAATTTTCTGATAGATTCTTGTACTTGACATCGAAATTACTCAAAGTCAGTGATGCTAAAATAAAAGATGGAATTTTTATAGGCTGATGAACATTTTGAAGGACTGTTAAATCCACTTGAAAAAATAGTCAAGTCAAAATTAAAAAAAAAAATGTATGTTGCAATCTCCTAAGAAATCATAGAGATGAAAACTATCGTGACCTAGAGGCTGATCGTTTGCATTTTATAAAGCTATGGGATGCAACGTGTCTTTTAAAAATTCACTTCTTGGACTCTCACTTAGACTTCTTTCCGGAAAATCTTTGGGTTCTCAGCAATGAGCATAGTGAGCGTTTTCATCAGCAAATTTTTACAACGGAAATCAAGGGAAGTGGAGTTCTAATATGCTGGCTGACTGCTGTTGGACCAAAAAGCAAAAAGAGGAGAGATGTTCCAGATGAAAAGTATGCTCAAAAAACTTTATGTACCGTTTCATAGGCATAGAATTTAGAGTTAGATAGCTAGTTACTAATTGTATTAAAACATATACAATTTTCAAATGAATATCACACAAAACTCCTACCTGATGGGGGGAAAAAACTGAAATGATATTTTAATTCAGCATGAAGAATACAACTAAAATGTATTATAATGTTTTTATTCTTGTGAATAAAGAAATATCATTTTTGTAGACAAGTGTAATTATAAGATTACTATCCTTTTACGAACCTGAAAAATCTTCAAACTCGGCACCCAGGGCTTAAAGTCACTCCCGGAGGACTTATATCTTGGGGTTTTCCATCCTAAAAAGTCCAGCGACCCTATCGTGATATTTACTTACTCACTGGCACTATCGAACCCGTAGATTCATGGCCGCGCGGACATAAGCTCTCCATACATCGCTATCCTGAGCTAATCCTTTCCAATCATTCCCTGTATAATCTACTTCCCTCAAATCATAGTTAATGTTATTCTCCCACCTCATTCTTGGTCTACCAACTGGGCGTTTTCCCTCTGGCTTTCCTACAAGAAGCTTCCATGCAAGTCTTTCATTCCCCATACGTGCAACATGTCCTGCCCATCGCAGTCTACGAGACTTGACTGTTCTTATTATATTTGGCTTCCTATAAAGACCATGTAGTTCATTGTTATGTAGTCTTCTCCATTCACCTGTCTGTTCATCTCTCTTTGGTCCAAAAATTTTCCTAAGTACTTTATTCTCAAATATCTGTAATCTCCTTTCCTCCCTTAAAGTAAGAGTCCATGTTTCGCACCCATATAATATAACTGGTAGAATAATAGTTTTATATATTTTCAGTTTAACGTTTTTTGAAAGGAGTTGGGACATCAAGAGTCTCTGCAATGCATAATAGCACGAATTTCCAGAATTGAGCCTATGTTTAATTTCTTTGTGCATCTCATTCCTATTTGTGATTATTGTTCCTAGGTATTTGAATTCAGCCACTTCCTCAAAATTTCCCTCATTTGTCATTAACTGTCCATTTCCATTATATAATGTATTTCTACGTGTGACCATATATTTAGTTTTATTGATATTTACTTCCAGTCCTAAGTTCTTAGTATTACTCAATAGTGTGTGCGTATTGTCCTTTAGTATCTCCTCACTATCGGCCAACAATACTACATCATCAGCATAAACTAACAGTTTATTAATACCATTCAGTTGTAAGCCTTCCTCATTCTCTAAAGATTTAATGGCATGCTGTAGTACAAAATTAAATAGTAGAGGAGATAGTGCATCTCCTTGCTTCAACCCATTCTGGATTTCAAAAGTGTCCGAAAACTCTTTGCCTACACGCACCCTACTCTTTGTGTCATTTAGACACATTCGTATAAGTCTAACTAACTTCTTAGGAATTCCGAACTCCAGCAGGATACTATATAACTTCTCCCTCTTAATTGAATCATATGCTTTTTTGAAGTCTACGTATAGTTGATTTACAGTACCATATTCCCATTTCTTTTCTAAAATCTGTCTTATACTAAAAATCTGATCTGTTGTAGACCTGTTTCTTCTAAATGCACATTGATGATCTTCTAGAATGTCATCAATATAGGGAGTAAGTCTGCTGACTAATATATTTGTTAGAATTTTGTACGAAGTTGAAAGTAATGAGATGCCCCTGTAGTTGTTGCAATCAGTTTTATCTCCTTTCTTATAAATTGGTACGATAATTTATTCTTTCCATTCATCTGGAAGAGCTTCTTTTTCCCAAATCATACTTAGCAAGCAGCGTATTTTGTCCATCAATTTATCTCCCCCTGATTTTATCAGTTCTGCTGGGATCTCATCTGAACCTGATGCTTTATACATTTTTAATTTTTCAATCGCCATTTCAACCCCTAATGCATTTGGTTCTGCGACTAGCATTTCTGCTGTCTGTAAATTATCCTCCTCAATGTCCTGTTCTGTATGTACATTTAATAGCTGATTAAAGTAAATTTTCCATCTATTTAATATACTCCTGGAATCTGCAATCATATCCCCATTTTCATTCCGAATTATGTTTGTTCTAGCCTGAAACCCTTTCTTCTCTATACTAATTCCGTGATATAATTCTCTAATGTTCCTATTTTTTGCGTTCAATTCAAGATCATTAACCTTCTCTCTCAAATATTCCCTCTTTTTACTCTTTAGTAACTTTGTGGTTTCCCGTCTAATACTACCCAATTGCTCCAAATTTACCTCATTTGGCTCGTGTAACCATTTCATTTTTGCTAGCTTTCTTTTCTTTACAATACCAGAGGCAGTATATTTAACCGCTGAGAGATGTTTTTCAGACCAAACATAATATAAATTCAGACACTAAATTATTAAAACAGTTAGAAAATACAAAAGAGCTGACTATTTGTGAAAAAAATTATATTCAGAAGAACAAAAACAGAGTTATGAATTTTGATATACCCATGGAGCGTGATCTTGTTTGGAGGTTCTTTGGCCAACCACAGGATGGAGCTGACATCGACATCCAGGTTGTGCAACATAATGCAACATAAATAAAACCAGTCTGGAAAAGCTGACGATAAAACAGAATTGTTTTGAAACATGTTCAAGAACAAATCAACATTAATATTGAGGTAAGATGTTCAGACTAAAAATAATATAATTAAAATAACCTCAAAAAAATATAACTTCCTAAAATTAAATATCCGTGATTTGAATTTAAGATATCCAGAACATATATGGTACGTAGACACGATGTGAGTTTACAATTAGCGCTAAATAAGAAGTAAACATGTCTGCAGAATGGATACTAAGAGATTGCCTAGGAAAAGTCTAAACTATCAACAGAGTGGAGGAAAAGGAGATCGGGGACAGCCACGAAAGAGATGGACGCACCTGCTATAATACTTGGAGCCGGAAAGAACCAATATGGTTTAAACCTTGTTAGAAGAAGAATAAGAATATAAGAATTAAATTATGCACACAGGGTGAAATTTAAATTCCAAACGATCACCGAACAAAATCTGGCCATCATAATCATCATTTTAATGTACACTATGTTTAGTATGAACGCTGACCAAGGACCACTCAAATGACATCTATACGAAAGCAATTGTAACTAAATTAGTATGGTTAAAATTCTTCCCTGTACGGGGAGAGCGCCTAAATCTCTATTAGGGAAACATGGGCTTACAAGAAGAAGTTTAGTATGAATCAGTGTGTGAATGGTTTGTTTCGTCTTAATGTTGTGTTGTCTCCGAGGAGGCCTTGACATTGAGCTGATCACTCGTTCGGAGAGGCCTTTCACGTCTCTGTGTGGTCATACAATTATTGTATGATCCATAGTTAAAATCCCTCTCCCGACAGGTCGTGTCACTGTAAGGTACAGGTGGTGTGTAGCACGTGAAAGTACCTATAAGGCGAGACGTTAACTGCGCTAATGGAATGGAATGAAATAATACCCCGTAAAACTAATTAACGCAGCCGTTATCATTGAATTTAGTATTCTACTGAAGAATGCCCCTCATAAGAAGGCTTGTTTCTAATTATTTATTGTATTATCAAGGACGATGTTTGTGGTCGCTTTGTTGACGGTAGCTGTGGTTGGTAAATGGCTAGCTGTGGTGTTTCATGTTTGTTATTGATAGTAACAACCATGTTTGCGGCGGTGTCGGTGTAATTATTGGTGGTTCGGTAATGATGAGGCGATAGTGCAGTTTGAGCAAGTGGAAGCTCTGAGTATTCTAATCGATACTTGCACTATCTGCATATTATAGTTTTACAAGATTCCAATTTTGTGAATTCTAACAGTTATTGGAATAAGCCTATGTACAATTAGGATAATTAAAATATATTAATAATAATTTTATTATTACCTACATATTTAATTTGTGCATTTCTCAAGGAAACTATCCATCAGCTGTTAAACGCGCCGTGATAGTTCCAATACACAAGGCCGGAGACAAAAATAATCTTAACAACTATAGGCCCATATCACTTTTACCAAGTTTTTTTAAAAAATCTTCGAAAAATGTATAAAGACACGATTAATGAATTTTTTGTAAAAAAAACTATTCGTTAAGCAGAAATCAATTTGGCTTCAGACATACTATAAGTATAGAGGATGCAATTATGACTGTCACCTCAAATATATTTCATAAGTTAGACTCAGGAAATAAATGCCTAGGAATTTTCTTAGATCTCCAAAACGCTTTGATACAGTAAATCACAGCATACTGCTGGATAAATTAGATAAAATTGGCATTAAAGGAACCGCTTTATAACTATTTAAATCGTATTTACTGTAAGTAACAGAACCCAAACAACAAAAATCGACGATAACTACAGTAGTATACGTAATATTAATATAGGTGTTCCTAAGGGTACTGTTTTAGGACCAAGTTTATTCCTAATTTATATTAATGATTTACTCAAAATTAACTTAGAAACATTTTCTGGTTCTATATATTCATTTGCTGACGACACGGCTTCTTATTTTCCGGCTCTACATGGACCGATACCATACATAATGCTAATAAAGGAATCAATGTAATTAAAGAATGGCTAGACTCAAATTTACTTTCTTTGAATATCTCAAAAACTACATTAATTCCTTTTTCTTTAACATCACGCAGTCACGAAAACGTTAAGGCCCAAACGGTCCCCGAAATCATATGGCCATCATCATCATCCTTCACCGGTGTGGAAAGCAACGGGAAGCTACCACACTTACAATTCCCTAGTAAAGCTGCAAGCATAGCATGAACATGCTATAATTGCAGTGAAGGACCTGCCTTCGGGCAGAATTACTATGGATGGATGATAGACCAATATTTAAGATACGACAAACACGTTTTCTTGGTGTGTAACAAACTACGTAAAACTATTCACAAATTTATTATCCTTCGATTATATTTAGCAATGTACCGTATGTATTGCGAACTGTTTACTTAGCTCTGGTTCAATCGATAATCCAATACGGAGTATTAGGTTGGGGTGGAAGCGCAAATTATATTCTTTCTCCCTTAACATTACTACAAAAACGAATCATAAAAATCTGCTTGCAGAAACCTTTAGATTACCCTACACATTAAATTTATTTAGAATTCAACGTACCAAAAATAAAAAAAATTGAAACATACATTTCTTACTTATTTTCATAAAAATAAAAAAAAAACGAATTTCAAGGGCACAATCGAAGTTTTTACATTACCAGACAAAATACTACTTCTTTGCTACATGTTCCAAAATGTTATACAATTTCTGGATTAAACATATTAGATATCTAGGACCCAAATTATATAATGAGTTAATTAGATGCAATCCAGAACTAAGTAAACTAAATACAGCGGGTTTAAAAAAGCAATTACATTAATTATTTTTAGTTAATTAATTGAGCGAATAAAATTAATCATTTAAATATTTTAAAATAATAAATATAAAGCATATATTTTTGCTTATATTATTATAAATCAATATATTACTAATCACCTTCTTCTGTATTATTGCTTATAATCCATTACATTATATGATTTGTATTATTTTATGTAAATCATTTTCATTCATTAATTATTTTGTTAGAATAAGTCTTATTCCCAATACAGTATTATTTTTTATTTGTGTGTGTCATAATTTATGTAAAACTGAAACTGGCCTCTAACTTTAAATGTATATATACTATTTGTATTATTCGTGTAACTGAACTGCACCCGAGCACGAGCACTTGCTCATTCGGGTGTCAATACTGTATATAACATTTGTTTGTAAATACAATTTATTCTATTCTATTCTATTATTGATTTACATTTTTTACGGTACAATACAATAGACATCGTACAAACATTAAAATACAATATAAACAGCATTAGGACACAAAATTAATCCAGTTCAGTTAAGGATAAAAATTCATTTATAGTGTATAAATGGAATCTCAAGTATGTATAACAGTTTTGAATCTACAAAGGAATGAATTTATTAATTGAATGAATGCCAATACATTACATTGATGTTTTGTTTTTGTCCCCCTGATCCGACCTTTATTAACTAAATACTTATTTCTTATTCTTCTTCATCCAACCAAGTCGTAGTCTATAGGCTTGTTACGATCTCACTGATGCATTTTGTATCCATCGTTTTCTTGGACGGTCTACAGGTCTCTTCCCTGTTGGACAATAATGAAGCATGGCCTTGGGAACTCTATTTGAACTCATTCGTCGCAAAGGATTCATCCATTTGTTGTGGTATCTACGTATGCATTCAACGACTGGTTCTAAACGTAGTTCCTTCAAGATATAATCATTGCGTTTCCGATCCCAATTGGTGTATCCTGCTGTATATCTCATAAATCTCATTTCACTAGAAGTTATCCTGCTGTCTTCTCCTTTCCTCAAAGTCCATGCCTCACTGCCGTAGCAAAGTGCAGATCTTGCTAAGGTTTTGTATAACCGTACTTACCGGTATAACCGTAAATACTTATTTCGCATTTTGCAATTATGTAAGCCACTTCTAATGGCAAGCACATACAGTTTTTTTTTAAATTTTTAACAGACAATAGAAAATACATACATTTACAACTCTTAATATACTTTGGATACAAAAAAGTCTAGAGGGTGTATTAAAATTGCCGTCACATACTGTGTTTAAGGCTTTTTAGCGAAATCCGAACAATTAAACTACGGTATTTAGGTTGTTTTCATAAATCGATTTTTGATATAATTTTACAGATCTTCGCCGATCCTACGTAGTAGACACCGAGATTAATATATATATATAAAACACTGGCTCTTCCAACTCTTTTGTATGGTAGCGAAGTATGGACGTTGAAACAGAAGGATATACAGAGACTTAGATGTGCTGAAATGAGATACCTTCGGAGGACTGCAGGATACACAAACTAGATCACAAAAAAAATGAAGACATCTTAGAAGAATTACACATGGAACCTTCAGAAAACAAAATTTCTGATTATAAGTCAAGACGGATGAAACATGTTCATCGAATGGAAGATCACAGAATACCCAAACAAATGTTAACACATTGGTGACGGGCCACGGAGATCTCCGTGTTTAAATGGCCAGCGCTAGACGACCGGTCACGGAGATTTCCGTTTTTACGTTTTCTATGGCTTCCCTGCCTCTTCGCTTTTGAATGAGGCATTCAATTTTGTTTCTTCTCATTGTGAAATAAATGTTAGTTGTATTTGTACCCCTCTCTTCTCTTTTATGAAATTTCCAACTTTACAGAATTGTTTACAAATTTATGACAGACGGCTGGTGAAATATGGAATTTTAGTGCGGGTAGTTAGGCGATTACGGGATACGTATGTAACCTGTAAATATATTTTGCAGAGCGGAAAAATTAAAAGAAACTCTATTTTGCGTTCTGGAGCCGAATTTATATATGTGGCATCATGTCCAGCAGGATAATTATTATAATAGTGTGGCTATAGCTGAAAATTTGCTCGAAAGAAGGACGAGAGCTTCTGAAGCAATAAAGATTAACAGAGGGCTTCCAAAATCATTTGTGGAAGCAGGAAATAAACTCAAACCAGGAGAAAGTGTTTTTGTAGTAAGGGGGACCTTTTGCTACAAACATTAAGAATGGTTAGCACATTGCATCAGGCAACACGAGAGTGGGAGGAGTAAAGTTGTAAAAATGCCCTATTGAATACTTCAATATAACAAGTATGTAAGGGTGTAGACAGGGCTGACCAATACCTATACACATTACTCCATCCTTAGAAAAATAGTGAAATGGTGCTAGAAAGTTGTATTGTGGCTTCGGAATTGTACACTCTTTAATGCTTTCAGGGTCCATAAATTTCAAAATCCTAACAGCAAAATGTCAAACAGGAGTTCTTTGCATGAAACAGCCTCTTGTTTGGCAGTCGTGAAATTAGGAACAGATGACAGAGAAGACGAGGAAAGACAGAGAGAAAAGAAACCACTTCTAGGAGACCATCTCACGACCTACCAGGGAGGCTAAGACATTAAGAAAAATAAATTAACACCAACTATGATTGGAAAGAGAAAAATACCCTCAAAACTTTTCCGCGATTTTAGTGAACACAAGAAAAGAAACTCGCTACGTATGCTCTTTTGCACTTTGCCTTTACATAAAGGTAAATATTTCCAACGCTATCAAACTCTCAATTTCTACTAGAAAGTCTGGTGAGAACACTAATAAAGATATACTTATGCATTATTGTTATTGATTGTAAATATATTGATGTAAAAGCCACACTGTGCTAGCGCGGTTTAAAATTTAAAAGTCCACCCTACTGACAGAAATGTCCGGTCCAGCAGCGGTGGGTGCAACGCAGAGCTGTCGGTCACCAATGTGTTAAGATATCAACCTGCAGGAAGAAGTCCAGGACGTCCACTCAAAAGACTTTTGGATGGTGTTTCTCTTGAGGTCGAAACAGGTCAACAAATGACCTAAATTCGTGAATGTACTATGATGATGATGAGATATATATATGTAGTCCCGCGCCGTAGACGAGTGGTTAAGGCAAGATGCCTTGGCGCAGAGCTACGGGACTTGCGCTGGTTCGAGTCTCCATGGGAGAAGACATTTTCTAATGGAATTTCTGCCAGTATGGGACCGGTGTCCACACAGCATCTTGAGGATTTGGGTAGCTTCAATAAGTAACGGCAGGGGGACTCGAATTGATGACCACATGTCACCCTACACAGGCTGCATAATCGTCTACATGTGTGATTAACACATGTAGATGTGAGAACAGCAGCCGGCTGGTAGGCCATGGGACTTATGTGCCTCTCGCAGCATGGAGTTTATATATATATATATATTTTTTTTTTCTTGAAATATAGAAAACGTACTTTTAGTCGTACAACATCCATACTTCGTTATTATCGCCTCACTATGATGGTTATCCAGCGGCTCCCTTTGTTTCCCCGAAGCTGTTGTATGCCCATATCCATCCATAGTAATTCTGCTCGAGGGTAGGTCTTTCACTGCAATCATAGCATTTTCATGCTATGCTTTGCAGTTTTACTAGGAAATTGTAGGTGTGGAAGCTTCCCATTGCTTTCCACACCGGTGAAGGATTATGATGATGATTATAATGATAATGATGATGATGATGGTGATGGCCATATGATTTCGGGGACCGTTTGGGCCTTAAAGGTTTCCTGACATTTGTCTTACAGGTGAGGAAAAACCCCGATAAAAACCTTCTTCTTCTTCCTTCCAAGTATTAGGCCGAGGCCTGTTACGATCCTATAGAAAATTTTCCCTTATGGAAAATTCTCATATAAGACTTGAAAGCATAATAATAGTCCCTTCGATTGGTTGCTGGCCAAAGGAAGGCAAGACCAGTGATGGAGCTGCCATCTTATAGCCTCTGGTCAGGCTTTCTGGAGAAGAAAAGAAAATAAAGGAAAGAAGAAATGGAAAAAAGGAAGGACACCCTAGCCCTCGGATGCCCTAATAGCGCCAGGGTCGAAAAAACAAGAGTTAACCAAGAGAGGTAAGATAGTAACCTCACCCAGAAAACTGCCCCTGACCGGGGATCGAACCCGGGCCCGCTGCGTCACAAGGCAGCACGCTCTCGAGACCACAGCGGTGGAATATAGGCCTATATAATTAAATACAAAGAAGCCAACTTCCGCCGACTACTGCTACGTGAATATTAATCACTCTCAAGCATTGTTGCAGCACCCGCTTTTATATAAACGGACAGCCATCATAGTAAAGCGATAGTATCTGTATGCCAAACTTTGTAGGTAAATAAACCCAAGACTAAACTGTATATTTTACTGTTACACACTTCTAAATGATAGTGCTTTCCATGGATAATCTAATGACACCTCAAACGCCATTTCGACAAAAATGCGACTTATCTGTTACTTTCCGAGTACCTTGAGATATATATATATATATGTATATATATATATATATATATATATGTGTGTGTGTGTGTGTGTGTGTGTGTGTGACTGTCCATTAACATTCTAGTGGTCGAAACATTTCTTTAATCAAAAGCAAGCATGACATATAGCATTTAATTAACAAACGTAAGGTCGAGTTCATTAACCAGCAAAATCGGATCATAAAGTGTAGTTGTTCACCTGAAATCAAAATTTAAAAATTGCTCCAGCTGTCACAATTTTCGATGTTTCACAACGAAACTCAGTACATGCTCTTAAAATAAACGGAGAAAGGTATTATCCAAAAATAAGCGATATCAGACCACTAGAAGTGGGGTTTGCCTGTAACCCGAAAATAAAATTTGATTACAGCATCGCCGTGTTTGGTTAGGCACACTGTGCACCATTACAATTTAATTAACATTTAAATACTAAATATATCCTATAAGATAAATTAGTTTATTTAATGGTTTTAATGCCCACCGCTGTGGTCTCGAGGTAGCGTGCTGCCTCGTCATGCAGCGGGCCCGGATTCGATCCCAGGTCTGGGCAGTTTTCCTGGGAGAGGCTTTTATCGGGATTTTTCTCACCTGTAAGACAAATGTCAGATAAACTTTAAGGACCAAACGGTCCTAAAAATCATACGGCCATCATCATCATACTTATCATTATCATCATCATCATCATCCTTCACCGGTGTGGAAATCAACGGGAAGCTACCACACCTACAATTCCCTAGTAAAGCTGCAAGCATAGCATGAAAATGCTATGATTGCAGTTAAGGCCCTGCCTTCGGGCAGAATTACTATGGAATGGAATGGTTTGAATAGAGTAATGGGAACATGAATAGGAATATATTATATAAGATGGTGTTAATTATACAAAAAATGTAAATGGGCAATCATTAACGGTTATGCATAATTTGTTTTCATTGCAGTCCGACAATTATAAATATATTGGCATCAAAAATTGAGTTTCTTTAATTTAATTACACACACACACACACACACACACACACACACACACACACACACACACACCACACACACACACACACACACACACACACACACACACACACACACACACACACACACACACACACACATATATATATATGGTATGATAAGAAAAAGAAATGCCTGGACGGGATTCGAACCCGGATCTCTGAGTCTGTACCTCAGCGTGATATCCATTACACTACCAGGCGAATCCAATTCAAACATTTATTTTTCTTATATATGTATTATATTCTCCATTATTACTAGATGTCGCGAGAACTTGGTCTTCACTGCCATCTAGTAGCTGACTATAGCAAGTAACCAAATTAAAGATAACATTTTTACTTTATAGCAGTGACGCTTTATCGATGTTATAATTAAATGTTTAACACTGAGCAATGCAAGCTTAATATGGTATGATCCATCCATAGTAATTCTGCCGGAAGGCAGATCCTTCACTGCAATCATAGCATTTTTCATGCCATACTTGCAGCTTTACTAGGGAATTGTAGGTGTGGTAGCTTACCGTTGCTTATGATAAGAAAAATAAATGCCTGGACGGGATTCGAACCCGGATCTCTGAGTCTGTACCTCAGCGTGATATCCATTACACTACCAGGCGAATCCAAATCAAACATTTATTTTTCTTATATATGTATTATATTCTCCATTATTGCTAGATGTCGCGAGAACTCGGTCTTCACTGCCATCTAGTAGCTGACTATAGCAAGTAAGCAAATTAAAGAGAACATTTTTACTTTATAGCAGTGACGCTTTATCGATGTTATAATTAAATGTTTAACATTGAGCAATGCAAGCTTAATATGGTATGATAAGAATATATATATATATATATATATATATATATGATAAGAATATATATTTTTAAAGAAAATACTCCATGTCATACTCCCAACTGTAACCCATATATTCAATGCCTCAATTATGACCTCAACTTACCCCGAACTCTGGAAAAAAGCTATAGTCAGACCAATCCCTAAAATTAAATTACCTGTAACACCAAACGACTTTAGACCAATCAGCATCCTCCCAGTCCTATCTAAGGCCTTGGAGCGCATTGTTCATGAACAATTAACTGATTACCTTAACACTCATAACATACTCGACCCATACCAATCAGGTTTTAGGACAGGCCATAGTACGGCAACCGCACTTCTTAAAGTTACCGAAGATACGCGTGAAGCAATGGACAGTGGCCACATGACAATATTTACACTCTTGGACTTCAGCAAAGCTTTCGACACTGTTGACACTGACATATTAATAGCAAAATTACGCGCTCTGAATCTTTCGGACAATGCTGTTAACTGGCTTGGATCCTATCTTCATGGTCGCCAGCAATGTGTATCCAATGCAGAACTTTCCTCATCCTGGCTATCACTGAAGGGTGGCGTCCAACAAGGTTCAGTGTTAGGACCACTTCTGTTCTCTATCTATGTTAACGATATATCCACTAGACTTACCTATTGTCGATATCACCTATACGCTGACGATTTGCAAATTTACATTCACTCCCATCCTGACGATGTACATGACACACTAGACAAATTAAATAGTGACCTAGACTCAATTTCCCAATGGTCGAAGAAACATGGACTTATCTAAATACTGACAAGACACAGTGCATAATTATAGGACATCGGCGAATCCAAAGCATTATAAATTACGAAAATATCCCTACCATTCTCCTAAATGACAAAAATATCCCCTACAGCTCAGTAGTAAAAAATCTGGGTATCTATATGGACCAACACCTAGACTGGAAAATCCAGGTGAATAATACCTGCAAGAAAGTGTTCTCAATTCTTCACTCCCTAAATAGTTTTAAAAACTTCCTTCCTACAAAATTAAAACAAATACTTGTACAGACTCTTATAATGCCACACTTCGACTACTGCGACATATTACTGACTAATCTTACAACTGATCTATCTGACAGATTACAGCGTGCTCATAATGCGTGCATTCGATTTATATTCAATCTCCGTCGTTATGACCATGTGTCTCCTTCATTTCAGGCCTTATCATGGCTACGCCTAAATGACAGAAGAACTTTACATTCACATACCTTACTATTCCAAATTCTGCACACATATTTACCAACTTATTTAACAACACGTTTTCAACATTTATCGGCTCATCACAATTTAGGAACAAGATCACAAGACTCTTCTTTACTTTTGATACCACAACACAGGACCTGTCTGTACTCTGAATCTTACACAATATCTATGGCTAGAGCATGGAACTCACTTCCCAGTCATGTCAGGGACTGTCAATCGACATCATTATTTAAATCCAAATTAACTGATATCTTAAGTTCGACACAATGAAAACATTAACTACATAACAACTATATAGAGCATTCTATTAATAATCATGTAGGAAGCTACTTACTTTATTTTATATCATTTTAATTTTATTATATTCTATGTTTTTGTTAGCATTAGCTAGTATTAGATCCATCATCATTGTATTTTGTTTAGTCTGTATTTTAATATCTTAAAATTGTAAATATGTACGTAATTTTTGTATAATTTTACTATTCGCTGGTTGAGTGGAAGAGAAGGCCTTATGGCCTTAACTCTGCCAGCTAAAATAAATCATTATTATTATTATTATTATTATATATATATATATATATATTTCCTTAAACAAGCCAAATGGGACAATAAATTCGACTTGGTCAGGAATTAGGTTAGTTTTTGCAGTTCCTAGGTGACAGACTTTTTTCTAACTTTTTTATTTACTCTAAAATACATTTCCGGGATTCTTGGCCGTGTCTTGCAGTATTGTCTTCTCGATGTTCCATCACCTTCTGTGGGTGACATCTTCAGGAGATTTTGCTTGTGTAAACAATTAGCAGTTTACTACGAAAATTTACACGAGCAAAATCTCCTGAAGATGTCACCCACAGAAGGTGATGAAACGTCGGAAAGACAACACTGCAAGGCACGGCCAAGGATCCCGAAGAGGTATTTTAGAATACGTAACAATAACCGTGAAAGTCTTAATCTATATATTTATTTTTATTTGTTTGAGTATCATTTAAACGATATTCTTGCTAAAACGAATAATAATCATTTTTAATTAAATATCTGGAGATAGTACAGGTGATGTACTGAAAGGTAATATTGCAACATAGTATAATCAGAAGTTAGACTTATGACTCTTTTTTTGTTTTGATTCCACACACAAACAAATGAATAATATAATGAGAAGTAAGACTGTTGACTGCCTTTTATATTGGTTTTGAGACACAAACAGTTGAATAATATATAATATCTGTATTGCAATCATATCTTTTATTATATAAAAATGCGGACTCTAGTGATGACGAACATAAATGACGTGACGAACGATCAGGAAACTGTCACCAACCCAACAGTGTAAATTATTTAAACCGAATACATTTACACGGTTACAGAGGACTTCCAGAAAAATAATTTTAGATAACAGACTCAAGGGTTTCAGAATAAAAATATATATCTGAGAGTGGATTAGAGGTAATTATGTATTAATTAACAGAATATTGGAGCAGGTAATGAGCAATTCTTAAAGAAGTTAAATTCTTGAAAACAGGTTAATTAAGTCTTAATCCCTGAAATTCATCAAATCTCTAATTAAGGTCTGAAGTCATCCCATTAAAAAAAAAACACTCTACGATGTAAAGTTAGGTTGGGGGATGACATGAAGTGATACACGACTGACCAAACCTGTCGCTCCATCACATTAAATTAAATAGAACGAAATAGATGATAATGATATAACGAAAAACCTATCCTCGCTCCAATTAATCCACCATATGGAGTGACCAAAACACGATGTACGCCTCGTCTGAGTGATAATATTATTTTAAACTACTGTATTCTTTTATGTATACACTGTATTATAAACATAAATAAAATAGACCGTATTATGTTACGGCAGTGAGGCCTGGACAATTCGCAGTGTAGGTGAACAAAGACTAACTGCGGCAGAAATGAAATTTATGAGATGTACTGCAGGCTACTCAAGAACAGACTATAAAAGGAATTCTGAGATTCTCAAAGAATTACAAACAGAATCAGTCATGGAATATGTATAAAAATACAGAAACAACTGGAAATCTCACGTAAGAAGAATGAGCAGAACAAGAATACCACGTCAAATATTAAATTACCAGCCACCAGGTAAGAGATCTTTGGGTAGACCCTTCAAACGTTGGATTGAGACCGTAACAGACCACTAGGTCTATCACATGAAAGGAAGAAGAAGAATAATAAAATAGGAAAACAGTGAAGCGAAGGAATAAAATAAATAAATATGAATTGAAATTAATTTATTTGAATATTCATTAAAATGGATTGTAGGATGTATTCTGATTAGGCAGTATTAATGACACTACTCACGTAAGTTAATTTATCTCTGACAAGATTATCCCCAGTTGTATATTTTATGTATTCCTTCCTGAGTCCTTAAAGTATAGTGCAAGTAAATGAAAGAAGGTAATTTGGAAAATGTTATTTTGATGGTTTGAGACGTTGCGTGCCTGAGAACAATGGCAATTTGAGTAGGAGTAACGGAGGGAATTGAAGATTGAGTTGTCCGCTGCAGATGGCACTGTGATGTCTACAAAGTATATACAGCGGGGGGGGGGGACTCGCGTGCTTCCCTTTCTGATCAAATTGTCATATTGTTCGTTATGTCAAAACTTCTGTTTACCGGGGAGACAAGGTTACAATTACTTGTTGTTGTAATTACTTAGTTTATAGTAGTTCAACGTTGATTTTACTTCAAAGAGCAATAATTGCGACAAGTTCTACAGAGGTAAACCAACAAGAAATTTCAACACATTTTACTCTGACCATTAAGAAAATATATATTAATAACGAAGAAATATCAAGTTTTGCTAAACACACACTAGAAACGGGTCATCACTTCTACAAAATCGATAATACTATGTCAGTACTATACATAGAATATAACAAGAAGAAGATCAGCATCCTTCAAGACATAGAACTTCCAAAAGAAGCGAAGAATACAGACCTATTCAATGAGAACACACCCACAGAACTAAACCCGTTGTACAACTTATACAACAACATCAGTACCAGTTAAAATTCAGAAGATGCAACATTGTTTTTGAAAGGTCTCCATATTGAAACTCCTTGATGAAGTTTTATAATTTAGTTGAGGACGACTGATTTACCAGGTACCAATTTTGTAGACATAAGCTTTAAACTCAAAATTTTATTCAACTGCCAAGTTTCTGCACCATAAGTTCGCGTGCTTCGAATTATGGATTTATAAATTTCTAATTTGGTATCCATTCATATGTTCCTATCCCACAAAATGCCATTTAACATTGTTATTAACCCATTCGCCTCAAAAGACGAGGTAGACTCGCCGGCAGTTTAATGGCCTTCAACTCAGAAGACGAGGTACACTCGTTTAACTCTGCTGTTATATATTTTGCAATATTTTGTACATCTCTCGGCAGGGTAATATTTTGTTAACATTTATTAATAGTAGATCAATGTGTTAGTGCCTTCACCCTTATTGTGATCTCAAGTTATCTTTTGTTTGTTTTGAATGTCTGAAAATAGACAATATAAATTTTCAGTAACTTAAAATCCGGTTTCTGGGAATATGCTTTGTGCATTTAAACCAGAAACGAATGGGTTAATGATCTGCCCTTTTGAATTCTATATTTTGTCATTTTCTTGGGTACGTTTTCAGTTAATTTAGATCCCCCAGTTATTAAATAATTCCCAATATTAATGTTATTATTATTATTAGTATTACTACTATGGATGACGGACAATAAAAATAATATTATTCTTATTAGTTTTTATTATTGTCCATCATCTATGGGCTATTATTATGCTGGACTTGACATATATAAACTAAATATCTAAATTGAAGGGTGAAATTTTTTCGTCACTAATACGTAATAAATAAATACACACATAAATATATGAAGGTATATTATCTTTTGTTAAATACATTTATAGCATTATTATTAAAACGTGTACTGCACACACAATTAAATGTATACCTTTAGCTAAATTGTGTTATAGAGTTTACGAAGGCAGTAATATTACTTAATATAGTGTAAAGTGTACGTACATTACGTGGCAGGAATTAAATTTTATAGCACTTACAGGATGTATTTAGCGAAAATACAAATGAATAAAAAATGTTGAAGGATTCGAAACCTGGTTTTGATAGATATTTCATCTTCTTGTAAGTGGTTTAACGATCTACGCTACTCGAACGTCGGATGCTAGTTGTCTAAATATTGTTTTGTCTTGTACTTTTGCACTATGAACGAGAGTTTAACTTTATTTGAAATGTCGCAATTTGAATAATATTGCATTTGTCGAACACCCGTAAATATCTATAAACATGTCTCCTTCACTGTTCTTTAACTATTTAAGATGATTAAAACCAAATACAATGTATTTAAAACGTTTAACAGTGCGTTACCTCGTGAATCATAGCTTTAGCTTTTGGGGCATGCGCAGTGGCCCATTACAGGGACTCTGCTTTTTGAAGCGGCTCATTCTTTTTGTCGCAAGTGTACATAGGTCCATATACATTCTACCATTAATCTTATTTTGAGCGTATTTTCAAATTCTTAAAGTCTTACAGATCATATCTTTAACTTCAAATCATTTGTTCTTAATTATGCGTTCTTTCATTTCAGAGTAAATCCTTATATTGTTTATTTTAACAAGTTATTGATGTATAATTATTAGATCGTACATTGTTTATTATTTTAAATTGTTCACAGAGATTTTAACTGCTAGAATTACAATCACTATTTTTAATCTATTTGAAACTTATCAGTAGATTAGCGTGTTTGTTACGTTTTATGGGTCTCGGAAAGACACAAAATACATCGCTATGAACATGGCTAACGCGCGCTATGGCTTTTACAGGATAATATGTTAGGAAACATGAAACGGAAACGCGGTCCTGAGATCTGTTAACATATTGTTTTTTTAACATTAATGGTTATGTATATGCTTCAATACCGTCCTCAAGAAAATACATATTTGGAATGTCCTAGAAAACATAGACCGAGAATGCTTCACTGAAACCTTTACAGGACTTAGGCCTTCAACTTGTTTGGAAGATGAAGATTGTGATATAAATAAATATTATTCTCAGCTAGTGGTTGGAGGTAATGTTGAAGTCAATGAATACTACACAGTATTCTCCTTCTATACCATTGGAAATTACTGCATCGACTCAGATGGAAATATAAGAGCCATTAATATTGCCCTTCAACAACTATAAGTCAGGCAATTAAGTTTGAAAAATGTAGTCATCTACTCTGATTTAACAATCAGCAATATAAGCTTCGACACATAAACATCCCTCATGGTGTCATGTATCAAACATTCAAGCCGTATTCAGAGACTTCCAAAATATCCAGAAAATAATAAAACTTCAATGGAATATAATGTAATGAAGTAACATACACATTACATAACATTAACATACTTAATTACATCTCGCTTTCACCACTCGAGTAAGTGTTTGAAAATTATGTTTTTGTGTCGATACGTGCCTGGTATGAAGCAACCGGATATATACAGAGTGTAAATGAATTATACCGAACAAATTTAACTACGTATAGAGGGCTATTATATAAGCAATTTCTAATGGTCTACGAATAAAAATGTCCAAGTTATATTTATTTTGTAAAATGGTTGGCACGACACCGATCATTTCAAATTAAAATGGAAATAATATGATACACAAACTGTAAGTGGCAGCGTATATGCGTGTTTAGCTCAGTGGTAATAACTTTGTACTACCAATGCAAATGTAAGATTGATGCATCACGTTCCAAACTGCGTACAGTATGTGTACAGTTTTTTTTCGTTTTTCCCTTATTATGTATGTTGTAAATCAGTTACATACGTAGATTTGTTCTGGTTCAATTATTTATTCATTATTTTACAGAATACAATACTGGAATGTCGGCGCAGTACATGAGTTACAAAACTCTCTACTTACGTATTGCGCAGATAATTGTTTGAAAGGTTACTGGTTTAGCAAATAAATTGTGCAATTGTACTGTACAGTACTTATGCACTTAGAAAAATGATAGTGCAGTGATCACAAAAGTAATAGCATGAAGAGGTACTGTGTATGTACACATGGAATATATAATGTTGTTGGGAAATAATAAACAATACATTTGAATAAACCAGAAAAAAAGTAAAGCACCTGCAGACTCATTAGAGAAATTATTCAGATTGGCCACCTCCATTCTCTCAACTCAGACGATATGGGCGATTCTCGTACAATGGATTCTCGTACCACGTTCTGTATCAACAGGGGCCGCATACACTAGTGTTTTCAGGTGTCCACACAAAAATAATCAAGTGACAGAGATCTGGAGTGCGAGGTGGCCACACTACAATTAAAGTACCCCTTCCTATATCCAGCGGCCAGGATACACTTCATCCAAATGATTTAGCACATTCCATCAGAAATAGAAATGAGCTCCATCGTGCTGAAAGCACATGTTAAGCCGATGTGAACATGAACTTCTTCTAGTAATCCAGGGAGGACGTACTATAAAAAGTCTTATAAATGATAACATTTAATCTCTGGAGAAGACGGTAGGGGCTAATGATGTGGTAAGAAATTACGCCCACCCAAAAGTTAACCGAAATTCTTTGCTGGTGACGCCTCTCAAATATGGCATGATGCTTTTCATAATCCCACACGTGACTTTTCTTTGAGTTCAGAACCTGTCCATCCCTATTAAATACTGCCTCCTCAGTGAATAGCATCGAGGGAAAGTAGTGCGGTGGTTGCAGCAAAGCCCAATTACAAAATTGCACCCGTTGAGCGAAGTCACTGGCTGTAAGAATTGTACCTTTTTGCAGATGAAAGGGATAGAGCTGGTCTTCGTGCAGGACTTCCCATACACTTTGATTGTTCGTGCTCATTACATGTGATATAGCACGAATACTAGAAGAAGGATCCTCTTTCACCTAAAAATAATATTTTATTCGACGTCTTTCACCGGCGTCACTCTGTTTATCTTCAACATCCCATGCTCCCGCAAACGCCTATTACCAGACTCGAAGGTTGTTTGGTGAGGATGGTGTCAACTTGGATACCGCTCCGCATACATGGTCAGCTCTTCCACCATTACCTTGTGCTGCACCATAATTCAGATGCATATCGGTAAGTTCAGCATAACTGTTCCATGATGCTTTCATGTAATGCGACTGATACTGAAGTAACTTCTAATCAGGCGTTAACATAATAACCGATATGGTAATAGGTATTTTGCGCAAGCCCAGGCTGAACAAATTTCAGTGTCAACATATCAGAGTACATATACAAGAGGAAAAAAAAAAGTAGACTGTCATGATTTGAACCACCAATGTTCGAATCTCAAATCCATCACTTTAACCATTAAGCCACATGTTAACTACACAGATTCTGCGTGTTTCACTCTAAGTTAAGGTTCTCATTGCACCGATTCTACTGTAAGCAGTGCAGTGGCGTGCAATCATATGCTAAATTCGACATTTTAATTAATTTGATAACCCAATATTTCATAAACGTTGATGATGAATTGTTAGCAATCAGGATCTGGGAATTAATACTAAGATCTGAAGTTATTCTAGTATAATTTTCTCTCCTACTTTGCTCTCCTTTTGATTTATCTGTATCAATTTTCGATTACTTTGATTCCCCATAAGTCGCCCATTTTCTCTTGTGGACCATTGGTTCCCTATCCCTATTACTTGTATAATACCCATTTGTAAGTAGTTAAATTTGTGCGGTGTAATTCATTTACACCCTGTATATATGCTTCAATACAGCCCTCAAGGAAATAGATATTTGGGATGCCCTAGAAAAATAGACCGAGAATGCTTTACTGAAACCTTTACAGGATTTAGGCCTTCAACTTGTTTGGAAGATAAAGATGATGGTATAAATAAATATTATTCTCAGCTAGTGGTTGGAGGTAATGTTAGAGTCGGTGTATACTGCAGGCAGTATTCTCTTTCTATACAATTGCAAATTATTACATCGACTCAGATGAAAATTAAGGGCCGTAAATATTGCCCTTCAACAACTATAAGTCAGGCAATTAAGTCTGAAATATGTAGTCATCTGCTCTGATTTAAAAATCAGCAATACAAGCTTCCACACACAAACACCCCTCATGTTCTCATGTATCCAACATTCAAACCGTATTCAGACTTCCAAAATATCCAGAAAATAATAAAACTTCAATGGAATATAATGTAATGAAAAACACACTCATTAGCCACGAAAGGCCCCCAATTAATCATACAACTACATCAACTCGTTGAAGCTGCAGTCAATAGATGTAAATCAAGAAATGTACCAACAGTATAGATACATCAGCTTGGAAAAAAAAAAAAAAAAAAAAAAAACATGGAACACGCTTCTTGCAACGCGCCACATTGTACCAAAAAGTCAACGAAAAATCAGTTGCAGCATGTCAAATCTTAACTAGCCATGACCTCCTAGCAGAGCATCTACACTATCATCTTCCCATCATCTAGTTATATTTTCCGTTGTGATAGCGACAGAGTCATAAATTGGGACCTTATGAATGTATGTACAGCTTTGAAAACGTCAAATTTAATCTGATAGCAAATTATAACGGGAATTTTACCGAAATGTGGCTTTGCTTCTAAACTCAGAGCATTAAACTGTATACATTTATAACGTTACACTGAATACAGTATGTTGTGGAATAAAATTTGTAAGCACGTATGTAACATATAATCTGTATTAATTAGTGTTGAAGATAAAATCTGTAATATTAAGAACAGCATATTTTACTATGTTCAAAATATTGTTCTCCTATAATGCATATATTATTCTTAACTGGGGTAAAATTGTAAAAGAATACATTTATAAGTCATTATTTTAGGGATTCTGCTATAAGCATTTTAAGGTTTAGAGATTTGAAGTGCTGCAAATTGACGACATTACAGCAGATGAGAATGAAGCATTTCACCAAGTTTTCTTCTTGCACTTGGATTGGGATGCTCTCTAAATTGGTGAAGAAAACAGATAGTAATTATTTCTTGAGAGCCCTGCTAGTATTTACCACCAGAAATTCACAATGTTTTGCATCTTTAATTATCTTCTACAATGATCCAATGAACACTAGAACATAATACAGTAGTACACAGTTATAAGCCAATTGAAAAATTGAAAACATTACCTAGTCATCTGCACTATAATTCCAGAATTTACGTAACCAACGAATTGGAAGTAAATTAATACGTTTCATAATAATTTTATAATTATGTAGTAGGTACCTCTTTAGAACTAGTTCAATTCAGTGAATTACAACATAAGAATTGTTTACGTTATTCTAGTGACGATTTTAATGGACGATCAAGTTAAAATAAATACCAATGTCTGGAAAAGAAGTCATCTTAAAATATAACAGATGAAATTCAACCTAACTAATAGCGTATACTATATAAAAAATATAATAGTTAAAAAAATTAAAACATCGCGCTTTATTAGAAAACCGAACTAAAAAATGAAAAATAATTTTAATTTTCAACACGCTTGGGATAAAATTAAAGTAGTCAACAAAAAAACCATCTCTAGAATAAAACTAGAGTTATCTACAACAAAAATACCATCACAAGCTTGGGGTTCTTTTTATAGTTTTTACGTTTTCTTCTTACCAATATCTGTTTATTATTAAATATGTTAATTGATATAGAGCACTCCATCCTTTTAATGGTAAAATTATTTTTTTGTAGATAACTCTAGTTTTATTCTAGATAAGTTGGAGATCATTTTTTTGTTGACCGCTTTAATTTTATCCCAAGCGTGTTGGAAATTAAAATTATTTTAATTTTTTAGTTTCGGTTTTCTAATAAAGCGTGTTGTTTTAGTTTTTTAAAACTATTATTTATTTTTTTATTTTTTAGTTTTAATATTTTACAGAATAAGATAAAAATGTAAATATCTTTAAATTCGATACTATTGTAGTATGAGCTAAAAGTAATACTCTACTAAAAAAATCCTCCGGGCCGGATTTGAACCAGCGACGTATGGATTACTGAAATTATATACCACTACTGTCCACCGCTCTACCAACTGAGTTCTTACAACGATTGAATAAGAAGTTGATAAGTCCGCAACCTATTTACCGGTTTTTAGTATTTTGATTTTCTGCTGATTCTGGCCAGGATTTTAGAAACATTTATGAGATTATTGTATTGTCATTCATCCTTTACAAGTATACAAAGTTTGAAGTCGATCCAATGATTTTAAGTTGGTGAAAATCGCGTTGAAAGATTCCGTTACATAGATACAAGTCAAGCTAATATAAAGCGTGTAGAAAGACAAATAACAGACTAGTGTGAGTCATTTTAGTCACGCGTCGTAGCCGAGTGGTTAATGTTGGATGCTTTCAGAGACCGGATATTTAGGCGTATTGAATCCTTAAGATAGGCAGACAAAAAGGCATTATAAATAGATAAAATAGACAGGAAAAAAAGACATCACAAATAGATAAAATAGGCAATAAAAGGCAATTAAAAACTTACAAATTGAGATTTTGACTCGATGTTGCAATTATTGTTGGAAGCAAAGAAATCTTGCCAGTAGCCTTGGAAAGTGCATTTTTTGTGTTTGGTTGTACTAATATGTTACGCTATATATTTTTTCACGTAGTTCACTGACTGCTCGCATATTCTGCATGTGAGTACGTTACCGTCAGTACAAAATACGTCGATCCAAAAGTACTAACGTAACTTTGCATTTTACTGCGTAAAGAAACACTGATTTTCGGCATCTTTCTGCTAGATACAATAACGTCGCAATGAAAACTGAAAGGAAAATTAAGTCAGATCCGCACTCGTTGTTGCCTTTTCAAATATACACATGCAGTAGTTTAAATGCTTTCTGCTATTTATATATTTTTTCCACGGAAGCACTCATTGTTGCGAAGAAAATGATAATTATGAACTGACTGAAAGATAACAATACACATTCGGTGAAGTCACTTTCATTGTAACAGTTTAGAAATAAATTAAAGTACTTGTAAGGCAATTTTAATATTAAATTAATAAAGAATAAATATGTAATCAAATAAAACAACAAAAAACATTAATTTCGTAAATTAGGCATTTATATTTAAAAAGGCACAAAAAGGCAACATAAAACTGTGGCATTTTAATCACCAAGATATAATTCATACAGATCCACTTTAAAATTGAAGACAGATTTAACACATTAAAAAAAAGGCATTCTGCCAAATTTCCGGTCTCTGGATGCCTTGGTGCAAAGCTACGGGATTTGCGCTGGTTCGAGTCTACGTAAAGGAATATATTTTCTTATGGAATTTCGATCAATGTGGGACCGGGGGCAAACCAGCCTCGTGAGGCATTTGGGGAGCTACAATAAATAGTGGCTCCCGGTTGAGGAAACCAGCTATAACAGCTGGGGACCCGACACGCTGACTACATGTCGTCCCTACACTGGATGAAGGATCGTCTACCTCTATGATGAACACATGTGAATGTGAGGCCATAAGCCGGCTGGTAGGCCAATGTCCTACAAGGCATTTCGCGTCATGGATTTGGAGTTAAAATTAATACTTTTAGTTCGCTTTTAAACTAAATAGTGATCTGTTTAATTGTGAACCAAACCTATACATATTACGTGTTATTAGTAAGAAGAACGAGTTCGTAGAACAAGTAGTATCTTGATATCCTTAATTAAAGTTAACTAAAATATGCTAGATAATGTAACTAACTCACTGGTACTATCAAATCCGTAGGTTCATAGCCGCGCAAATATAAGTTCTCCATAAATCCATATCCCGAACTAATATTTTTCAGTCATTCATATGCAATTTTCCTCACTCAAATCGTGGTTAATGTTATTTTCCCACCTCAATTATGGCAGTATCTACAGTACAATCTCATTCTTATTTTCTATAGTTTCCAAGCCCCTCTTTCATTTCCCATCCGTTCTACAATTCATGCCCTTTGCAGTTTATGAGATTTCACTGTTTTTAATACATCTGACTTCCCACGAAGGTCACGTAGCTCTCTGTTGAGTAGTCTTCTCCTATCACTTGTCTGTTTGTCTGTCTTTGGTCCAAACATTTTCATAAAAAATTTATTCTGTAAGACTTGTAACATTATCTCCTGCCTGAAAGTAAGAGTCTATGTATTGTCACCCTCACTCTACAAGGAAAGCTATATTTCAAAACTTCGACTTAAATGTCATAGGGATGTCAAGAATCAACTTACCGACTACAAATACTATAGATTCGACACTAATCTCGGTCCGTTTTTACTATTCATTTTTCTTTCCATCTCGCTCCCTTTTAGGGAAATTATACATATAAAGTGGGCTTAAATTTAATTGGTTTCGACACTAGTATCGGTCGTATTACTTTATGTTTTATATGTTATATCCCTATGGGTGCTAGGGGTCTCTAACCCCTTTCCAAAATGTAGATCATATCCGTTCAGACATTAAAGCATGATTTTTTAACAAACGTCAAACTTTCGCATTTCTAATTACTCAAATTTGAAATATGAAATCTGCTTTGTTCATTCTTCCCTCCACAACTGATCTGTGTGTTGTATTTTATTATAATAGCATACTTAATTACAATAGTTTAAAATTCAGACTTGTGTAATGATAGCTTTGCTGTTGAAACACGTTGACTATTTTTTTTTATTTTGAATTATAATGATAACATTCAATAATTGATATATACACAGTTATTCAAAAGGATGTGCACAAATTTCAGGAGCTTATAGAGGGGCCTAAATACGACAACTTTTGATTAGTAACTTATGGCCTGGAAAGTAATCCTGGATCAGTACAAGCCTGGGAATGTCGGGATGGACAAGGTTTTATTTTGTGCACATATTTAAGCAAATTAAATTTATGCACCAATTTGGTTTTACAGAATTAGGTATTCAAAATGCCTACCATCACATTGAATACAGGCATAACATTGTCGGTAGGAAAGTTCAGGGCGCCCCTCCACGCACAAATATCAGTTCAGGGCGCAGCCCTCACAAACCTCATCAATTGCTGCAAGTATTCGAGCGAGAATGTCTTCTTGGTTTCGGAACTGATGTCTCGTACACGAGGCTTTTGATTGGCCCACGGTAGAGAAAAAAAATCAAGAGGTATCAGAATCCGGCGAACGAGGTCACCCCCATGTACATGCAATTGGACATTCCCCTCTCGATCCAACGCCCCCGGATAAGTGTCATTGAGTAAGTTACATACTTGAAGATGCAGTGTGCTGCTGCTCCGACTAGCTGCATCCACATCTGAAGAATCACGATAAGTGGTACATGATCTAACAATTCTGGAAGAACTTATTGGACGAAGACCTTGTATCATTCCATTCTAGGTTGGTGGCATGAGGTACGGTCCGATTACGTGATCACCAATAATACCGGCCCATACATTCACTGAAAAACTATTATGGCGGTGGTGATGTTGGAATGCAACCTGGGGATTGTGCCGCGCCCAAACATAGCTGTTACGACAATTAAAGAACCCATCTCTGGTGAACTGTCTTTCATCTGTGAAGACTACTTTGCTTTAAAATTAGGCTCATTCTCACAGCGGTTAACAATCCATTAACAAAATTGAAGCCGTCGTGGTAAATTATTATATTCACACTGAAACCATGAACTTTCTATGGATGATATGAATGCCATGCAGGACACGCTAAGCGCTACATTGGGAAATCCCCATGGTATAGACGATGATATCTGCTGGTAGACGCATATTCTTCCACGTGAGCAAGTACGTCCTCTTCCATAGCGACTGTTCGAGTCGTACGTGGCCGACCTACATGATACAATGAACGCAAGGAACCTGTCTCCCCGTGTCGGTGGTGAAAGTATTGAAACGCTCGAGGCTGTGGTTGACGTCTGTTCGGATATTGTGCGCTGTACAGGCGTTGAGCTTCGCGAACATTAGGCATTCCCTTTACCATACATGAGATGCACGTCTCGAAGTTCTGACAACGGGTATTCCATTTAACAAACATCACAAATGCAGTTATCTTCAAAGTAATGTTGTAGTGGACCTTTAAAATACACTGCAGATACCATAGTGAAATGAAAACAGCATACAGAGCGCATGAATGGCTGGGTCATTCCATGTTAAGTGCTGTAGTGCCCCACGCTCAACATATTCAATTTCGCTGAAACTTGGTGCAGATATGGAACCTCTTTAGAAATGAACCTCTGCAAAATTTCAAATCATAATATCAAGTGTTTGGGAAACTATGACCTTTCATATGAAGGTTTGTTTGATGAATCCATCAAGAAACCGAACAACATTCAATGTTTAACTCTTTGTTACTACAAGGCAAATGCAAGCAGGGACCTCGTATTTCTACGTCTCGCACAACTTTTTATCCTAAATCCAAAAAAACGTAGTCTGACAAAAGAAGTCCACTGTAGGAGTCACCAGCGTAGATCGAAGTGATTAACAATATCTGTCATATAAAATTGTAATACTTTTTTGGCCCAAATATCTCAAGAACAAAAAACAAATGGGGGACTAATGTTTAGTAAATGTATTAATGGTGATTGAGACAGTGCACTGCCCAAATATTTTTATTCATAGCTACTTACCTAGGATTATACTAGATCATAAACATGGTGCCAAATGTGCAATTGTTAAAAATGGTCTATGTTCAAGCTCAAATAACTTGAATTACGTCGTCTCAAATGTTATTTTCTTTAGTACCATTAGCAAGAGCACATCATCATCTACTAGAATCAACTTATTTCATTTTTGAGCCTATTCAAAAATGGGATGAAAAGTAAGATGCCAAATATGCAATTGTTAAAAGTGATCTATGTTCAAGCTCAAACTTCACTAATATTATTACTTGCGTCTTCAGTTGATCCTTCTATTGAAACGCCATTGAAAAAAAACTTGCATCTAACTAACTAACTAACTCACTGGCACTAAAGAAACCGTAAGTTCATAAGCTCTCCACACATCCCCATCCTGAGCTAATGTTTTCCAATCATTCCCTGTATAATCTCATCTTCTTCTTCGGCTTTCCCCCACTTGTAGGTTTGCCGTCTTCAGTTTCCATTTATCTCTATCATTCCAATCTCCCTCTTCCAAATTCCGATCATCCATTATAGTTCTGACGTAGGTTTTCCATTTCCATCTTGGTCTGCCACGTTTATTTCTTCCAGGGGGTGACCATTGGTATATATTTTTTGGCCACCTTTCATTTTCCATTCTTTGTACATGGCCATACCATTTAAGCGTTTGATTTTCAATCCTCTTAACAACAGATGTGGTGTCATTCATTTCTCTCCAAAGGAATTCATTTCTTATTTTATCCTGTCTTGTTTTTTGGAGGCTTCTTCTAAAATAATCAAATTCAACTGTTCTAATATTGTTCTTTTGTAATTCCGTCAAAGACCAAGTTTCACTTCCATATGACAAAATATTCTGTATTATGCTCTTATACATTTCCATTTTAGTTTCCTTTGTATATTTTTGTTCCAAATTATTCCATGTAATGTCTTAGTTGCATTTTTTGCCATTGCAATTTTAGTCTGTACATCTCTCTCACAGGTACCGAAACTTGTAATTATTGACCCAAGATATTAAAAAAATTTACACTTTTTTATTTTCCCTGTTTCAAGTATGAGGTCATCCATATCCTTTCCGAAACACATATATTCTGTTTTCCGTAAATTTGCATTCAGTCCCCATTTTTTATATTCTTCCATTAGTTTATTTATCATATATTTCATATCATCTTCATTCCGTGCAAAAAGTATTTGATCATCTGCAAACAACAATGAATGCAGTACTTTTCCTCCTATAGGAATACCCATTTCAGAACATTTTTTATACCACAAGTTAAGAGCCTGGTCTAAATAAATGTTAAAAATAATTTGTGATAAACTGCATCCATGCTTAAGGCCTTTATTCACTGTGAGTTCCTCTGTTAAAATATTCTGTATTTTTACTTTAGCTTTTGTATTGAACCGAAAGTGCGATTTTCGGTTCGCACTGCAGTGCCGTTATCCTCCTTGAACAGAAAGATTCGTGAACTATGCCAATATCCCTTCCTATGCATCTACCCCCACTCTACTTTTTACCTCTCCTGTTGCGCTGTTTGTGCTGCGCATCTCCACTTCTACCTCGAAACGCTCAAATACTCTATGCACATTCTGAACATGATCATTCGATCGAAACTTTGAGTTGAGACAACGTCGTCTGGAGCACGCGAGTGGCGTGGTTTGAGTTTTGGTCCGGACGACCAGGGAAAGCCACCCTGGCTTGGACTGTAGTATGAATGAAGTGGTTTGCTTGAGGTATGATGTCGTTTTTGGATGTTAATTATTATTATTTTTTTGTTTAAGAATGATCAAGATTCATATTTGTTATACTTTTCTTATACTTCAGACGTCTTGTTTGTATTAAACATCATTGTTATATACATCCTGGTTAATGTTCAAATTATTTATGTGCATGCTGCTTTTTGATATTCCCGTATTGAAACTTACTTATTTAGGAGATCATACTAGCTTCCTTTTTTTTTTCCGTCTAGCTTTCATGGTTAATAACTATAATGATACATTCAGTTTAAATAAGAAACATAATTTACTCTAGTGTTTTGAGATATATTGTTGATTTATGTTTAAATGTTTAGGAAAGAAAGATGAATCAATCTTTACCTCTTATGGGCCCAGGTAAAGGCTTTTGATTAATAACCTTGGATGTTATGAACTCTACGCTAAAATAAACAAACGGAAACAAAAGACGATACACGGCGGCGCAGAGCGTGGTTATCGCCCGCACAAAATGGAAGCATAGCGCGTGGTTTTGTTGCTTTCTGTTTAGAAAAGAATGTTGAATTATATTGGCAGTAGTTCAGGTGGTCGTCGATTCAAAATTTTTGAACTTAAGTTTTGGTTCGGTATTCAAGTACCAGAACAAGATAATATACTGTGAGTGATCTTAAATGGTATTTGAAATCATAAAGTGTTTTGATATCGACATTTTTCAGAGGTATTATGTCGTGGATGATTATTTGTTTTCGAGACTTATTATCTACGTAAATGTTATTGAAACTTGCTTATTTACGTGTTTGAATTGTTTACCGTAAATAAATTGATTCATCTCTCCTTGTTTATATACACAGAGTAATTTATGCATAACGAATTGCGTTCTTATGTTTACTCTTTTTAGTAAACATGCCTAGTTGGATTGATGTTGTATCTCAGGACAATTTAGCCCGAGAGTTGAGCTTACTAGGTATTGACACTGAAGGCGACGTAAACATATTTACGCCAACGACATTATAGAGTTTACTTGCGTAGTTCTTATACTTATATTGGATACCATGAAAGCTTGTTTTTGGTATCGGTATGTGGGCTGAATGAGCCATATCGTTTGTGGAAAATTATTATGACGGGGGACTCCTGAGAATGTTTCTGTACATGTGGACCAGGTTTTGTATTCTAAGACGTAGTCTAAATTCTAAAATAAGGGTAACTAGAAATTAGAAAGCGTCGATGGCCACGTAACCAAGCAGCACGTTAGTCAAGTAAAAGTATGTCCTGTAGTGTATTAATGCCACTGATGTTTTGTGAAGGACAAAATATAATACTGCTTAGTTAAAATAGTATTAAGTAATATCTTTTGTAAAAACTTTTGAGGTTCCGTTTTCTCTTTCTGGCTGTTTTATTATTTCATTTTACCCTTTCCTCATATTGGCACAGCGGAGGAACATGGAACCTTTGGTAGTCGAGTACTTGGTGGGTTCGGCCGACCCCGAGTGCCCAGATGGCCGAAATGTTGGTTCTGCAACTACGGATTCCAAGGGAGCGGTTGATCAGGATTCCGATCCGGCAACCCATGTTGTTGTATCGTCACCCTGTTTTCACCTGGAACACCGCGGAGTTCGACTATGGCGGCTGTGTCATCAGTAAGATTTGAGTCTATTTACAGCGCCTGGATGGTCGACGAAGAAGCTGGTGTGGTGATATTGGTTTTGGGGACGATGAAATGGTGATAAAGTTTTCCGCTCGGATTCATGTAGTGTTACCGTGCCCTCCCAACGTGGGATTCGCCAATTTTGTATCATCGGAACAGCTTTATAGTGACTTAATTCTATAAGACTTGTTGGAATTTCTTTTATTGCTTGGAAATCTATTGGACTGTTCTTTCCCGGAGGGCCCGAGGAGGAGATATTGAACCGAAAGTGCGATTTTCGTTTCGCACTGCAGTGCCGTTATCCTCCTTGAACAGAAAGATTCGTGAACTATGCCAATATCCCTTCTCTATGCATCTACCCCCACTCTCCTTTTTACCTCTCCTGTTGCGCTGTTTGTGCTGCGCATCTCCCCTTCTACCTCGGAACGCTCAAATACTCTATGCACATTCTGAACATGATCATTCGATCGGAACTTTGAGTTGAGACAACGTCGTCTGGAGCACGCGAGTGGCGTGGTTTGAGGTTTGGTCCAGACGACCAGGGAAAGCCACCCTGGCTTGGACTGTAGTATGAATGAAGTGGTTTGTTTGAGGTATGCTGTAGTTTTTGGATGTTAATTATTATTATTATTTTGTTAAGAATGATCAAGATTCATATTTGTTATACTTTTCTTATACTTCAGACGTCTTGTTTGTATTAAACATCATTGTTATATACATGCTGGTTAATGTTCAAATTATTTATGTGCATGCTGCTTTTTGATATTCCCGTATTGAAACTTACTTATTTAGGAGATCATACTAGCTTCCTTTTTTTTCCGTCTAGCTTTCATGGTTAATAACTATAATGATACATTCAGTTTAAATAAGAATCATAATTTACTCTAGTGTTTTGAGATCTATTGTTGATTTATGTTTAAATGTTTAGGAAAGAAAGATGAATCAATCTTTACCTTTTATTTTTTTTTTATTTATTTAGCCTAGTGGAGTTAAGGCCATGTGGCCTTCTCTTCCACTCACCAGAACAAGCATATGTTACATATGAATACAAAAAAAAAATACAATAATAGTCATATAAAACAGGACAAACATATGTTACACATGAATACAAAAAAATTACAATAGTAGTCATATTAGACAGGACAAACCTGTTACATATGAATACAAAAAAAAGTTACAATAATAGTTATTGAACAATTCATTATCTGTCATATTGAATAATAATGAAATTAATGTCTAATAATAGAATGAAACTAAATACAATTAACATTAAATTAATGATACAATGAATAAAAAAGGAATAACAGCTCGAATCTACTATGCATAAAAAGAAGAGAAAAAAACACTACAATGAATTAATCTGCGCTTTTTATACAAGGCATTAGGTAAATATATTAACAAATCCTAAGTCTATTTTTATTAAATAATGCAAAAACGCATTATTAATTCTTAAAAAGTAGTATTAGTGAGTTGTTTCTGTTAGTGATTTTATTTTCAATTTATTTCTGAAAGATGGTAAAGTTTTGCAGTCTCTGACATAGGGTGGAAGTGAATTCCATGTTCTAGCAAGAGAAACTGTAAAAGATTTCGAATAATAGGTAGTATGATGAGGAGGGATATAAAGGACACTGTGCTCAAGGGATCGGGTATCTAAGTTATGTGTATCAGAGAGTTTAGTGAAGCGGTGTGATAAATAATAAGGTAAAGATGTGTGTAATATGTTATAGAGTAGGCATAGGGAATGGATGGTTCTACGATCTTGAAGACGAAACCATGACAATTGTTCCAGGGATGGTGTAACGTGATCAAATCTACGTATACCACAAATAAAACGTATGCAAGAATTGTGAACACGTTGAAGTCTTTGGGTAAGAACAGTATTTAGGTCAGTAAAAAGAGTATCACAATAATCAAAATGGGGCATTGCGAGTGTTAGAGATTTAATACATCGGTGAATCTCTCAACACAACTGGGTAAGGGAACAAGTTTCACAATTGCTCGTCGAAATAATCCAGTTTTAGTCTTAAGGGTGACCACTCGCACCACACCATCGATCCCAGGGTGAAGCTGTTGGATCACACCAGTCTTCCATACCAGAGGTGGTAAGTTGTCGTCCCGAAGGATCACAAGATCACCGACAGCTGGGCACCATCTTCCGGCAGACAGCCATTTCCTCCTTTGCTGAAGCGACTGCAGGTATTGTCTGGACCACTGTTGCCAGAAAGACCTGTAGAGAGGCTGAACTACCTTCCACCTTGCATCGTAGGAAAGGGGACAGTTGGCTATATCAGGAGAGATAGTACTAGTTAATAGTCTACCTACCAGAAGTGACTTGGAGTTAGGTACATTTCTTCATGGGATTCACTGGGAGTGCAGATAGGTCTAGAATTTAGTACAGACTCGATCTGACACAACAAGTACACAATTCTTCAAAACTAAGAATAGTTTTGCCTATAGTCCTTTTCATAAGGGATTTAACCGATTTTATTCCTGCCTCCCAAAGTCCACCAAAATGGGGACTAGAAGGAGGAATAAATCTCCATTCAATATTCATATTTGCTATGTTCTCGGTAATAGCATTCGCATGATTCTTGACAAAATTCAATAACTCGTTGTTGGCACCCACAAAATTTAACCATTTCACTCAATATGAGACAAGGGCGTCCTCTGGCGGGCAACAAATCTATAGAGGGCAGCAATAAAGTCCTTAGTAGTAAGGCTCCTGACAACTTCTAAATGGATAGCCTTAGTTACTAAACATACAAAAAGTGCTATGTAAGCCTTGAATTTCACCTTAGATCTTGGGTTGTCTCCCTTTATTACAATTGGACCCCCGTAGTCCAAACCTACCTTAACAAAGGGAAGACTTTGCTCTACTCTATACTCAGGAAGTTGTCCCATCATCTGACTAGTTCGGGGTGGTTTAACTCTGAAACATTTGTAGCAGGACCTAATTACCCCACGAATATTATTTAACACACAGAACTCATTACAGATTTCCAACCAACGTTGCACTATAGAAGAAGATTGTTCCAATAGCTCATCCCATTCTACCTTTAACTGCCAAAGAGCTTGGATGATGAGTTTACACTTCACTACCACACACCCTAAGAGACCAAGAGGATCAAATATTGAAGCTACAGTGGAAATAATGTTTCTCTTGGTGATCCTTCCTTGATCTGGATTGATCTTGATCTGAATTTGGAACTCATCAGAAGAGGGATGCCAAATGATACCTAAAGTTTTGACTGCTTCCTCCTTAGTAAGATTACAAGGGGTTAGAGTTTCTCTGTCTTCTTCTGGAACATTAACAAGAGCGTCTGGACAATTTGACTTCCATTTTCTTAAATGAAATTGGGCACTATCTAGCACAGAAGACACTTTACCTTGTAATTCTTGTGCACTTTCCACGGTATCCGAACCACAAATGAAATCGTCCATATAAAAACAAGACTGTATGGCATCAGAAGCGATAGGATGTGATTCCTTACATTGCTTAGATAATTCAAGCAAACATCTTGTTGCTAGAAACGACGCTGGAGCAGTGCCATAGGTCACGGTAGTAAGACGATACTCCCTTAAAGCCTCATCAGGTGACTCACGCCAGACGATGCGTTGCAAGTCCCTGTCGTCGGGGTGCACCAATATGCAACGATACATTTTAGCTATGTCGGCAGATAGCGCAACCTGATAAGTACGAAACCTCATGACAGTAGACAACAGTTCTGGTTGTATAGACGGTCCAACCATGAGCGTAGCATTCAAGGAAACTCCATTAGAAGATTCGCAACTTCCATCGAAAACAACTCGTAATTTGGTCGTTGTACTAGACTCTTTAATTACGCAATGATGCGGTAAGTAGAACGTACTCTTGTTTCCTTCTACGGGAGGTGCAAGCTCCATGTGCCCCAGATCGCTGTATTCTCTCATAAATCCGACATAGTGTTCCTTTAATTGAGAATGTTTATCAAGCTTACTCTCAATGTGCTTAAATCTCTTAATAGTAGCAGTGTGCTTAGATTCAGCGACCGAAGGAACATCAAGACGTATAGGTAACTTCACAATAAAACGACCAGATTCATCTCTTTGGATGTTTTCAACGAAATGTTGTTCACACGCTTTCTCTTCTGGACTAAGAACAGGGTTTTGCAGTTCGTCTAGCTGCCAGAACCTTTCCAGTTTTTTATCCAGAGAATCAAGTTTCACAACGTTTACCGAACGAGGATCTACTCTTTTCTTAATACAAAGTTCAGGAAAGGCACCTGAAAATATGTAACCAAACTCTGTTTTGATCAACGTGGGGTATCCCTTCCTTCTCAAAGTCTCAGAACAAACAATATCATGGTACACGTCTGCGCCGAGAAGAAGTTCAATCGTAGCAGGTTTATTAAAGTTTGGATCACTCAACACAATGTTAGACGGAATATTCCAGTTTGAATGATCAATCTCGGTGGCAGGACATTGAGAGGTGATATTCTCTACGACAGCACAATTCAAGTTCAACCTATAGTTAGACACTCGGGACAACAATTGCACCTTACAAGTAAGACTGACTGGAGAGACATCTGAGTCTCCAATACCTACAATAGGAAGTTTGCACGATTGGGTTGCAAGACCTAACTTGCTCAACAGATTTGTAGTCATAAAAGATAACTGGCTGGCAGAGTCCAGTAACGCTCTAACCTTAACTAACCGCCCTAATTTATCTTTCACATTAACACAGGCAGTGCTAAGAAGTACGTTTGAGCCTAGCCCGGAGGTTATTTTCATAGCAGTGGGAGACACAATAGCTGGATGCTCAACATTAGGCTTTCTTTCAAAATGTATTAGAGTATTGTGTTTGCGTTGACATTTGGAACAAGGTTTCTTTTTACAAAATCTCGCTGTATGCCCCTTTGAAAAACAATTATAACATAATCTAATCTGACCAACTAAATGTACTCTATCATCTACAGTTAATTGGTTGAATTCCTCACAATCTGTTAAATTATGTTTATTTGATTTGCAATTATGGCAATATCTCGATTTGCTGTCATTAGCAATATGGAAAGATTTGACTTTAGGCTTTACATCTATTTTCTCATTCACTACAATGTTTTTTTTACATTCACTGAGCTCCAAAGTTTGAGCCTTTCTCTCCAAAAATTCCATAAACTCGACTAAGCTAGGGATATCCGTAGCACCGTGTTTACTTCCCACTCTGACCTATGAATACCTTTCATTTTACTCGATATAATTTCCTGCAACATTAGATCTGATAACAGAACATCACTCTGAAGATTCTCTATGGCATTAATATTGCCTTTTACTTGGTTACGTACTTTCCTATACTCTGCAGCAGTACCTGCACTACAAGAAGGTAAGCTGAGTAAGCACTTAACATGCTGAGACAATATCATGCGTCTGTTGTCGTACCTTTGCTGAATTAACTTCCAGGCGGTACCAAAATTGCCTTCAGTTATCGCTAAATTACTGAGTAATTGCCTAGGTTCGCCTTCAAGTGACGATAATAAATAATGAAGCCTTTGAACATTATCTAAGTTGGTATTGTTAATCACCAGGGACTCAAAGGTATTCTTAAATGAGAGGTATTCAGTCAATTCTCCTTGGAAATGGGGAATCTGAATAGCCGGTAACTTAAAACTACAACTCGATCTACTAGATGCACGTGACTCATCAAAACCATGACTATCTGTAGGTTTTTGAAGACTTTCTATTAAATCCTGCACCTTGCCACACAACTCATAATATTCATTTTCAAAATCCTCATGATCCCTTGCATGATCCTGACTGGCTTTGAATCTACTTCAAGCTCTAAGAAATTCCTAACTGCCTCAAACTGTTCCCAAATATCTCCTAGCTTACTTTGTCTAGCTACTAGGGTGTTTAGGGAAATGGTTTCACTATTGATATAATTTTCCAAATTAGTAAGGCTTCTTTTAAGAATGCCTCGCTTTTGGATAGCCTTTGCCTCACTTTCAAATGACATTTTGATAAATAACAAATTACCGAAACACTATAACACAAAATATTTTATAAAATAATTAAAATATATATATAAATCACACAAATAATATGGAAATTTGAAATATCATGTCAGCTCGACTCAATACTGAATAAGGTAGGATATCAGCTCTAAGATAGGAGATACAAGCATGCAGTAGTACTTATCTTTAGGTCTTTACTAGGATTTCCAATAGACCAGACATCTGTGGTACTCTAGAATGGGACACCACGCTGCTAGAAGGTCACAGCACCGTTGATATCAAAGGATAGCTCACTCGAAGATCTGCGAGGGGGTCGCGGTCCACTAGTTGATAACCGAAACACCACGTGGTAACGCTTTCACTGTCTTTGTTTAATATATTTCTTCTAACGTAAGTAATACTTTTTGTGTCACAATATCACGATTTTTCACAAGGCGGCTGTTAGATCCGGCCCGGAGGACCAAAAATATGTAGCAGAATAATAATAAATACCTACTACACATACAGGTAATCGTTCACTGAGCTTTATTTCTAACCTGTAAATAGCGATAAAGTTCTTCTCTCTGGAAAGTGGACTGTATTTTAGGAAATGCTGTGACACAAATAATTACACATATGAAGATAAGACTATATTTAAACAAGTAATAATACATTAAGGTTGCACGTGCTCAAGTCTTGTTCAGTAAGTTTACCACGTGCTCTCGTCGCTTTCAGTTCTCTCACAAAGTACTTACACAGAGCGTCACTCTTCTAATTCACTTAATAATGCTTATAATGTGTGGCTATTGATTTCAGCCTTAATTTATCACTCACAGTTATTTATGTGCTCGGGCAGATGCTTAAACACTATGTGCAGAGGCGCACCACTAAACACGTCCAACATCTACGAGACGCACACACACACGACCGCTCGCTAGGAGCTCCACAAGCACAAGACACGACCGCTACTTACGAGCGCCACAAGCACAAGAAAGAGTGCGTACGCCCACACGGTTCAAACCACGAGAGGACTCAGGTTGGCCAACATTGACAACTCCCGCCAACCACTCAAGGCAGCCAACTTGAGGCGTCAACAGTCTTATTTGCGTGTTGTGTTTCTTTGTCTGTTGTTTGATATTCTGCTATTGGTCTGAGGAATTTCATTTCCGCAGCTTGTATTCCGGCAGATTGTTGTGTTGTCACTGTCCATGTTTCGGACCCATAAGTAATTAATAGGCACTGCCATTGTCTTGTATAATTTCATTATAGAGTCTTTCCTGGCTTTATTTTTCAAAGTTCTTTTTAATGTTCCTGTTATATAATTAAACTTATTTAGTTTGTTATTTATATCTCTTTCCGCTGTGTATGATATTTCGCAACCTATCTTACCACTTGTTCTATTGGTTTATTTTCTAATATTATCTTTGTCCGAACTGGATGAGCGCCCTTGAAGGCCATTGTTTCTTTACTTTTGTGGGGATATTTCCATGTTGTATTTTTTTATATGTCATTTAGTTTATGTAGCATTCTTTGTAGTTCGTCCTCTGTTTTTGCTATTAAAATCTGGTCATATGCAAAGGCTAGTGTTTTTATTACTGTATTTCCTAAGTTAACTCCCCCAGTCGTCATTTGCTTCCATGCTCTTATCATGTCGTCAAAATAAATGTTAAAAAGAGTGGTTGATAGTGGACAACCTTGTCTAATTCCTCCTGTTATAAGTATTGGTTCCCTTTGATTTATTTTTATTTTTGTTTTCTCATACATTTTCTTAATTTCTGCTACCAAGTGTAGTGGAATTCCTTTTTCACTTAATATGTTCCATAATTTAGTCTAGACACTTTATCAAAGGCCTTCTTATAATCTATAAAGTAGTAGTAGTAGGACTTTATTAGGCAAAAAGTAAGATATTTACAATATTATTTACAAATATGGGTCGCACGGGCAGTAAGCCATACGTGCTGTTGACAGTCCGTTACAATAAAGTAATAATTGATACTAGTGTAAAGAAAAATAAACAAAAACAGCAATAACATTACAATTACATAAAGAAAACACAATAAAAATATTACCATTAAATAATAACACAATAGCATTATACACTAAAAACATTAACATTACAATTACATAAAGAAAACACAATAATAATATTACAATTAAATAAAAACACAATAGCATTATACACTAAAAACATTAACCTTACAATTACATAAAGAAAACACAATAATATTACAATTAAGTAATAACACAATAGCATTATACACTAAAAAAAAACATTAACATTACAATTACATAAAGAAAACACATTAATATTACATTTAAATATTAACACAACAGCATTATACACTATTTAATTTATATATAATTGTTAATAATTAATGGTATTGCATTTTGATAACATATATTTATTCATGAATGAGTGTTGTCCTTATTTTTCGCGTTTTGTCCAGAAATTTACCGATATAATCTATAAAAAGGATGTGCGTCTCTAAGTTGAATTCTCTTCGCTTCTCTATTATTTGTTTTAAAATGAATACGTTGCCCGTGCAGCTTCTTCCTTTCCTAAATCCTGTCTGCTCTTTTGATATTTTTGCGTCTACTATAGTTGTTAATATTTGGTGTATCATATTTGACAAGTAAACTACAAATTGTACAAGATAAAGTATATTAATTACAGGATAAGTTAAATTCTGGTGAAATATTAATTATTGTATAGACCGTTAGAAGCTGAACCAAACACAGGGTCAGGGTGCTGCCAGAAGGTTTAGGCGAGTTTAAAAACGCTGAGAATTTCAGTAAGTAATGTGTTCCCTGGATATGTTATTAGTATCCCCAATGGTAAGATGAGAGATATTGCGGCCATCTTCAGGGAAATCATATTATCCTCCAATTGAATTAACCTCAAGTGAAGGTTGCTTCTTTCACTCCGATATAACCGTTGAGAACTGTATCTCTGGAAATGGGTCCGTTGTATTTGTATCCGTGAAATCTTCAAACTTATCTCTATGCAAAGGACGTCTCCATCGGTGACAGTCGTCCAATTTGGGAAATACGTTGCAGGCGAGTTAGTTAATAAGCAAGACTCCTCCAAGTCATCTGGTTCAACATCTCCACCACGACGAAGTAGAAAAAACGTTGGTGGTAAGAAGACAAGATGCTCGGCAGGGTTAAAATAAAGACACCAGAACAAGTTTCATATGGCTTAATCCTTAAAGCTGATAATGAAGAAAATTTCGAGCTCATTGGAAATGGAATCAGGGATCTTATAATACGAACGTAAGACATCGTTAGTTTTTATTTTGGCATTCTACTTCAAACCTTTGATGTTCGATTTGCTATTTGACAGTGAAGTCTCATATATATCAAAGTCTGTATCTGCAACGCAATACAGAAATTCTCTGTGTGCTATTGTATTCACGCTTCATGTGATATCTGCTGGCATTGGTTTGTAGAGAAGTGATGTTTACCTCAATTCGTCTATAAGGAGACAAAAATATAGATTCCTGTATTTTTATTCGCCCACCCATCGTGAAGAAAGAGATATGAAGTCCTTCATTCCGCGCAAGTACATTCTTAATTAACGGTGAGCTTTAAAACAAAATTCCAACAGTAAGTGTCTTTAAAAAATTATCAAATTGTGTAAGAAACTGTTTTGCCATGGCAGTATGAATGACGCCATCACTAGTTTTCGATTTCAGATTATAATTTCAAGATGGGAATTCAAGTAAATTCCCCTCCTGACAGATGGTGCCTCGTTAGGGCCCGGGTGTCGTGTGGCATGTACATAGAAGGTGAGAGGTTAAACTGATATAAAGAATATTGCTTCAAGTAACGAATTAAGGGCACCAAAAGGTGAAAGGTTTGAAAAATGGCAAAAAAATGCATTTTTATTTTCTTTTTAATAACTATGATTCCTCATGATCATTTTCACGTAATTTTGTTTTTTATTGTAGGAGCAAAATTGAGTCCGTGACGTAAGAGTTTACATACCTCTGTACGTGTGGTCAGCATACTACTTAAACTTTAATATGTGGGATTTTCCTTTTCCATTTTTTTGACATTTATCAAAACTTAAAATGCTCCTTACGATGCAACTTTTATGCTATCGAAGTGAAATTTTGTGGTTAGAATCCCCAATATATGCTAATTCAAAAAATGCTGTGTAGTTACTAGCCTAAGACACATGTGTTCATTTAAATTGAGATGGAAGTGCATGAGAGTGGATAAAAATAAATAAATCTACCGGTAGGCCTATATATTTTATTAAAAAAATGAAAAATAAGCAGTATCTTACATTTATGAATTTTTTGCATAGCAAGTATGTTTAGTGGAATCATAGACTCTGAATCTCAAATGTTATGAGAGAATATTTAAAAATGCATCATGAGGATTTTTTTAGAAAATATTAAAAAATATATATTTAAAAAATCATAATTCTGAAACTATTCTACTTATATTCACCGAACGTCACACAGAAGCACTCCTATAAGCTTATAATGTATGTGATAACATTTTCAAAACAATCAGATGGGGGAAAAAAAAGAAAAATTGAAATCCACAGTCGATCCCCTTAAAGTAAATACAATTAAAACATAAGTGACGTAACCTAACAAGCACTTGTTGAACTTGTAAAGATGGAGAACTTGAGGTGACATCGCCTGTCGATAACATACTAATTGAGTTTTGAGTCCACCCACTCATATGGAACGCAATCAGATTCAATACAATGAATGGTCACGCTTCAATAGGTATCATTCTAATCGACTCATCGCCTGCCACCTGATGCCCTCGACAGTCCACGTACTTGCTGATAAATCGCTACCTTTGTACTTCCATGTATACACACAATATTCATTCCAAGACGAGGGGATTTTCTATCGCACTGTTTTAAAACATCATATTATTTGGCTAACATTGAATGGAAATGCAAACTGTGAAACTGTGCTACAAGCGAAATACGGCAACTTTGTATGTATTAATGGAATTTATTGACTTTTGTTTTTAAAATACGTTCACTGTTTTGTCCAGACACTTGGCATTGAATAATGACCGATCTAATTTACAACCCGTGTCAGTTTGAATCAATCAGGGTCCAATATCAGCGATATAACCTATTGTTCAAATCAAATTGCCAGAATGTTGAGCTATTCGCATTTATTCTGATTTGTACGCAATAGAACACAGAAGGCCGTCCCACCTAAACATTGTTACACAATAAATTTAATTAAATAATTTTATATAAAATAAGTAGATTATTTACATTTTATTAATATTTCTATTAATATTTGCTGCTAAAAAGGGGGAAAAATAAATAAAGAAAGTTTCGTGCCAACAAATTCAAAACCTAAAACTCCACTGGTCATTAATGTTTTCACTGGAGCGACTTCACTAAGTCCTCCAGCGTCTCAATGTCATGACATTTAATACCAATTGTGCATCTAAACAGATTTATGAACAAATTATATTCATACAAGATGGAGATATTGATATTATTCTCTTAAATGCAATACATTAAAAACTTATAGATGTATTCAATGACCGTATAAATTGTCGTCATGGAGGTACTGCAATATGCATTATATATACGATGACTTGCATCGTCCAGTATGTTGCGTACTGGAACCTGTTTAAGCATCTTGACAGCTAATACATTTGTGGTTACCAATATGGGTTTGTAGTAATTAATCCTAACCATTTGACGGAAGATGTGTTCTACCAACAGGGTCATTAGTTGAGGTGAATTATGAAAATTAACGTTCTAGAGTAGAGCGTCTCATACCGCACTGCCGGCGAGCCGAGAGTCGGAAAGCCAAACAGCACAGAATCAGCCTCACTAATCTAGCAAGTGAACCTTGCACAATTTACATGGTAGTCCATCCGGAGAGCTCAGTTTAATCAAAGCATAAGTTTGTTCATACAGAGGAAACGCTGCATGGGATTTTACACATCAGCCAATATGGGTTGGATATCCCGGAGCATTGCCTCTTCATGAATACATCTGTTTGAAGATACTATTTGCCGGCCGTGAGGTTGACCAGTATTGTTCTCTTTACACATTTGAGAAGAGATGCAAGACTTTAGTGCCTGGGTGAAGGATTCTGAAGGATTAATCTTCACCGAGGTAAACGTACGAAGTTGCTGTTTGGGTACTGTAGTGGTAGGGATAGATATTTGAACCTTAAGATTCTTTGGCTGCCACAAAAGCTGGGTAGCCAGGATAGGGTGCGGGGTTACCAGACGGCCCGCAGTTTGCACATTAAACAATGTGAATTTCTCTATGCCTTGGCCTTAACCGGGTGTCCTTATGGTAAAGGGCCAACGCAAAATGACACAGCGGGGGTCCGGCTGCACCCCGAAAATGAATAATTAAATGACTGATATCTATAACACTTTTAAGTCCCGAGCGTGGTTTGTAGCCTCCACAGCTACAACGGTGTAGAGAAGGCAACTCAAATGGCAATTTTGCGAGCTTCAACAGTATTGTCGAGATCTAACATAAATATAGGTAGGGGCTCAACCAAATTGTCAGTATTCTTAGTAACTTGTCTCACATTTTAAGAGGAAATCCTAACGAGATAATTTCCTTCTGAACTTCTGATATAAGAGTGCTTGAAAAAAGCCTCTTCAACACCTTTTTCAGAGGAAGTTCTTTTTTGTTGATAAGTGTAGTATTCCCATTTTAAGAAAACAAAATACTCCGTTAACTTAAGAGAGTCACCCACTGAAGGATCGTAGCGTACGATGACGATTAACTTTAAATATTCTAAAATTATATCCGAACTAGCGAACCCGGCAGACGTTGTCCTGCCCGAACGTTCAATTCTCGTGTCATGGCCGGACGATAAATATAAAACTTACCTTTTACTATAAAATTCACTAATTAACACGTTTGCAAGGTAACTCCTCACTGCCATCTGTTGTGGCTCAAGAAACGTACATTATGACGTCACATTTTTGTCGCGCGGAATATGTCGGCAATGCAGATAACTATACATCTGACATAAACAAAATTTCTGTAATCTGTTCGCAGTGCCAGCTAACGGGTCCAATTGTAAATCTAAACCATCCAGGGACCCACTCAAACACACAAAAAAGTCATCAAAATCGGTGCAGTCGTCAGACTGTTTTTAATTTCGGATTTCAAGTAAACCTCCACTTCTAATTGTCGGATTTAGCTCAATTTTGGTTTATTTTAATATGATATACTGAGTTTTGTTGTGAAACATAAAACATTGTGATCGCTAGAGCGATTTTTAAATGTTCTCTTCATATGAACTCCTATACGTAATGGTTTGAAGGGTCCAATTGTGAATCTAAAGCATCCAGAGACCGACTCAAACACATACAAAATATTTATTCAAATTCAGTCCAGTCGTTTAGGAGGACAAACGCATACAGAACAATATAAAGATATTCAGCCTCAGCCCTGTCTGAGGGACTAGATACCGGCGCAGCAGAATATGTGCTGGTCGTTTCCGTATAGCACGCGTCGACCGCGACCGGAGTAAAAGAGAAACGCTAGAAGTTGCGGGGACATAAATGTGTACGTCAACTCAATCTTCTACAACATTCTGAGAATGAGAGAGTGGCCTTTTTTGCCGGAAAATATGAATTTAACCAATAGTTATATAGGAAAATTGAGATACTAATATTAAGAAAAAGAACAAAATAGGATGGCAATTTAATAAAAATAATATAATAACAATATTTAAATATAAAATAGAGCTTATATCAAAGATTATGTATTTTTGAACAAAGCCATAATGAAATTAATATTTAATTAACAGGTTTTCAATGGACAAGGCGTTGAGCAATATTAGCTATAAAAATATTAAAATTATTTAATCCGAAATGGGCATAAAGGACGAAATAATAATGATAATAATAATAATAATAACAATAATAATAATATTATTATTAATTTATTATTGTCAGATATTAGATGGTGACTGGGTGATTACTTTTCAATCTCATTGTGTATTAGAATAAACATGTTGGACAATTCAATTTTCTTCTGCTATGATTTATCTGTATCGGCCGCGGTGGACTAGTGGTTATGCTCCTTGCCACTGGTCCCGTGGGTCGCGGGTTCAAACCCTGCCCGGGTCGATGGATTTTTTTAGGATGGAAAAATCCAAGGAGCAACTCCTCCGGGAGGGACTTTAAGCCATGTGTCCCGAGTCTGAAAATTTTCAGGCTCGTAGAAGATACTTAAGCCTGAATGAAAAGACCTCTAAGCAAAATTTACCGAATTTTCCCGTCCTAGTACTACCTTGGTTTCCTAGATGTCAGTATGAACCGGAACGCTGACCACGGACCACTCAAATGACATCTATACGAAAACAAGTGTAAGTTCAAATTCTTCCCTGTAGGGGGAGAGCCCTAAATATCTGTGAAGGGAAACATGGGCTTACAAGACAAGATGATTTATCTGTTATAGTCTTTACATGCCGATTTGATTATAAAATACGATTAGTTATTGTAATTATTGCTGTTATATAGCGTATTTGATTTGTATTCATAGACATAACTATTAGGAACACAAAAACTCATTTTTTTAAAAATTTTTATGAGCTACTCATATATAATATGGAGTATCAGTTTTATACATAAATGGAATATTGTTTGTTTTTAAAAGATAAATAAATACATTGAGTGTGAAAAGTATGAATTTATATATTTATCTCTCCTCATGTTTGACGGTGTCTATTTCTTAGTTTTTTATGAAAAGTGTTTATCTATGGAATATTTTCATTCTTTTTTCACCCATTCAATAAATATTTTACAACGAATATGTAACATTTTACTATAAACTGCATAAAATGCAAACGGAAATAAACTGCTTGAGTGATAACCGGTTCCATTGAACTTCATATTTCCAACGTTCATTTTTAATTAATAACTTCTTTTCCCTCTTGTGAGCATATTTGAATTCGAAGATAATTAACTCATGACACTCACACATTCATGGCCGCACAGACACCTATCCAAATACATATTTTGCATGTATTTCCTATATAATTTACTCCCCTGAAATTATGGTTAATGCTATTTTCCCTCCTTATTCTTGGCTGACGGCTGCGGTTGTCTAGTGAATAAGTTACTTGGCTATAATCCCGAGGGACGCTGGTTCAAACCAGGCAGGGTCGATGGATTTTTAGAACAGTGAAATCCAAGGGAAAAGTTCTCCGGGAGGGAATTTAAGACGTGGATTCGGAATCTAAATATTTTTGGGCTCGTAAAAGAACCTCAAGTCTGAATAAAATACCTCTGATCAAAATTTAACCGACCTTCATCCATCCGAGTAATACCATGTTTACTACTAGATGTTGCCTCGATGCGATGTACTAACCACATATCTCTCGCTGACATATATAGGGAATCAAGCGTAAATTAATTCGTCTGATTAAGTAACTTCCCACAAGGGAAGGACCCATGAAGAAGAAAAGAGATTAATCATCCTCCTCCTTTTTCTTCTTCACGGTTTAGGCTTATTTTCTAGCCTGTTCCGGCTCCAAATTGCTGCTCTTTCCATCTTTTCCTTGGTCTTCCCAAACTTCTTCTTCCTCGTGGTGAATAGTTGTATGCTGCTTTTGGTATTCTATTCTCAGTCATCCTTGCTAAGTGTTCTTTCCAATTTGTTCTGTATGTCTCTATTGTTGTGTTTAATTCCTCTACTTTTAGTTGTTGTCTTATTTCTGTGTTATGTTTTTAATCATATCATCATTCTTGCCCTACTTACTCAACGCTTTCTTTCGGGTTTTCCTACAAAAGTTCCCATATCCCTCTTTCATTCCCCATATATGGCACAATCCCTGCCGATCGCAGTCTACGAGAATACAAGAGTAGTATAAGAATTTAACTTGGAAAGAAAAACGAAAGTAACTACAATAGCATGGATAAGATTTTGCTGAGGATTTTAAAATAAAAATGGAGTAAACATTTACCCTCAGCATGATAACTGAACATCAAAGACGTAATGACAAGTTAGATTTTCACCCAAAGAATGCTGTTATTGAGTGAGTGTTGAGTGATATTCACTCCGTTACATTCCTGTTTATTTTGGAACGTGCGTCACTTAGAGGGGTGACGACATTTCCACAGTGTGGAATGTAAACATTTGACACCTCGACCAACATTTTTCAAAATCTCCGTCTCATTATTCAAACACAAGTTTGCACAGGGATATGCTTGGCATTTACCAATAACAGCTTTCAACTCACAAAGCTGTGGACTCCAACTCATTTCCTGATAACAGGAAATTGTTTGCAGCACAAAAATTGTTACAGGATATTTAATATTTTTAAAGTTTCATCCTTAACTGAAATGTTTTGAAAATGCATATGGTATAAGGAATTTAACAAGAAATCAATTAGCGCCAACAAATGATTCGCTTGCAAACACACATGCATATAGTGCGTAACCCCTATGTGCATGAGCTTCTTAAACATTTTAAAGATTCATTGAGGAAAATTATTTAACGACTGTGTAAAATATTTTATCATAAGTAATACCAAGAGTGATTTCCAAATTTTATCGATAAATTCACGACTCACGAAACGAAGAGTGAATTTATTTAGAGAATTTGGAAATCAAGAGTGACGTTTGTTAGGATTATGTAACGAATAAAATTAAGCTGTTTACTCACAAATAATTATTTAAATATCCATCCATAGTAATTCTCCCCGAAGGCAGGTCCTTCACTAAAAAATTCATTTTCATAGTATGCTTGCAGCTTTACTAGGGAATTGTAAGTGTGGTAGTTTCCCGTTGCTTTCCACACCGGTGAAGATAATGAAGATGATGATAATGATATGGATGAGGAAGATGATGATGGCCATATGATTTCGGGAACCGTTCGGGCCTTAAAGTTTTCCTGGCATTTGTCTTACAGGTGAGGAAAAACCCCGATAAAAACCTCACCCAGAAAAACTGCCCCGACCGGGAATCGAACCTGGGCCCGCTGCGTGACAAGGCAGTACGCTACCTCGAGACCACAGCGGTGGACTATTTAAATATAGTTATTTTAAAATATTTATATATTTAATGTAAATGGCGATGTTTGAAAACAAGTGAGAAACGTTTGTTATGCTTCATATGTTCATCCACTGTAACCAGATCATATTACACTGCCAAATAAATATTATAAGAATGCACCCTAGTGGAGAAAAAATGAAACATCAAACTATATATTATAACCAACATTATAGGTTATTAATTAATTTCTGATGTCCGATGATGTAAATATGTCAATTATATTATTCTGGAACGTAAATTCCTGGGAAATAATACGTTTAAGAAAGTGAAAACAGCGGTTTCTTTTTTCTTGTGGTATAATCAATTGCTACAAATGTTTTTATATTAAATCTCGCAAGCACTATCTGGTTATATTCGTGCCCTATATATATATATATATATATATACCAATCTGGTAGCCACATGCATTTTAGAATTCTTATATCTTAATATATAAATTATTATATTCAACGATTTATTAGAGAGTCAATCACTGCAAAATAATCCTCTGACCTATTAAGAATGTTAAAAAGGAGGAGCTTGATAAAATCGCGTGTTAAAAAGACTGCGGTTGATTGTGAATCAAAATTCATTGAAATGTGATTGGTCATTGACTCCCATTTGGAGCATGAGTTAAATAGTCGTAATTCAAATCTCTATGTTTGAGGAACAACACATTTTGCTCACTGGCATCATATTCCAGACTTCAGTGTCATAAATACTATATGATAAGGGTTCCAAGGTAGACAGACATCCATCCTGAAGGAAGCTATACTTGACATTTTATGCCATGAGAAAAATATACATCAAATTCACCGGTTTTAACCCATACTTTAGTTAAAAATGCGAGTGTGAAGTCAATAGATCTCAAGCACAAATTAATGTAGCTGTGATTTTCCTTTCCCACGGCAGGTTAGTATTTTATTCATCGCTGCACATAGGGGTATTAGCACTCTAAAACCGGTCAAAAGGCAAAATCCCCAAGTAAAGTTAAAATCCAATCAAACCTAATCATTTTCAATATCGATAACCTGCCCGTCCATCGATAGCCAAAACCTTCCCCTCACCTCATGCATCTTTTTTTGCACAGTCAGTCGGAGCCCAGGCATAGTCGGAAACGAATGTACATGATCGTGCGCTCTCGTGTATGAAGTTTACTTCCTTCGCTATTTTTATTAAGTTTAGATAAACAAAACACCTATTGGATGTGGAAGTAGAAACTATGTACTTTATCTTATAATACAATTTTATTCATTTATTGTCTAAATTGTACGTTTAAAGACAGTATTTTTATGAGTAATTTTGTTACCTCAAAATTATGACTTATGAGATATCGATTTTTAATTTACATATGGGGTGTTGTCAAGTTACATTTCTTTTGCAGACGTGAAATAAAGACCAATGACAATTGTGTAACAGAATAACATCGTTCGTCCTCCGTCAATTTTTAAAAACTTGTATCTTAAATTAGTTAACCTATTTCGACCTAACAATTTTTCGTTTTTCTCTATTAGATTCTTTGGAAACAGTCAAGGAATTTACCTGAAGAACATAGTATGACATTCTGAAGTAATGTAAAGGGAAGAAACTGGATGAATATTATTTGTTTATGGAAGCCAAACATGTAGAAATGGCAAAATATCCAGCTGATCAAAAACGTGTTAAGTATTACCGCAAGATATTTAAAAATGACTTCAGAAAAATAAAAGACACCCGCTAGTTATAAAGACGAATGTTTCTTGCAAATCAATGAAAATGGCTTAAATATTGGATTGGATTGCTTGGATGGTCTGCGGAACATACACCAAAACCGGGACGATCACCTAAAAGTATTTCAATAATTAAGTGTCCGCAATAAGCATCGAAATCTCAGTAACCACGAGAGCAGGTATCTATTGAGGAGTTTACGTATGCAGCTGGCGTGGGTCAGCGCACTTCCATTGATATGTCAAGTTAATAAAATTAATGGTTTCCTCGCCAACAGGAGCTATAAAATTGCGCAAAGTTATCACTTCTGTCCAAAAGCAAACCACTGAAATGGTTAAAATACATACAACGCAAGAAACACTGGCTATTTTTGTAGAAGGCGATTTCAGCGGAAGGCTGTGGAAAGTACTACATGTGGCTAACAAGAGCATCTGCCCTTGCTATTACCTTATAAAAAATACAAAGAAGGTGTGTTATCCCAATGAGGAATCGATACAAAGGGCTGAGATTCAACTACAAACATTACTTGACACATGTATTGCTCCTGAACAAATATGTGGCAGAGGCTGTAGATCTGTTCAGAAAAGAGACAACAAAATATGATGTTGATATCTAAATCGGGCTGTGACGAATCGCAACAGACGCAATTTAAACAAAAATTTCACAACAGTACCAACAGGGAAGCAAATATTTTTCAAAGCTCCTTTTGTTCTTTTTGGATTGGTTGTTATGACTCATGGAGAACGGAAGAAAATTATGTGGCAAAACACAGTCCCTCCCTGTTTCAGATTATGTAAACCCACAAGTATACATTTTGTCAATGAATAAAAAAAAATACCAAAAACGAAGTCGCATACATCGAAAATCAAGCTGCATATCTGATACAAACAGAAGGTCCACTCCAAACGGGATATGCATATGAAAATTAATATGATGCTCACAATGGTAGATGGGAAACTTTGCAATGCTGCGACTGATACTACATCCACCATGCGATGCTATATTAGCAGACAGACAAACATTTTTAATACATTGATTGAAGCAGAGGAAGTCAGTGTCGAAGCAGTGAAGTTTAGGCTGTCTATTATGCATTAAATAATACGCTTCTTCGAATCGCTAATTGTATTATGGTATAAAACACCACTGATAGTGTAGTGTGGGAAGCGCGTATTGCTGAAGACATAAACATTATTAAATAAACAATATCAAAATGCTTTCAAAGAAGTAATGGGTCTCCTCGTAGACATTACCATACGGAGATTTATGAATACAAATGAGGACGACATATCCAGACGATTTTTTGCCGACCCAAAATGTTCTTCTCGAATCACTGGGGTCAATGTGAAGTTAGTTAAACGATCTAAAGCAATCCAGAAAGTGATTTCGAGTGGCAACAATATTCATACTGAGACATTTGATGTATTTGCCCGTAAAACTCCAAAACTGTTCCGTACAAAGAGTTGTATATCCTACGTCACCAACGATTCACAAAGTTTTAATGAATTGCATCGAAATATTATCTAATGCAATTCTACCTATCGTCAGTTGTCGGAGGAAGTAGGTGAGGCCCGCAACAAGTACATACGGTAGTATACAAAATATAATTTGTTCGTAAATTTTACGTGTGGATTTTAAAAGAGACATACTACACAAACTGTTACTAAGTTCAGACCCATATTTAAGTTATTACAGACGAAGGCATCATACGAAAAGTGTCCCATTTTCGCAAGAGGGAATCATTATAGTGGTCGGAAGCCTCTAGTTGAAAATAATAGCGACAAAACTATAGAGGAAAGCAAAAATAGCAATGGAGACAGTTTGACACTGAATAATGATACATTGTAATATATTTCGTGCCTAGTTTGTATATTTCGTAAAAAAACATAATTAAGGTATTTTTTATCAGATTACAAAACAATTGACCTGTTGTTTGAGTACAAATACTTCTATTGCACCGATTATAAGATCTCTGGCAGAAATTAGATTTCTGAGGATTATGGCTGGCTGTACGATAATAGACCGAAAACGAAATGAAAATATACGAAGAGAACTAATATATATTCAAACTATTAGATATAATTACACAATACAAAGATGAAAGGATGGACCACATCAATATAATGGATAACAATAGAATTCCGAAACAGACTGTTCATTACAAACCACTAGGATGAAGAAATGTTAGAAGACCCAGTAAAAGATGGACAGACCAATTCTAGCATGAGATCGGAACAGACCAGCAAGTCTAATCCATCATGCTGCTGCTGCTGATGATGATAAGATCTCAGGTTATTAGCGCACGTTTTAAATCTGAACATGAAACGACCGGAACATTTTGTTATTTCAAGTTAGAGGTGGGGTGTGGGATACACGACATTTCTTTTCTTCCGAAGGAAGACATAGTCAATTTTGTTTTGCTATTAAAATTAATCAACACGATCCGGGTTTGAACTGGGTTCCAGAGACGATCATGGTAACTACTAGTCCATCGAGACTTCTGTTTTTTCATCAAATTAGTTTATAATGTTTATATAAAATTGACACTCGGATAGCAAAAACGCACTACTATTCCACTTCAGTTATGGCAGGCGTTCGTGGAGATCCGGAATTCCGCTTGTACGAGACATTATAGCAAGTCTTGGCGATTTATCCTTTTCAAACGAATCGTAAGTAATAGACACGTTCTTTCCTATTAAAATAATTATCATGCAGTACACAGTTGTATTAATGTGGTCGATATAAAAGTGATTCAGTTTATCAGGGCAATACTTCACTGCAGACTGGTGTGGACAGTATTAATATTTATAGGACCTAAACAAAAGTACCTAAATGGTTTTCAAGCATTGGTATTCTTTCTTGTAGCAGGTTAAGTAATACTGAATTACAAACTATCTTAAATGCGCAATTAAAATTATATTTAGTTTTTGAAAGTTCAAAAAATAATTTAAAAATGGCTAAAGATTAACCTTCCGGCTTGTAGCGTACTGCCTTAAAAAGTCGAGTTCCTGGTGTAAGTCAATTTCATGAGCAGTAAAGTTGTAAGCCTATAATTGAACTCATGAAATGAGTTAAAAAAAGTTTAAATTTTCAGCAATGAAATACGCTAAAAAAAAACAATTTTATATATTGTAGCAGGTGTGGCTGGGTAGGTGTTCACGTAGTTTTGGCGTAAATAATTCACACAGATGCCATGTAATATTTTTAAAATCACTTTATTTAATTCTCCAAAATATCGGTAACAGTTTCTTCACAATTTCCACTCACAATTAACTCTGTTTCAAAGTTTATCTGTTTCACAATAATTTTATAGTTTCACATGTCTTCACTCACTGTAACTCTCCCTTGCTCTGTTCACTATACCACTATTCAAACAAAACTGACTAGCCTCCGTCCTCGCCACATATTATGTAGGCAGCGAGGAATTTTGTAGCTTAGGTTCGAGACACTTCGAAACATAGAAGCCTCTGGCCACCGATCTTTCCCGAAAGGGTAGTGAGATATTGGATGGAGACGTCTGGAATGACAGCCAAGACATTTCGGTGGTTCGCGCGGGTCTTTCAACTCGCGATTCAGCAAATCTATTCCGACCAATGCGAGATCACTATTCTCGCGTACACGCGATATTTAAACTTCGTTATTACGACGTGCCACAATATTTACACAGAGCTGCAAACAGTCAGCGTGCTCGGCATTCATAAGTTACCGGGCAGCAGGGAGTGGGCGTACTCTGAGACTCATTGAAGGATTTTGCGGATGCTGACGCTAGACTGGGTTGGCGTTTTGTTTTTTTTTTGCCGCCTTTCCGACATCGTAGTCACAGTGAGTTCAGTGACTCACATAAAATGGTCGAATGCAGCATAATGAGTGTATTTTATTGTCGGATGGTACAAAGGATTGTTTAAAAATGGAAAAAAATCTGGTTCAGTGCCAAGTTAGAAGAAATCGTGCTCCAAGAGAATTCTTATTCAAGTAAATCTCGATTATATTCGTTCGAAAATTGAATGAAGTCCTAAAACAATCATGGGGTCTAGTTCAAGAAGATGAAATATCAGAATGATTCGTGTTAAGAACACTTACAATTTGAGGTTTTATCCACAAAAATTTGATGTGTTCACAGGTTTTCTTAGGTCTTCCTTTATTCCTCCTTTCCATTGGGATCCTTCGGGAATTTTTAATCTCCCATTTAACTGTAGCATTATTGCAATGCATATTAAATAATTATTTATTGTAATCAATATAAATACTTACGATAATTTTAGTGATGCAGAAGGAGAACAAATTAATTAGAGATTAACAATATTTGTAAGAATGTGAAATTAGTGTGTGAGCAAACAAATGCGTAATTTATTTGTAAAATGAAAATTCTAAATTGATAATGAAGTAAGAGTTAAGAATAATAACTCGTTATTTATTGATGTCAGAGGAAATGGACCAGACTCCAGTCACAACTGCCAGGTCTGAGATCAGTCGACATGATAAAAAATATCGAAAGAGAAAAACAAGAGAGGAGAGATGCTTGTTACCGCATCATTCCAGAAAGGAAATTGCAACATTTCCTCACAATGTGAAGACCAACTAGTGATTACAAGTATCAGCATGCAATATTTCAGTCTGACGTCGTTCCGGTCAAACAACATGACAGTCTGAAAATATTTAAAAAAAATGTGTAGTCTTGTGATACTTTTAATTTCAGTTTATGTTGAAACTGAGGCAGGAAATAAACATCAATAAAACTAAATACATGGTCACATGTAGAAATTAATTATACAGAGTGAGTCTAAATTCCCCTTACATGGTTTGAGGACTTGTAGTAAGGACCAAGACAATTAAGTTTAGCACAGGAACTCGTGTCCGGAAACGTACCAACTCTCCGCTACACGCAAAATCAACACACATGCTTTTTCGATGCCACTCTGTAGGATAGTCTTGTGTCGGGTAGTCCACACGCCATTCCACGCTCCTCTGATAATTCCATGTACAGTTGTCCACTGCAAGTTTGTTTACGTGCTTTTAAGTTGAATCTGTGATCAGCCCAGAGACGTTTGGACTTGCACAGTACACTAGTAATCCTTCACTACAGTACAAGGTATACTTACTTCAATGGTACTATGTTGCTGTTATCCATGGCATACACGTTTGCAGAATACGCAGACATGATATTATTGTACGGCGAGGCTCGGTGTAATGGCAGGGCTGCTCATCAACTGTATGCAGACCATGCACCTTAACACTCACTGTTTGCTATTGTGTATCAGCGGGGTTCATTCACTGCCAACAGGGCCGCCTGTGCTGCATCACGACGGCGCCGCACACCCGAGTTTGAAAAGGATGTACTCCATTTAGCTGCGGCGGATATTGGGGGACCATGAATTGGTAATCGTGTGAACAATAACATTGTACGGAGGTACCGCATCTTTGTTGAAGTCTGTGGTAGTCACATCCAGCCCTTCTTGTAAGTGGTTCCAGACGACAGCAGCAGACGTCGGAGAGAGCAACATGTGTTGCAGAGGTATTTTGTGTGTAATGGAAAAGCGGTATGTTTCCGGACATTAGTTTCTGTGTTAAATTTAATTGTCTTGGTCCCTTCTATAAGTCCTCAAACTTTGTAAGGGGAATTTAGATTCACCCTGAATAATGGGTTAAGTGTTTGGATATCTTTGAACTAAAAAAGTTGAACATCATTGTGGCGTTTAAAATTAATAAAACTTTGCAAAATATGATAAAGAATAATTAAACCAAAGTAAAAAAAAAGGAACAATTATCGGGTGTATATAAGTTAGAGTGTGACACATGCGGCAATGTCTTTTATTTCTCGTATAAAAGAACATATGAGATCAAATAACAGAAATGTAGATACTTCAAAATAAGCTAACCATCTTCTTCAATACGATCATTGTTTTATTTCAAATTTTAAAGTTATACATGTTTGTAACAAAGGAAAAAACTAGATCTATTATAAATTGTAGAAATACATAAGTTGAAGAAGAGAAATAGGCTGTTAAATTTCCAACTGGATTTATATTTGAGCCTTTCGTATGTGTTTCCTGAAGTAGTCCCCGCCAGGAGAACCGAATGGTGGACTATTTGACCTCCGGAAAATTTTACGCCAGTTGAACCCATGTCTCCATTTTCTGACGGTTGTATTTTTACGGTGAAAGATCGTCATTCTTTCGAACAAGGTACTTTTTTCGTCTGGCTTATCACCTTCGACCAGTCCGGCATGGGTAACCCTATCGGCAGCAATTCTACCGCCAGCATAGATCTCGGGATCATTTAAGCACGCAAGCCACTCCACCACGACAAGGTAAAGAGTATAACGGTAGTGGATTTAAACTCTATAAAATTTGTGCTTTAATGAACATCATAGTTAAAGCGACTGCATATTTAACAAATTATATTAGTGGTTTAAATTTGTAAACACTGAATCAGTGTGCTATTATATACTTATGGAGGTTGATTGATAAGGAATCCATTGCTTCAGGGTTGGTTGTAGTTGATAACTAGTTAAATGCTTGTCTTTGATTTCAAAAGTAACAATCTTTTTGATGTGGGTTTATTTTTAATTAATCCAATACTTTTTAGCTAAATATATGCATATAAGATACAAAATAATAAACAAAGTTATCTGTTATAGATACAAAGATAAAGTACAATATAACATTTAAGAAAATTAAAAGATTCAAATCCGGGTATAAATCAAGAATTTTGATTCCTTCGAAAGATAACTAAAACCGTGTGTCCCGTGTCGTGGATTTACATAATGTAAAAGTCAGAAATAAAAAGTCTCTGAGAAGCATATCTCTGCCTTTTCACGCTCAGATTTCGGAGAGCGTCGTTAAATGAAAATATTATTAAATAATAACATATCTAGTGGTATGCTAGCCCAATAAGCATGATCAATATTTGAAATCTCTCCCTCATGTTGGACCAAACCACTGACGGAAGTTTACTTCTGGAAGAAGTCACCTAAAGTCTCTCTTTTAACATCTGACATACCACCTGAGAGGTTTTACCTACTTGAGTTACTGGAGTAATTTTTGATCACGTAGGAGATGTCACTAGGATATTGCACCGGCACAGTTATTTTCTGCCAGACATCAAATCTGACGAACATTCACAGAAATGTGAATAATTCGGCGAATAACCACTGAGTTAAAGGCGCATGCTTGTGGACCAATTGTCGATAAATTTGATTCTATCATTGAAGCATACGTTTATATCGAAACATTATCTTTTATGTTTCCAAAAATCTAAAACAGCAGTGCACTAGGAATTATTCTACAACGTTAACATGTATTTTTGTTTGGAGAAACAGTGTCTTCAAGGCCAAATTTATATACTGGGTAAGTTAAGTCTACCAACCTAACATACTACCCTTTTGACTTCGTTTCAAGGTCCAGGTCGCTACCCATTTCAGAGACTTAAAGTTTCCATAGTTTTACTATTCCATCCATAATAATTCTTCCCGAGGGCAGGTGTTTCACTGCAATCATAGCATTTTCATGCTATGCTTTGCAACTTTACAAGGGAATTACAGGTGTGGTAGTTTCGCATTGCATTCCACACTGGTGAAGGATGATGATGGTTATGATAAGGATGATGTTGATGGCCGGATGATTTTCGGGGACCCGTTGGACCCTAAGCGTCCTGGCATTTGTCTTACAGGCGAGGAAAAACCCCGATAAAACCTCACCCAGGAGCCTGTCTCGACAGGGAACTGAACCTGGGCCCGCTACGTGACAAGGAAGCTCGCTACCTCGAGACCACAGCGGTGGACAGTTTCACCATTAAGGTTAAGAAAATAACGATGTCTGTTAGTTGAATTTCACGTCATGCTCTGTATTGTCTTATTTATGTTTTATGTACTGTGTAAAATAAAATAAAAAAGCCGCAGTGACTAAACATTGTAAATTGGATTATTTACTTCACTATGGCATTGGCGAGTAAATTACACTTAATTTACGTGTAAAATACGTAGTGTAGAAAACAGCGTTTTACATGAATTATAAACAAAACAAATATTTAATTTTGAAAAATGAAACACCAGCAACTTAATTTCTAACTTCAATTAGTATTCTTCAATAGAGGATATTAACGTCCTCCGCCCCGAAGAAAAGTTAAATAAGATATATAGCCCTACTCATTCGCGTGCTTAATGGGTTTCTAGGCAGCCAAATTATTTTTTTTTGGGACGTTCAAAAACATTTGGGGGGTTTACGGGGACCTGAATTTTGTCAATTATAATTTTATTTTCACGTTTAATGGGTTTATAGGGATTAAAATAGCAAATTTTCAAGAAAAAATTTAGAGAACATTTAAGGTTCTTTTTAAGCAAGATATCATATGATACCTTTGGTCTCAACCATGTTTTTATTCCTTAATTGATGCTTCCATATAAATAATACAGTTAGAAACAAAAACACAAAATTAAACTCTGAAGTTGTTAACCTATCATAGTGAGTTTGAATTATTAACAATGCGAGAAAAAAAATTAAACGCTTAAGGTATAGTGTATGATATCCAAGTATGCAGTAGGTTAAATAAAATGTCATGTTTCACATATTTCATTCGTCATCGGTACTTTTTTAAATTAATATGAAATATCATAATATTATTTTTTATGAGCCACTACGATTTAATTGATTTTAACAGGTAAAATATAAAATTCTTATTTTTAGTTACCGGTACAGGTATATTCTATTCTATAGTATTCTACCCTAGGGCAGATCTTTTACTGCAATCATAGCATTTTCATGCTAAGCTTTGCACATCTTTACTAGGGAATTATAGGTGTGGTAGCTTCCCGTTGCTTTCCACACAGGTGAAATGATAAGGATGATAATGATGACTGATGGTTTTTTTACGACCATAGGGCCCTAGGCTTCCTGACATTTGTCTTATAGGTGAGGGAAAACCCCGAAAAAACCTCTCCCAGGAGCCTGTCTCGACATGGAATCGAACCTGGACCCGCTACGTGACAAGGCAACACGCTAATTGGAGACCACGGCGGTGGACTACATGTATATCAGTGTTCTGAAAATACTTAACATTTTGTAAATATGAATATATTCAACCACATAAGACTCGTTACATCTGAATTAGTACACAATTTTATAATGCTATTAATATAATTAATTAGCGCTAATGCATTGTTAGGTAATTGATTTTGTATATTCTTTTTTAGCTTTTTCCCTTCACATTTTGTGTAAATAAATTATTTTATTATTAATATCTGATAATATAATAAGAAATTATGGTCTATGCAAATATAGGTTTTCTAGAAATAGTATGTCATTGTAACTTCTACATTCCAAGAAAATGAATTTAAAAACAGTCAACAGAAACAGAAATTAGCAAAACACAACAGATTACTGACAATATATAGTTAAAAATTATCACACATTTCACTTTTCACTTTAAGGGAGTAATAAATATGCACCACTTGTTTTCTAATTTTTAAATGAAAGGGGATTCCTATTCCCGTTATGGACAAAAGACAAGTTAGAAAATACTCTTCACTTTGGTGGACGAAGCTGAAATGTTATGTAATTTATTAGTTAATTCTGCTAGTTTCTTATATCTCTTTGTAAAAAAGCAGGATTTTTTTGGGGATTTAACACCCGTCAGAGATTTTATATGCATATTCTTCTATGGGCTCGAGGGCACTCCTATGTTGTATTTTTAATACTAGCTTCGCCGAAACAACATTTAGTACACCTATTATTCTCAATTTTCTCATGAACAAAATTAAATTATCCAAATACGGAGTAAACTATGAAGTGATCTGCCACTGTGATTCATTATTATTATTATAAAATATTTATGTCACCAATTAAAGATGAATATTAAGTTTTATTACGATCCGCTAAAACACTCAATTATTAAGTTCCCTTAGCTTATATTTACAGTTATCAGAAATAAGATTCTAGACTGTAATGCCACTAATTTGAATGTTGTTCTAAGAGCCTCCAACCATCATGTATTATTTCATTAGGTATTACATTAAAATGTTTATTAACTTTATATTTGTGAAGAGGAAGACGTGATTGAGTCATAAATAGTATTTGGAGACCCATTAATTTTATCAATAACCAATGCTTATATTTCAGCTTACATATTCAATGAGATTGCCTTGTAAGCATGAAATTGTAATTCTGCATCAGCAAGATCCTGTTCAAATTCCTTAATTTTATGTGAAATAAGAATTGAAGAAAATATATGGATTGTTGGAGGTTTTAACCTATTATACCTTAAAGATGAAATTAAACCTCATAGGAACGCACCACATTATTGAGTAACACTGTGCAATTGGATCTGGAAGTAAATATCAATAAAACTGAATATATATATATATATATATATGATCTCACATAGAAATACATTATATAATGGAAATGGACAGTTAATGACAAATGAGGGAAATTTTGAGGAGGTTAATTATAAATAGGAATGAGATGCAGAAAGAAGTTAAACATAGTCTCAATTCTGGAAATGAGTGCTATCATACATTACAGGGTTTCTTGATGTCCCAACTCCTTTCAAAAAAACGTTAAACTGAAAACATATAAAACTGTTATTCTACCAATTATAATTATTATATGGATGCGAATCATGGACTCTTACTTTAAGAGAGGAAATGAGATTACGAGTATTTGAGAATAAAGTGCTTAGGAAAATTATTGGACCAATGAGAGATGAACAGACAGGTGAATGGAGAAGACTTACATAACAATGAACTACGTGGTCTGTATGAGAAGCCAGATATAATGAGAACAGTTAAGTCTCGTAGACTGCGATGGACGGACATGGGGCACGAATGGGGAATGAAAGACGTGCATGGAAGCTTCTTGTAGGAAAACCAGAGGGAAAACGCCCTGTTGGTAGACCAAGAATGAGGTGGGAGAATAACATTAACTATTACTTAAGGGAAATAGATATACAGGGAATGATTGGAAAACATTAGTTCAGGATAGGGATGTATGGAGAGCTTATGTTCGCGCGGCCATGAACCTACGGGTTCGATATTACCAGTGAGTTAGTGATTTTTTCCTATAAAAGAATAATATTATACATTTTTACATTAATTACAGGTTTTACGCTCATTTTACACGTTGGGCCTACATCAATACTTTATAAGCTGTAGCTTTAATTCTTAATTTGTATTGTATTGTATGCCCATGTTTTTCCCTTTACAGAGATTTAGGCGCTCTCCCCTACAGGGAAGAATTTTAACCATACTAATTTAGTTACACTTGTTTTCGTATAGATGTCATTTTGTGTGGTACGTGGTCAGCGTTCCGCCTCATACTGACATCTAGGAAACCAAGATAATACTAGGACGGGAAAATTCGCTAAATTTTGCTTAGAGGCCTTTTCATTCAGGCTTAAGGATTTTTTACGAGCCTGAAAATCTTCAGACTCGGGACCCACGGCTTAAAGTCCCTCCCGGAGGACTTGCTCCTTGGATTTTTCCGTCGTAAAAATCCATCGACCCCGGCCGGGTTTGAACTCGCGACCCTTGGGACCAGAGGCAAGGAGCATAACCACTAGTCCACCGCGGCCGACATAATTAATTTGAATTATTCAAATTAATATTTTTATCTGTTATATAACAATGCAATGACGCTTTCTCTACACACTAACTCACAGAATTGAGTATACAAACTGTCTCGAAAATTATGATAATGAATAACAGAATGAGATGAAATGTTCACAGTATAAACAACTTTTATAAAGTAAAACAGTTTGCAGCAATACCAATATTTCTTATTTATTAACATTGTATATTAAATACAACAAAAACCAAGGACACAAGATTGAACATACGCTTAAGATACTCGGTGAGTACTGACTTCTCCTCGTGCAAATGTCAACAACATTTTTAATTACTTTCCTCTGTACCTGATCTCAGTCTGACTGAGAATCTGTGGTGGGAGTATGAACAATTCCCAAGAAAATAGTCCAAAAAACCAAAGTATATTTGAAAAGAGTACTTCAAGAAGAATAAACCAAAATAGTCTGTTCCTTGACAACGAAGTTGGTGGAAATAATGCCAAGGAGATTAGATGCAGTTATCAAAACCAAAGGGCATGCAAATGGAATACTGAACCTTGCACTAAATTGTACTGTAAATTTAAGTTTTTTATTTGAGTGTTTTAATTTGAATTGAATAATTGTGAATATTTTAGTTGCGCCTTATTTTATTTAGAAAATTTTTGGACCAAAGAAAGATGAACAGACAGGTGAATGGAGAAAACTACATAACAATGAACTACATTGTCTTTATAGGAAGCCAGATATAATAAGAACAGTTAAGTATCGTAGACTGCGATGGGCAGGACATGTTGCGCGTATGGGGAATGAAAGACGTGCATGGATGCTTCTTGTAGGAAAGCCAGAGGGAAACTCCCAGTTGGTAGATCAAGAATGAGGTGGGAGAACAAGATTAACTATGATTTTAGGGAAGTAGATTATACAGGGAATGATTGGAAAATATTAGCTCAGGGTAGCGATGTATGGAGAGCTTATGTCCGCGCGGCCATGAACCTACGGGTTCGATAGTGCAGTAAGTAAGTAAGTAAGTAAGTTTACTAACGATTCCAAATAAATAAATGAGCTTTTCATTATTGCGTTGTATTTGCAGAAATACATGAGATTTTGCTGTTTTAGAAATACAATGCATTACAATGTAATGATAATTCAACATTAAACACAAGATCACACCATAATCTCTTACTTCACGTTGTTACAAACAGAACGTATCACCAGTTCACATCTTATAGGATACCATCTACAATTCCCGCAACTAGAATTCCCTACTGGAAGAAATCAGGGACTTGCCAATATTAAGAAAAGTTCTAAATTAATATACATTTATATTTGCTTTACCGTAGATTCAAATATTACCTTGACACTTATACGTGTAAAATATGCAAACAATTAATAGTCCTACTTTTTTGTCTATATATTTTTTTAATTTATCACGTCAGCACCACCCGGGTCATATAAAGAACACAAACTGTCGGGGGATGACATAAAATCTGGATCATATGAGTGATACATACTTTTCTCGACTACATAGCGTCGTGGAGGATTTAATCAAATGAGAGATCAGCTCAATTCGGAGCCACCTCCGAAACAACACAAACCTTTAATAGAAGACACGGCATTCACTCATACATTCATTCTGGAGAAGATTAATAAGATATGGATTAATTATGATAGCCCAATGATGTTCGGGGACTATTTGGACTTTAAAATTTTCTAATATATGTCTTAGTGGCTAGAATAAAATTAACATTGTTCCCACCGGGAATAATTCCTTCTAAGGAATGGTTTGACCGGGAATCGAACTAGGGACCTCATGGACAGTAGTCAGAACCGCTGACCACTAACCCATGAGGCTGGTCATAAATAAATAATTATTGTTATTATTATTGTTATTACTATTATTATTATTATTGTTGTTGTATTGTATATATGCGTGGGAGATGCGATACAATAGCTGTATAGCGTTAACCAGTTTAAACTTTACGATGTATTTATTGTGATACGAGCATCCGACAGACTGGTGTTTATATAAAAGAATGCGATGGTGGGTCGCGAACCTGGAGTTGGTGTGAAGTTATAATTCATATGGGACTGACGTCAGGGGTTGGCGTTCAGCAGAAGACAAGGAGCAAGTTTAGCGAGGAACATTTGGCGCACTAATTACTAGCACCGTAGGGTTGCCTTCACCAGCACACGGCAGAAAAACAACAGCCCAGATGGCAGATGTTCATTTAGGGCACTAAACTACAAGCGACCCTATACCTCAATCTGCATTCACACCACATCAATTCTACCCGCCACTATAGTAAAGTAGAACACTTTATTGCTCTTCAGTACTCCAGTAATAATAATAATAATAATAATAGCCAAATAATAATAATAATAAAATAACTAATAATAATATGCCTAATAATAATACGATAATAAAAAATAATAATAAGAACTAAGTCACAGGCTCTATCGTACCTGTAGGTTCATGGTTGCGCGGACATAATCTCTCCACACATCCCTATCCTGAGCTAATGTTTTCCAATGATTCCCTGTATAATCTATTTCCCTCAAATCATGGTTAATGTCATTCTCTCACCTCATTCTTGGTATATCAACTGGCGGTTTTCCCTCTGGTTTTCTACAAGAATTTCCATGCACCTCTTTCATTCCCCATTCGTGCCACATGTCTTGCCCATCGCGGTCTACGAGACTTAACTGCTCTTATTATATCTGACTTCTTACAAAAACTATACAACTTACTGTTATTCATTTTTCTCCATTCACACGTGTCTTCATCTTTCTTTGGTCCAAAAATTTTACTAACAACTTTATTCTCGAATAATCGTAATCTTCTTTTCTAGCTTTAAGTAAGAGTCCATGTTTCGCATCCATATAATATAACTGGGAGAATAACAGTTTTATATATTTTCAGTTTAACGTTTTTTGAAAGCAGTTCTGTAATGGATAATAGCATACATTTTCAAAATTGAGCGTATGTTTAATTTAATTGTGCATTTAATAACAGAAATATAATAATAATAATAATAATAAACTAAACAATAGAATTCCGAAACAGATTCTTCATTAGAAACCACTAGGACGAAGAAATGTTGGAAGACCTGAAAAGATGGACAGACCAATTTTAGCATGAGATCTGAGCAGACCAGCAGGTATACTCCTTGATGCTGCTGCTGATGATGATAATAAAGTAACTCACTGTTACTAAACGAATCCAGAGGTTCATGGTCGAGCGGTTATACATAGCTGTCCTGAGTTAAAATTTTTCAATCATTCCCTGTATAATTCACCACACTCGAATTGCGGTTAATAGTATTTTCTATACTAATTATTGGCTTACCTGTTAGATACTTTGCCTCTTCTTTCTCCCAAGACACATGCCCTATCCACCGAAGTCTGAAATACTTACTTGTTCTTATTACATTAGGTTTATCATAAAGATCACATAGCTCACTTATTTATCGTTCTTCATTCTCCTGTCTTTTCGTCTTTCTTAATAACAGTAATAATAATAATAATAATAATAATAATAATAACAATAATAATAATAACTGTAATAATAATAATAATCTTCTTCTTCCTAATAATAATGTATAGGATTTTCATCCTGTTTATTTCCAAAATCACTCCTCGGACGAAGACGTATTGGATGTGCAAACTGCGTTCACTGTCTATCCTTCTCTTGGCTGGTCGTCCTCTTGTTCTTCTCCCGGCCATTGTTCTATCTTCTTTAGCTCTTTTTGCAAGTCGGTTGTCTTCCATTCTTTCTATATCCATCCACAGTAATTCTGCCCGAGGGCAGGTCTTTCACTGCAATCATAGCATTTTCATGCTATGCTTTGCAGCTTTACTAGGGAATTATAGGTGTGGTAGCTTCCCGTTGCTTTCCACACCGGTGAAGGATCATGTGATAATGATAAGGATAATGATAATGATGGCAAGATGATTTTCTATATGACCCTTCCAATATTTTCTTCTATCTATAATAAATTTGGTTATGTCTTGAATATGACATTTCTCCCTAATTTCTGTGTTGTGTATTTTATCAAATAATGTTTTCCCCTGAATAGTTGTTAAGATCTTCATTTCACATGTGCGTATTATTTGTTTAGTTTTTGTTGTATCAGCCCTAGTTTCTGCTTCATATACGATAACTGGTCGAACTATCATTTTGCTTTCTATTGACATATGTTTCTTGCGCCAAATTAAATCCTTCATACATCCTGATGTCCACCGCTGTGGTTTCGAGGTAGCGTGCTGCCTTGTCACGCAATGGGCCCGGGTTCGATCCCCGGTCGGGACAAGCTTCCTGCGTGAGGTTTTTTCGGGGTTTTTCCTCACCTGTAAGATAAATGTCAGGAAGCTTAGGGTCCAACGGTCCCCGAAAATCATCCGGCTATTCATCATTATCATCACCATCCTTCACCGGTGTGGAAAGCAACGGGAGCTACCACGCCTATAATTTCCCTAGTAAAACCTGAAAACATAGCATGTAACGCTATGAGGTGCAGTGAAAGACCTGCCCTCGGGTAGAATTACTATGGATGTCACTGATATAATCCTGATATTTGGTGCTGCTTATAGGCGCTTTTTCTTTACTTCTTTACTTCCTTCGTATTAAATTGGTTTGTGTTTGTTATTAAATACACCTAAATAATTAAATTCGGATACTTGTTCTATAATGTTGCCTTTCAGTTCTAATTTTGCATCTAACTGGTTCTTTTGATATTGTTAAGCATTTTGCTTAGTTTGGTATTAATTTGGCATTTTATGTATTGGTTCTGGCATTTTATGTTAAAAAAAATAAAAGGTAGCAGTAATAAAAATAATAGCATATAAATACAAATAATAATAATAACAGTAATAACAATAACAATGCGAAAGAATAATAACAGTAATTGTAATAATAATAATATTATATTATTAATAATAATAATAATAATAATAATAATATTATTGAATAAAAGCGGCTTGCAAAAAGAGCTCAAGAAGATAGACCAACGGACGGGAGAAGAACAAGAGGAAGACCAGCAAGAGATGGATAGACAGTGAATGCACATCCAGTACGTCTTCCTCCGAGGAGTGATTTTGGAAATAAACAGGATGAAAATCCTACAACTTAAGTCTAAGAAGAAGAGAAGAAGAAGTAATAATAATATTAATAATAACATTATTAACAATAATAATATCAATATAATAATATTAATAATAATAATAATAATCCATCCATAGTAATTCTGCCCGAAGGCAGGTCCTTCACTGCAATCATAACATTTTCATGCTATGCTTGCAGCTTTACTAGGGAATTGTAGGTGTGGTAGCTTCCCGTTGCTTTCCACACCGGTGAAGGATGATGATGATAATGATAGCCATATGATTTCGGGGACCGTTTGGGCCTTAAAATTTTCCTGACTTTGTCTTACGAGTGAGGAAAAAGCCCGATAAAAACCTCACCCAGAAAAACTACCTCGACCGGGGATCGAACCCGGGCCCGCTGCGTGACAAGGCAGCACGCTACCTCGAGATCACAGCGGTGGACTATAATAATAATAATAATAATAATAATAATAATAATAATATATATTATTATTAATAATAATAATAGTAAAAAAAATAATAACAATAATTATAGTAAAATAATAATAATAATAATAAAAACAGTAATGATAACAATAGGCCTAATAATAAAAACAGTAATAGCGATAATAATAATAATAATAATATATAATAATAATAATAATAATAATGCAGTAATAATAATATTTTAATATATTTATTCAATATTTTATTAAATTAAGAATAACTATTGTGGATGAGTTCTGTAAGAATTACAATAAAATTTGAATTAAAAGCAAACTGAATTTAAAATAAAATTGTACCTTTGTTACATTTGGAACAATATCTGAAAAACACTTTGAGATAATGGTTAAAGCGAATCCAATAGTTTTACTCGTATAGTAGATGTAGTAAGCATGTGTTTATTAGGAAAGTAAGCCTATATATTTTACGGCAAGTGGAGGAGTAATCAAGCTCGAATAACAGATGTCAGAGCAAAATTTGTCTGCCATTTCCAGTCCAGTGTATGAATTGTGATGCTAATGACATTAGCTGTTAGAAAGTGTAGTTAAAAAGTCATAAATCAAGAGATAAAGTGTCAAAGTATATTTAAATATAAGTATTATGTAAGTAAGCTAAAAGAGCAGCATCCTTCAAGTGATCCCTCATTTTGCAGTTTATATGAAATTTGATTTCGTAACTGAAAATTAATTTGTCAGAAAACAGAATCATTATTAGTGCGATGGAAAGTGAAAAACATAATTTCGGTTCACCTTCGTTAGATTGGACTACATTTTAGCGTAGTCGGTTAAGAGAATACGCTACAAGCCGGATGTGATCAGGGTTACTCCGGCAAGGGGAAATTAATATCTGACGTATGATAAAGCAGGGCTGATATCTTATTTTTTTTTATTATTGATTTCGTACATCTCAATGATGGATAAATCATATTTGAAGAGAAAAATTATACGCTCAGACCGGGACTTGAACCCGGGACCCTTGGTTCTCTAGACCAAGTGCTCTACCAACTGAGCTACCTGAGCAAGTACCGATCTAAACGCAAATCTTTCTCTATATACATTGTAATTCCCATCCACCAAATGCTATGAAGCCATGCTTCTATCTTGCAAATGGGGGTGGCTCCTTTTTATTAAGAAGACATATTTGGGAATTTTACATTACACAGCCAGTACGGCTTTTTCCAAGTTTTTATTATTGATTTCGTACATCTCAATGATGGATAAATCATATTTGAAGAGAAAAATTATACGCTCAGACCGGGACTTGAACCCGGGACCCTTGGTTCTCTAGACCAAGTGCTCTACCAACTGAGCTACCTGAGCAAGTACCGATCTAAACGCAAATCTTTCTCTATATACATTGTAATTCCCATCCACCAAATGCTATGAAGCCATGCTTCTATCTTGCAAATGGTGGCTCCTTTTATTAAGAAGACATATTTGGGAATTTTACATTACAGCCAGTACGGCTTTTTCCAAGTTTTTATTATTGATTTCGTACATCTCAATGATGGATAAATCATATTTGAAGAGAAAAACTATACGCTCAAGACCGGGACTTGAACCGGGACCCTTGGTTCTCTAGACCAAGTGCTCTACCAACTGAGCTACCTGAGCAAGTACCGATCTAAACGCAAATCTTTCTCTATAATTTGAAGAGAAAAATTATGTGATTTATCCATCATTGAGATGTACGAAATCATAATAAAAATTGGAAAAAGCCGTACGGCTGTAATGTTAAAATTCCAAAATATGTCTTCTTAATAAAAAGGAGCCACCACCTTTGCAAGAAGAAGCATGGCTTCATAGCATTTGGGGATGGGAATTACAATGTATATAGAGAAAGATTTGCGGTTTAGATCGGTACTTGCTCAGGTAGCTCAGTTGGTAGAGCACTTGGTCTAGAGAACCAAGGGTCCCGGGTTCAAGTCCCGGTCTGAGCGTATAATTTTTCTCTTCAAATATGATTTATCCATCATTGAGATGTACGAAATCAATAATAAAAACTTGGAAAAAGCCGTACTGGCTGTAATGTAAAATTCCCAAATATGTCTTCTTAATAAAAAGGAGCCACCATTTGCAAGATAGAAGCATGGCGTCATAGCATTTGGTGGATGGGAATTACAATGTATATAGAGAAAGATTTGCGTTTAGATCGGTACTTGCTCAGGTAGCTCAGTTGGTAGAGCACTTGGTCTAGAGAACCAAGGGTCCCGGGTTCAAGTCCCGGTCTGAGCGTATAGTTTTTCTCTTCAAATATGATTTATCCATCATTGAGATGTACGAAATCAATAATAAAAACTTGGAAAAAGCCGTACTGGCTGTTATGTAAAATTCCCAAATATGTCTTCTTAATAAAAAGGAGCCACCATTTGCAAGATAGAAGCATGGCTTCATAGCATTTGGTGGATGGGAATTACAATGTATATAGAGAAAGATTTTCGTTTAGATCGGTACTTGCTCAGGTAGCTCAGTTGGTAGAGCACTTGGTCTAGAGAACCAAGGGTCCCGGGTTCAAGTCCCGGTCTGAGCGTATAATTTTTCTCTTCAAATATGATTTATCCATCATTGAGATGTACGAAATCAATAATAAAAACTTGGAAAAAGCCGTACTGGCTGTAATGTAAAATTCCCAAATATGTCTTCTTAATAAAAAGGAGCCACCATTTGCAAGATAGAAGCATGGCTTCATAGCATTTGGTGGATGGGAATTACAATGTATATAGAGAAAGATTTGCGTTTAGATCGGTACTTGCTCAGGTAGCTCAGTTGGTAGAGCACTTGGTCTAGAGAACCAAGGGTCCCGGGTTCAAGTCCCGGTCTGAGCGTATAATTTTTCTCTTCAAATATGATTTATCCATCATTGAGATGTACGAAATCAATAATAAAAACTTGGAAAAAGCCGTACTGGCTGTAATGTAAAATTCCCAAATATGTCTCTTAATTAAAAGGAGCCACCATTTGCAAGATAGAAGCATGGCTTCATAGCATTGGTGGATGGGAATTACAATGTATATAGAGAAGATTTGCGTTTAGATCGGTACTTGCTCAGGTAGCTCAGTTGGTAGAGCACTTGGTCTAGAGAACCAAGGGTCCCGGGTTCAAGTCCCGGTCTGAGCGTATAATTTTTCTCTTCAAATATGATTTATCGATCATTGAGATGTACGAAATCAATAATAAAAACTTGGAAAAAGCCGTACTGGCTGTAATGTAAAATTCCCAAATATGTCTTCTTAATAAAAAGGAGCCACCATTTGCAAGATAGAAGCATGGTTTCATAGCATTTGGTGGATGGGAATTACAATGTATATAGAGAAAGATTTGCGTTTAGATCGGTATTTGCTCAGGTAGCTCAGTTGGTAGAGCACTTGGTCTAGAGAACCAAGGGTCCCGGGTTCAAGTCCCGGTCTGAGCGTATAATTTTTCTCTTCAAATCTGATATCTTATGTTTATTCTCTGGAAAGATGGGAGTCTCAAACCTCCTACTACTCGAAGGGCTTCCAAAGCACAGTGGTGTGGTCACTTTACTTCACTTACATTTTGATGCAGCTGTAAATACGCAAATAAGCGCTTTGCGCACCACAATATAATTTTCTAACTTCTCTGTCGATTTCGCATGCTTTGTTAACTATATGTAGATATTACTCGCTTAGAGATTATCTGGTGACCTATAGCGTTTGTGCTGTCTAACTTCCAGGTATTGTAATCTGAGAATACCTAGTTTCGACTTCCTTGCCAAGTGGTGCTTTTTGTGCACAAATAAACGAGAACATTTTAATTTTCTAGATTTCTGCGAGGAGCTAGTCTTCATGTAGTTACAATGATGTGTGAGTGTCCATTCGTTCATCTCTGCACAACAGAGAGATGAATGGATGGACCACATCAATAGAATGGATAATAATAGAGTTCCGAAACAAATTCTTCATTACAAACCACTGGGACGAAGAAATGCAAGAAGACCCAGTAAAAGATGGCCGATTGGAACAGACCTTAAGGTCTAATCTTTGATGATGATGAAACTGCTGTTGCTGATGATGATGATGATTATGATGTGTGTGTGTGTGTGTGTGTGTGTGTGTGTGTGTGTGTGTGTGTGTGTGTGTGGCGTCATCAGCAAGTCATGCTTGAGTTACAGAACAGAAGGTGATGAATATTTACTTATTTAGTTTCACAGTTAGTCTCATATCAAGGTCACAATTAAAAATTACATTGGAGAGATTATGGTCCTGTTATCCAAACTTTCTATCGAGAAGTAGCCGAGCGCTTTAAGGCATCACGCCTTGATCCGGAGCTACGGGACTTGAATTGGTTCGAATCATCATGGGGGAAGAAATGCTATCATTGAATGTTGGTCAGTAATGTATCTGATGCCCACATACCTTCATAAATATTTTGGACAGCTACAAAGAGTAGCGGCTCCTGGTTAAGGAAACCAATTATAACGGCTGGGAATTGATATGCTGACATCATTTTATCCATATACTGGCTGGATATTCATCAATAATCTCTAACACAAAGGAAGATAAGCCAGCTGCATGTCCCAGTATAAAGTTTTTATCGATAATATTAAGTTTTAAAGCTAATAACAAGAAGAAATAACTTCAGAGGCCACATAGGCTATATTTAGATAAAAAACATGAATGATCTTATACAAATAATAATATTAAATTTATCATTTCTCACTCAATGACAAATTAAATTTGAAGAGAAAAATATATGCCTAAATCGGGATTTGAACCCAATATATCTGGTTCTGTACACCAGTGCTTTAACGATTTAAGCTATTAGGCATCACGATTTAAACATAGATTTTTCTCTTATACTAGAGTATAGAGTATGCTAAGAGTATAGAGCATACTAGAGTACAGAGTATACTGGAGTATAAGAGAAAAATCTATGTCTAAATCGTGATACCTAAGAGCTTAAATCGTTAAAGCACTGGTGTTACAGAACCAGAGCTATTGGGTTCAAATCTCAATTTAGGCATATATTTTTCTCTTCAAAAATACAAATAATAAGTCACAACTTAATTGCAGTACAAAAGTGAAAGAGGAAAATAAACTGAGGAGTAAGCATTTATAAATAAAGTAAAGAATCTGGTCAGAGGTTTCAACTCGTTATTTTTGGAAGCAAATTACCTGGTTTAACACGAAGATCTGTCGTTTTTTTAATTTAAACGTTAAAAAAATAAGATACTCAAGAAGACTACATTATTAACATATAACACATTTGAGAAGAGTATTTCATTATATGGTGCGGGAACATGGACTTTGAAGCAAAAACACAGAAATAAATTATTAGTCACAGAAATTGACTTTTTAAGAAGATCGGCAAGAATATCAAAATTAGAAAAAATAAGAAAATAATACAATAAGCAAAAATATAAATGTAGGAAAGGATATTGTACAAGACATTGGAGAAATCCAACTAAGTTAGTATAGGAATATAATGAGAAGAAGGGGCACAGAAACAAAGAAAGAAGTATTGAAATGGATACATCCTGGAAAAGGGAAACATGGTAGACCAAAGCCTATGTGGATAAATGGAATTCAATTCAGCATGAAGGAGAGAAATATGACAGAAACAGACACGCAAGACGGGGACGTGTGCAGAAAAAATATATTTTAGTTGGGAAAACAGAAATAATCCTGAAATAAAATAATAATAATAATAATAATAATAATAATAATAATATAATAATAATAATAAGTGTATATAACCCTTCAACCGATGGAAAGATCAGTTTTTATAGTCGCAGAACGGGCATCATCACCCAATACTGCATTTGGAAGAAGAAGAAGAAGAAGAAGAAGATAAGTGTATATATACTAACTTCGTTTAACAAGTACCTTCAGGCTTTTAATACACTTTAACCGTTATAATTTTAAATTAAAGTATAAAAAAACAAAATACTTTAAATATAAATTGACATTGCACCAAGATCCTTTAATTAAATGTTGTGAGAACATACTGTGTCAAGGTCACACCTCGCACAGTGCTGGTGGGATAAAAACATCTGAAATAACTTGCGAAAGAAAAATCTTCCTGAGATTAGAGTACAAAATATTTAGCAATGCAAATGGAATGTTATGCATAAAAGTGATGTAATAAGATATGAGTAAAACAACAGCAGTTTCGTGAAGATAACACGGATGTAAAACAGACACTCGCAGTATCATTAACTCTAACATGAAGCAAGTTGTCGTGGCTTTTAAACGTTTCAATATAATTAGATTTTTTTTTTTTTTGCAGTCGATCAATTTTGCTACTCATTCCGACCCTCGCTAGTTCAAACTCGGTAGGTGTAGATAGATTTTTAGGATGAAAAAATTCAAAGTGACAACTCCTCCGGGAGGGTTTTATACCGTGATTCCTTCATCTGAAGTTATACGTACTCGTAAAAGAACCTCAAGACTAAATTCACTCATCACTCATAAATCATTTTTTAAATATTTTTTAAATGGATACTGTCCTTTATGCCACTTCATATGGTAAAAATAAGGTACGTCAATTCTTCATTCTAGAAGTTATAACAGACAATTTTTGTTTTTGATAAGTCTAAAAGGAAGATAGGTCACTGGATAAAAAGACAGATATATTGACCTATCTCGTTTGTGCCTATTTTTGACTTAATTGGTTTTTCCCAGGGATGATTGAATCAGTCTCTTAAGAAAAATTTAATAGGCCCTTGCCATGCACGTATTTCCTTAGTTGGTATCTACACAGAGCACCTGAATAGAGGAAAACTGAGTACAGTGACATCTAAAAATTTTCGGTCGTTTACGATGAACAACAATGAGCAAACTACAATGGTAGCGCTGTTTCGCAGTAACAGAATATGTAAGTAAATAAAACAAATGCAAGGCACACGGCGTGTTCACTCGCATAGAGAACGTTCACTCGGTATTATGGAAAATTAGCCATTTTGTAAATTAAAATTTTTAGCTGCTACTCTTTCGTTCTATGTAGACGGTACTGTAAGAATTATATATTATCGAAAGTTAAAAATCCTTATTTAGATTTTATTTTACTCTAATTTGCAAGTAAATTAAAACTTATTTACGTTTTTGATGTGAATCTATTTTCAAAGATAAACCTACTAGAAGTAATACAATTCTAAGATTTGTTAGGTTAGGAAGAGTGATGTTAGTGTACAGCAATTTCTAATAAACATTTAAAAAATGTGAGTGTCTTTATAATGGATTTCAGATGTACGACATTGCTAAGGTTCTTTAATAAATATTGTATAAAATATGTACGTGAGAATAAGGGGGATAGGTCAATTGTACGTATTTAAAAGGTCTCATAATGCACGTTTTTAAATTTTAATAAACGAAAATAAATTAACATTTTTTATTTATTTCCATTCTTCCCTTCTGTTAAAAAAAAAGGTCTGAGAGGCTGAGTACAAATAATTCCATAATTTAAGATGAATTAAAATGTTATTTATTCTTATGAAAGTTCAATTCCATGATTATTCACCAGATGGCGTTGTATAATTATAATTCATGATTTTACCACCAGACGGTGCTGAATTTCATATTAGTACCAGAAAAAATCGAAAAATTTTAGATGTCGTTAGTTATTCTACACTAGCGCCGCTTGTGGCATGTACGCGAAACTTGTCCACTTTCTTCCCGGTCCTCTGTGGGTCTCTAGATGTCTCTATGAGGCAACGAGATAACCTCTTGTCATTTGCTGACACATGAAGTGAAATAAGAGTACCTCAATTACCTTGTTAAGTTACGGAGTACTCTTGATCTACTTGGGGACGTTCGGGTATAGGGCCTATTTATGGAACTTACAATCCAACGTTTATTACCAGTTATATATACCAACACATACACATAAGCCATCATATGGCAAAAAGAATGTAAATAATTCTTAGGGTCAGGTGGCAAATAAAATTTTAATGTAATTTCTTAAATCACCTTGGAAGATTATTTTGGAAGAAACTGCGTATTATCTAGACAGTATTTTAATCCTGGCAGCATTATGAAACTGGCAAGTAGATATTGTTATAACATTAAAAGATTCAGGGCTGTGTGGGTGTGGTTTATAACGGGTGTTTCTTCCAGACGTGTTTCTCTCTGAACTGCGGAGGGCATCTTCGGTGGCGAGTGCTTCTAGGTTGTGTTCCTTTGTCTTAGACTCGACATGTCGACCTCGACACCGCCTAGAAGCACTCGCCACTGAAGATGCCCTCCGCAGTTGAGGGATAAACGTCTGGAAGAAACACTTGTTAAAGACCACGGCCACATAGCCCGGAATCTTTTTATGTTATGATTACCGGCCGTGAAAGCCTGCATTCCACAATTAGATCGTTTTAATTAATTATTTATGTAATAATTCAAGACTCAAAAATAATTTTATTTCTTTTACTTTACTTTAGATTAACCTCTTCTTTTGTAGGTATTTTACATTCCCCACGTCACCCTGGCCTTACAAGAACACAATGTATTGAGAGATAATTTTATACTCCTAATTGTTTATTTACACACTCTCCCTGAACCAGTGATCAGCTCAATACCAGGACAACCTCCAAGACAGCACTAATATTAAGATAAGCACAACATTCTCTTGTACATTCATGTTAAACAATACCAATATGATGTGGATGATTGTAATGGTCAGACTATTTAGGCCTTGCAGTTAGTTGACATTTGCGTTAGGTCTACAGGTGAAGAAAACCCCCGAAAAATTCTCGTCAAGAAAACTTTCCCCTACCTGGAATGAAACTCGGGCCCATTGCGTCTGCGGTATCCACAAAACTCCTAGACCACAGCGGTGGACAAATGTCAGAATATACATATATACACACATGGAAGATTGTAGATTAATAGGCTTCTAAACCGCTCTACCAATCTTCATGAATATTTGTACATATAGATTTTTAGGTAAGGCAAGTGTTAAGCCGCTATCTATTGTGTTCTAAAACAATTAGCTACAGGGTTTCCCCTGAAACAAAAATTTAAAATTGTTCTAAGCGCTCGCAAATTTCGATGTTTCACAACAAAACGCAGTATATCCTACTAAAATATACCAAAGCAGGTATTATAAAAAAATAGCTAAATCCGACCGTTAGAAGTGAGGGTTTACCTGAAATTTGAAATTAAAAATTGACTAGCAACCGCCATGTTTGGTTCATCGCAGTACACAACATAATTTAATTAACTCTTAATATTTCAATTATTTAGGCTTATCAACGCGTCGGGTATTAGCTACTACTATATTTATTTTTTAGTACATCATTTTTTACGAGACGTAGAGAAACAATACTTGCATAATTATGGAGAATTTCGAGGCTACCTAGGTTCACGTGTACATAGAATTTCAATGCATTTGCTAAAAACTCAGAGAATTAAAAAGAAAATCTTGTTCGCAGGACCTGTGATCTGAAAGGGTTAGTGAACAGATGCCTCTTTGTTCTTCTTCTTATTTGGTATTACAGCCCGTGTGGGCCTTCTCTATGACCTTCTTCCACCCTTCTCCATCCATCGCTAATTCTCTCCAGTTTTATACTCCAAATCATTTCACATCTGCTTGTACACAAAGCGTCTTTGTTAGGATTGTGTTTTTTTTAAGCAACACATCGATTTTGTGAAATTGTTAGAACATTTATTAATTATTTAATATTATGACGATATTCACGACTTTAAAATAAGACTACTTCTTCTCCATAGTAGTTTAACCTCTCACCTTATAGACACTTTCACTACATTCACATGACACACGTCGGCCGGGAGTTACAGTGGCACGAGCTGCCGGGAGAAGGTTATTAAACCTTGAATCACACGTATTTTTCTGAGCACTCAAGGGCATTGAGGATCTCCTCGATTGAGGAACATGACCTCCTCCAAGATAACACGAACATTAAGACGAAAAAAACCACTCACACAAATTTATACTAAACGATACTTATTTCGTAATGATGATTAAGATGGAAATGGATATTTGAGACGTTCAGCTGGGATTTCAAGAAAATATGAAATACGAAACCAGTAATTAAACAAAATATGAATTTTCAAACTTCAATAATTGCGGATTATACAAAAAAAAATTAAAATGATATGGTCATGTAAAAATAATGACAGGAGACAGATTCCCAGGAAGAATATTAGAATGGGTGCCTGGTAAAAGAAGAAGACGGCCAACAGTAACGTGGATTGAATGGTGTTTTGATCAGCATGAGGACAAAAGGACTGGACGATGGAGCTTGGAATGACAGATGTGGAGCATAATAATATTACATTAATAGTGCAGGAAGATTTTGTGATACATTGTGAAACCTGCTAAATAAATACATGATTGAGATGGCCAGATGGTGTTCGGGGATCGTTTGGGCCTTAATATTTCCTAACAATTTCTTAACAATTTGTGAGGAAAACCCCTGAAACAACCATTACCCAGGAAACTAGTTCCGATCGTCCGCGTCGGCGTCGATCGAACCCTGGCTACTCTGTACGAGGCAATGACGTTATCTTGAGACCAGAGTGGTGGACCTAAAATAAAACTAATTTAAGAACATTTTCAATTTACTTTTTAATATACAATGTTTTGTTATGTATTCTAACAAATTTTACAGTCACAATATGGGTCTATTAAAGCTATACGTTTCCCACTAACATTGCTGTATTAAGTAACATACATTAAACTTGCTCAAAGCGGAATCGCATGGGACCAATTTATTTTTTCCACATTAGACAAAATTCCGCATTATAAAAAACTAAAACTTGTTAATAATCTTAGATTACAGAGTACCGTATGTGTCTTTTTACGTATCGTGGATTAGTAGTTCCGCTGCCTTTGGAAAGTGAAGTATAGTGAGCGACTTCGACGGCAACGCGCGAAAAAAACAGTCCCGTTTCGTCAGCGTTAAAATGTCTCTTAGATGCGTATTCTGAAATTAAAGTATGCAGTTTTGGTTTTCTCTCATTAACTACACTTTGGCCCACATCATTTGATCCTCGGCAAATTTCATTCCATCCTACATTGTGTCGTCTTTAAAACCTGAAGATGCCTTGAAATCGTTATCCCCTAGGGATTTAGCAACAGCTAGAGGTTGACTTTGGAGCATCGGTCCGGAAATTTGGAGATTTATCTTCAATCACTTTCCCTTTTCGTTTATGACAATGATGCATACGTTTTACCCATCTTTATTCCATAAATCCAGAACGCTACCAGTGAAAGATCGGTCTCATAACTTAAACTAATTTAAGATTTTACAGAGCAATGATTATTTGTAAGGCAGGTATCTGTATTTCGCATAACGGGTGTGCAGTGAAGCCTAAATAAAATTTCAGGTACAGGTAGAATCTATACTTCATCCGGCGACAGGAATAATTGCATATTGTTTTTTTGGCATATCGGAAATTCAATGAAGTGGAAACTAATATATTTTCTCTGTCTTTCCGCTTTATAAACATTTTTTCATGAATTGTGTAGAAATATACTTCCGTTTCCGCGTTGGATAGATTCTGTTTTATGCAAAAATAAATACACGTAAAATTACTATTATTTCGCCGGGACCAATAACTTTGTTCACATTGGATAGATTTCCGCATTATTCACCTTCCGGTTTAAACAAGTTTTATGTACATGTATAGTTCTATAATTTGTGTATTATATAACTCTGATTGTCATGTAAAATTCATAAAATTTTCAAGAAGAAATCTACGTAGCTAATTATTCAATGTTTTCAAAATAAATTTTGTAATGAAACAAAGTCTAAAACATGAACATATACATTCGTGAGGTGAGAAGCTGTGAATGTGAAATAATACTACATACCTTGACATTTAACAGCACAGTTATTCTGATACGTTGAATTTTCCAAACATCGTATTAATATGTCAATATGTTGGTAATGGAATTTCATAATTTTCCATGAGGTCTTTTTTAATGAAGACTGAATTAGATAAGATGAGTTTGTAGGAAAATCCTGGACATTGGATTGAAGGTGCGGTATCGCACGTTTTCATTCTGCTATCATGATGGGACAAGACGACACGAAGCGAGATGCAATTTCCTGTGCTGGTGTGGAAATTCAATCACCTGGTTTGTGAGGCCATCATCCTATAGAAGGAGATACACACAAAGGATAGACATGCCTACCAAGAAGGATTTTCACATTCATTGTCCACTAACTTGGTTGAGCAGAATGACGTTTGACAAGTGATATGGTCTATATATATATGCTACATTTGAATGCATACTGCCTCGTTGTTTGAAAAGGAAATTGCTTGCTTACCGAGGTAACAGCTATCTAAGGATTAAATGAATGTTGTCCCGTGTTAAGTTGAAGTAAGAGTTATGAACGAGCAGTGCTAATGAAGGAGGACGATACTCGTATTTACAATTCACGATGCTTTCCTTCTTGCGCACTTGGATCGTCTAATAAAGTCTCCATTATCTTGCGGTAGTTACAGGTTTATGTTCTGGCGTTTAATTGAGATAGTAAAACACGCTGTAAAAAAACAGATTTCCCTAGTTGCTGTGCTCAATTACTACGTGTGCCAGAAGGTAATATTTCCGTTGATAAATTTCCGGAATGTAGGTCGAATATTAAATGTTTATCACAATTAAGATTTCTTTTAATATACTTAATTACATTTATAATACATCTGTTGCCACAGAGAATAATGCGTCAAGGCGAAAAATGACCAAAATAAATGAAGTGTACACTCCCCTGTGCTCTATGAACAAGTTGATAATCCTGGGCTCTTAACTTTTCGGAGTTATAAAATTGTATGTTTCTATGTATATCGTAAAATAGTGCACATTTTCGATAAAAAAGTGTTTCCTGAAGAGTTGCTATTTATAATTTACAATTTATTTATTCTAAACACACTCTTTATGAGATCGCAAATGGTTTCTGGAAGAAAAATGAGTTTTCTGTTGGGAGAAGAAGGCAGGAGTGGAGAAGAATGTGCTGCAGTGGAGGATCTCCTCTTTGGGAGATAATTGTGAATGAATGAATTAATTAAATAATATTTTGAAATGGAGAGAAGACACTAAACTTTAATTAAATATAATTTATGCTACTTGTAGATGTATATCTGGTAACGGTTTATCTACATAAATAAGATTAATAAATATAATATGTGTCAATTTTTACTCAAGATGAGATTCATATCTTTTGCGGTACAATGCAAAATTTTGAGGTCAACTTTCAGGAAAAAGATTATACAGGCACTTGAGATAGTTCGATTAAAGTGAGTTGGCATATAATAGTTCATTAAGTGTACATTAAACAATAAAAGTGTATTTTATCATGGTACTAAAGAATTCTTTCACGTTTCTTTATTATGATCTTCCTTCTGTAAAGCCCTCTCGGACCTTACATGACACAGCCTATCCGACAAGTGTTAATAAAGTCTCGATCTGATACATACATTTTGACATGGAGGACCTCACCAGATGAGTGATCAGTTAAACACTGGGGCACCTCCAAGATAACATAAACACTTAAGAAAAGACGTGCCATTATCTGATAGTTTCATCCCTATGCAAGAAGAATATGATATGGGTGATTATTATGATCAGATGATTCATGGGAACTACATGGGGCGTAAAGTTACCTGACATTTGTATTATATGTAAGGAGAAATTGAACATTTCTCACAGGAAACCTGTCTCTATCACTGATTCAACCCGGATCCTCAGGCAACAACATTACCCCTAAACAAAACTATAGCAGTGGAGATAGACGATTAAAGAAATATACAAACAAGGCTCCTTTGTTGAACACTTTTATAAATAAATTGAAGTCTTTTAAACAATAATGTAGAGTAACTGGCTGATATTTGAAATTATTTTCTGTGACTATTTAACTCATGCCTCAAATGGGAGTCAATGATCAATCACGTTTTACGAATCTTGTTTTACAACCAATGACAATCGTGTTTCACCCGATATTTATGAATTAAGTTTATCATATTAAAGAAAGCTCCTCCTTTTTAATATTCCGAACAGTTCATAGCATTATTTTGCAGTGACTAACTCTCTAAGAAATAAGTTGAATACAGCAAATTTATATATTCAGGTTAAGAATCCTAGAATGCATGTGGCTACCAGATTGTATATATATAGTGTACGAATGTAACCAGAGACTGCTTGCGAGATATAATAGAAACGAATTGTAGCAATTGATTATACCACAATAAAATGAACCACTGTTTGCAATTTGTTAAACGTATTATTTCCCAGGTATTTACGTTCCAGAAAAATATAATTGACATGTTTACATCATAGGATATAAAAAATAAACTAATAACTATAATGTTGGTTATAAAGAGTTTGATGCGTTTAATTTTTTCTCCACCAGGGTGTATTCTTACTATATTGCGAACCGATTTGGCAATACATAATATGATCTGGTTGCAGTGATGAACAAATGAAATATAACAAATGTTTCTCATTTGTTTTCGAACATCGCCGTTTACATTAAATATTTAAATATTTTAAAATAACGATATTTAAATGATGATTGGTGAGTAAATAGCATAATTGTATTCGTTAAATAGTACTGGCAAATGCCACTCTTGGTTTACAAATTCTCTAGATAAACTGGAAATCACTCGTGGCATGACTTATGATTATATCGTTTTGTGATGTGTCCTCTGCACAGGGCCAAAAAAAAACTCTTTCATCAATTAATTGTAGGTGTTTTATTTTAATATATAGAGCAACTTGAAAAATTCTTTTTTAATATCAGGCAGATATATTTTTCCGCTTGCGGTCGCGTAGAGCGCTCTAATTCCAAGATGGTAAAAACTAACAGTAAGAAGGGTCATCTTGTTCTCGAATATTGGTCATGTGTGCCTCTCACAACGTTCCAACGACACGTCAGAACGAAGTTTAATAAAACTTGCATCCTGCGTCAACCCCATTCGGATACGGTATAACCAGAAGCGTCTGAAAGAAAAATCAACTGGTCGTCTTCTTGTGTCTGAAGAAACAGTTGAGCATGCGTGTACCAGTTTCCACAAAAGTTGACTCTCAGAGGAAGGAGCTGCTGAACATGCGACAGTCAACTGCTTGAAACATCTTGCAAAAATTATTATTCAGTTGTTTTGAGCATTTTGTCCCGGGACCTGTTAGTCATTTACAGTGTTGTACACGATTTCAAGTTATTATTGAAATGGTTTATATTTGTGATAAACTTATTTTAAGTACGGTTTCAAAATTTCAGTTCATGGTCCATTTTTTGTATTAAAAAATACCTTGATTAAATTGAAAATTGGCTGGAATCACAACTGAAGGTCCACCGACGAGACGTTGACTTCATCTACCAAACAGGATGTTTCGAAACACAAGAGAATGCAAAACCAATTGATGATTTGGAACTGCTGCCAATTGACTCCACGATCTCCTGGATTAAGATATGGTAGTGAAGCATTGGCAATTCGAAGAAGAGTTGAAAGCCGAATAGTAGCAAATGAAATGCGATTTATGCGCCGTACAGCAGGCTATATAAAATGGGACCATAAAATAAATGAGCAAGTTATGGAAGAGTTGGATGTAAAACCCATTCTTAACCATATAGAAAACTATCAGAACAACTGGAAAGCCCAACTTCAACGAATGCCGTCACAAAGAATTCCAAAAGCCATGCTTCGTTACTGCCCCCAAGGCAAAAGATCGCTGCGACGTCCAAAAAAGCGCTGGATGGAAAATTCCTCTTTGAGACCCTAACGAGCCACACGGCCTAGTACTTGCATGGACGATGATGATGATTATCTCCTGGACTATCCACTACTGACTTCTTAGTATGACATACTATTAGCTTATTACTATCTACTCTATCACAATTCCCGACTTGTATCACCCGTGCGTTTATTCAAATTACGTAGCAAGGAGATGCTTCGTCTATGTGCTCTCTACGTGCTTTCTGAGTTTCATGGATAGTGAATTTATGAATTATGAAATCAGATATTTATCATAAGTAATGCCACTCTTGATTTCCAAATTATCGATAAATTCACGACTCACGAAGTGAATTTATCGATAATTTGGAAATCAAGAGTGACATTTGTTAGGACTATTTAACGAATAAAATTAAGCTGTTTACTCACAAATCATTATTTAAATATAGTTATTTTTAAAATATTTATATATTTTTAATGTAAACGACGATGTTTCAAAACAAATGAGAAATGATTGGTACGCTTCATTTGCTTCTTTTGTTTACCAGTGCAACCAGATCATATTATTAATTGCCAAAGGAACACAATATTGTAAGAATGCACTCTAGTGGAGAAAAAATTAAACACATCAAACTGTATATTAACTAATTTATAATATCCTATGATGTAAATATGAAAATATTTTTGTGGAATGTTATAATCTGGGGAAAAAATACATTTAAGAAAGTGCAAAAAGTGGTTTCTTTTTTTGGTGGTATAATCAATTGCTACAAATGTTTTTATATTAACTCCCGCATGCGCTATGTGTTGACATTCATACACTATATATACAATCTGGTAGCCGTATTTCTTATAGAGTCAGTCACTGCAAAACAATGCTATGACCTATTCAGAATGTTAAAAAGGAGGTGCTTTCATTATTACGATAAACTTTAGTTGGTAAATTCTAGGCGAAACACGACTGTGATGGGTTGTAAATAAAAAATCATTGAGATTTGATTGGTCATTGACTCCCATTTGGGGCATGAGTTAAATAGTCATTTTAATGTGTATGCTAGGAATTTTGCAGCGTATATAAATTTGCAATTCTGATCTTTATACCGCACGAAGATATACATGTTATGACTTAATTGTAATGACCCTTGACATTGGTTTAATGTGAAATTAAAATCATGTTTGTAAATTGTGGTATCATAGATTACAACAAGGGTCAAACAAAAGTGTCTAAAGTGTAACGCAGAAAAATACAAATGATGCTAAACACAATAATATGACGATTTTATATAACTCACTGACACTATCGAACCCGTAGGTTCACAACCGCGCGGATTTAAGCTCTCCATACATCCCTATCCTTAGTTAATGTTTTCCAATCATTCCCTGTATAATCTACTACCCTCAAATCATAGTTAATTTTCTTCCCCCACCTCATACTTGGCGCTTTCCCTCTGGTTTTCCTACAAGAAGCTTCCATGCATGTCTTTCATTACCCATTCGTGGCACATGTCCTGCCCATCGCAGTCTACGAGACTTAATTGTTCTTATTATATCTGGCTTCCTATAAATACCATGTAGTTCATTGTTATGCAGCCTTCTCCATTCACCTCTCTCTTCATCTCTCTTTGTTCCAAAATTGTTCCTAGGAACTTTATTCTCAAATACTCGTAATCTTCTTTCCTCCCTTAAAGTAAGAGTCTGTTTCGCATCCATATAATATAACTGGTAGAATAATAGTTTTATATATTTTCAGTTTAACGTTTTTTGAAAGGAGTTGGGATTTCAAAAGACCCGTAAAGCATAATAGCACGCATTTCCAGAATTGAGCCTATGTATAATTTCTCTATGCATCTTATTTCCATTTGTGATTATTGTTCCTAGGCATTTTAATTCAGCCACTTCCTCAAAATTTCCATAATTTGTCATTAGCTGTCCATTATAATTATATAATGTAGTTCTATATGTGACCATACTTTTGTTTTATTGATATTTACTTCCAGTCCCAATTTATGGAAAATTAACATAATAAATAAATGTTCAACAATTCTTTAGTTCAACATTTTGTTCCCCTGTCACCTGAATTATTTTTTCTTTAATAAATATTTTTGAGGATCTACGCTGTCCGGGAGGTCCGCAAATATATTGTGGAGCTGCTTGGGGATACTGAGCGTAAGAGACAACAACACTTTCACGCTGTCTTAATGCTATTTTTATGTTTCCAGAAGAAAATAAAGAAAATAATTTTTAAAAAGCTGATTTCCTATTTATTGTGGTTACATTCCCATACTTTGGGGCAATTTAGCATTTTATCGCACTTTCAAAACATATTTAAAAGTTGGTTACATGCTGTGTAATACATGACTATTAATCTTTAAGAGAATTTCGAGCTACATCGCATCTGTCATGATCATATGTTAAATAATACACATACAATAATATAAATGAAATCTTCTTCTTCTTGTACCTCATGAAATTAGGCCTTTTGACTTGTTTTCACATAAAGTGGGATTGAAGTAATCTTCCCATCTAGTAAATGGGCATCAACACTTCTAGGTCCTATTGGTTTGTACTTTAATAACAGCTGGGGGATTCTGTCTGTAGGCATTCTTTTAACATCTTCATGTCAGTTGTTTCTCATATTGTCAATTCTATTTATTTTAAAAATATTTAAGTCTTTTCTAATATATTCATTTCTTTTTCTGTTCAAAATTGTCAATATTTTTCTGTTCATCCTATAAGTTTGAACCACATATTTAATGAAACTCTGAGTCTTGTTTACAAATAAATTAGTGTATCAATACTAGTAAAATTCATATCAAATTCCGTTGAGGTGAAGGTCAAATGATGAAAGTTAAAAATTAAAATGTACCTGTTGGTAGGTGCCGTCGTCCTCAACTTTGTTAAAATATTGTATATACAATTAACTGGAGCGCTTTCGGAAGTTATCTTCCATCTTCGGCAGGTTGAGCTTCCGCTACTCCTCGTTGTTGTGTACAGTTGCTGCTACAAACAGTTGGAAGTATACATCACCGTACACAAGAGCAACGAGTAGCGGAAGCTCAACCTGCCGAAAGCGCTCCAGTTAATTTTATATACAATATTTTAACAAAGTTGAGGAAGACGGCATCTATCAACAGGTATATTTTAATTTTTAACTTTCATCAAATTAGAGTATATTTGTAACCAACTGTAAAATATTTGTAAAAAAAGGAAAACAATTATCTAATTGTGCAAGTGTTGGGGAATAAGGTAAGACAGTATATAACTCTATGAAAGGAAACACAATTTAGACAACGTACAGCAAATACGAGTACAATTACTAAACATAACATCTAGCGTAACAGGTCACCGAGTTACAGAAATAGGAACTGCCATCTAGTAGGAGAACTTTGCTTTTCCAGAGACACATCGGAGTATCTTTAGTCTTTATAGCCATATTAAGAGGGTCAGTTTGGCTGACGTAACGCTACAAAACAAGAGGCAACGGAATACCAAATTTTGATTTTAAATTTATAATTACTCACTTTTGTTACTGGAAATGTAAACATCTTTCGCACATCCATAAATATATACATCATAATATATTTTACGTTGGGCTGATGCATTATGAAGTCGGAACGGGCAATTGCCTAATCCCTGGAGTGATGATGATGATAATATATTTTAAGATTTCTTAAATCTGTTTTTGTCAAATTGTTATTTTGATCATGAGATTAAGCTAAATTTATTTGATGCAGGTACACAGCGAACACTTGTTGACACTTCTCTGCGGGTCAATACATGTGAGATGCAGTACAGGTGATGTTAGTCGATGGTAGAAGACGGGAAATTACATGTAAAAACATCACTGATCTGATGCTCACAAAACTGCAACTCAATCATTTACTAGAGATTCATCATAATTTGATTAAGGGAAAACGCTAGAAGCGATTTCATTTAGATCAGGGACTGGTACCTGTACTAGTCTCTGATTTAAATGAATACCTAATATCATTTTAGAGGTAAAAGCAGCCGTCACGCAGGGCTGACTAACTGAAAATGTGGGAGCCCCAAGAATCTCACAAAGGCTGTGGTAGTATGGCTTCACGTTTGCCTTTTACTCAGTTATTAAAGCATATTATTTTAGAGGAAGATGAGGATCACTCTGTCCCAGTCAATGTCGTACATTGATGTTCAATAGGGGTTCAGGAAAGGTAGAGCTCAACATTACTAAATTCACATTAATATAAAAAAATATATAAGAACTGCATGTGATAAAATATTAGTTTAACACCTGACCTCAAGTTCCTGGAATATTAGCTCTCTTCTGACTTTATGAACCATTAAGAAAAGAAATGTCGAAAATAATTCACAATTATTGTCGCAAAAGTTACAAAAAGGGAAAACGACCTCCGAGAGAATTAAAACAGCAATTTGCGCTTTAAGCTCTCGCCCGGTTGATCACCTAACTGCAAAGTCTTCTCTTGGCAGCCTGGTAATTTGTTCAGGAAGATAATAAACGGTACAGACTTCCAACATTTTGTAGCAGTTCAACTGACTAAATGAGAGAGAAACAAAAGTTCATATATTTACAAATTATCTTCTCTTAATTCGAGACTGTTTGTGACATCTCTCAACACATGAAGCAATAATAAAAGAAACTAACTAACCCTATATAAGGAGTGGACTTAATTTATTTCGACAATATCAAGTTTCTAATATATATACTGTACACACACACGCACACATGCACGCACGCACCCGCACACGCACACACACACACAAACACACACACACACACACATATATATATATATATATATATATATATATAGAGAGAGAGAGAGAGAGAGGGAGAGAGAGAGAGAGAGAGAGAGAGAGACTGTATATGACATAACTCGATGGGTAAATATATAAACAATTATTCGAAACCACAATGTATACGTTTTAAACTGCATATTTTATTTTTATTCGGTGAAGATAAAGGTGGCGCTGGTCGTAAGTCCTGTTATAGTTGTTACGGATTATTATATTACTTACTTACTTACTTACTCACTGGCACTATCGAACCCGTAGGTTCATGGCCGCGCGGACATAAGTTCTCCATACATCCCTATCATGAGCTAATGTTTTCCAATCATTCCCTGTATAATCTACTTCCCTCAAATCATAGTTAATGTTATTCTCCCACCTCATTCTTGGTCTACCAACTGGGCATTTTCCCTCTGGCTTTCCTACATGAAGCTTCCATGCAAATCTTTCATTCCCCATACGTGTAACATGTCCTGCCCATCGCAGTCTGCGAGACTTAACTGTTCTTATTATATCTGGCTTCCTATAAAGACCATGTAGTTCATTGTTATGTAGTCTTCTCCATTCACCTGTCTGTTTATCTCTCTTTGGTCCAAAAATTTTCCTAAGTACTTTATTCTCAAATACCTGTAATCTCCTTTCCTCACTTAAAGTAAGAGTCCATGTTTCGCACCCATATAATATAACTGGTAGAATAATAGTTTTATATAATTTCAGTTTTAACGTTTTTTGAAAGGAGTTGGGACATCAAGAGTCTCTGCAAGCACAATAGCACGCATTTCCAGAATTGAGCCTATGCTTAATTTCTTTATGCATCTCATTCCTATTTGTGATTATTGCTCCTAGGTATTTGAATTCAGCCACTTCCTCAAATTTTCCTTCATTTGTCATTAGCATTACTCTTTAGTAACTTGGTGGTTTCGCGTCTAATACTACCCAATTGCTCTAAATTTACCTCATTTGACTCGTGTAACCATTTCATTTTAGTTAGCTTTCTTTTCTTTACAATGTCGGCACATTCCTCATCAAATCATTTCTTGTTTTGCCTCTTTTTTAAACAACCAATGCTTTCTGATGTTGACAATTTAATATATTTCTTATAGCCTCCTATTCTTCATTTATATCAGGAGGGTATTATTATTATTATTATTATTAATATTATTATTAATATTATTATTATTATTATTATTATTATTATTATTATTATTATTATTATTATTATTATTATTATTGTTACAAGCTTATGTTAGTTTGCTACTTTTTATTATGTCGTTATAACATATTTCACAGGATTTTGTTCCATTATTGATAGCTAATATTACAACCTTATCCTTAGCATATTTAAGTTATTAGAATGCTACAAGCATACAGTGGCCGGATAGGAAGTGATGGAGGACCGTACCCGACCTGCAGGCTATGGTTTGTACGAAAGGAAGATAGGTTAGAATAGTCTTGTTGCTTTTAAATATTTGTGTGGCTCGGAGCGCCAATCAGAACATTTAAAACTAATGATGTATCGTGGGGTAATTTATTTCCTTCTCCTTTATTCTATTTTTTATTTGTGATCCATAATCAAAATCAAGTCGAATCTTGGAGGGAGAAATAGGAAATATTCTGTTTTCTAAAACCAAAGATACTTTGAAAATAAATATCAAAATGCGAGAATTTACTTAGTAGAGTTTTACTGTACAGAATATTATATCGCTTCCCAATTGTGTTTATTTGTCTGATTATAAATAAGGTAGGAAGAACATTTAAGACTGTTAAAGAGAGGGATACGTATGAGATGAGAACGCGTACTTTTTGACTTTTCAAAGTTTGTGACATGAATGAGAGTTTGTGGGAAGTAAGGAGAAACAGTAAAAATGTACGTATATTACAAAAGGAACAAGTACAATTCTTCATAATTTTTATTGGGAAAATTTTGAGGAGGGCGTAGAAAGTAGAATACTATTGTGATGGATTTTAGGGAATTGGATTTTGGATGTATGGAATTGAGTTGCAGACAGTAGCAAACTATAGAGGGTCTCAGTGAATGCGACATGCAGCGAGTTAGTTAGTTACTATACAAAATTAGAGTTTATTCGCCATGTTTCGTATGTTAATGACGTGAGACGAGAAGACAGTCAGTGACAGAGCGCTGCAAAGTTTTGAGGAGAAAGAGCTTAAGGCTGAATGAGGAAACAAGTGAATAGAGTTGCTGCTCCATTAATAGTGTGACGTTTTGTAATAGCAGCGTTTAAATTTCGCGGATAACGGCAAGGGTAATGGTCTCACATTGGCTCGCGAGTAGAAGGACTAGTTCAAATAATCGATGCGTCTAGACTGTTATTCTGGAAAGTTCTGTACGCATCACCCGTCTTTTCCAGAGGCTCCGACTCCCAAAACTTCTATACTAAAACGAATCTCGAATGTACACCGAGAAATATCCTTCCCCAGCTTACATATATTGTTGACAGTGTCGGTAGTCAGTTAGTTGTGAAGCGACAGCGATACAGTGAACTCTGATGAAAAGAAACCGTGGCAAGTGAAATTATTAGGGACTGGAAATTATTCTGCGGCGAATTAACTTTAGAACAAGATTATTATTGCAGCAGTTCGTTAATTATTTATATCTGAAAGTTTGTATCAACCAAATACTGTTATTGTGAAAGTATGTGTGAATATCTGTTGCGTTTATTATTAAGAGAAACATCATATCGATCCCCCCACCCGGTAGCTTGTGTCAGTATTGTAGCAATTGCTTGAGGTTCGTCTTCATTTAGTTTAAGTCATAAATACCGTGTGTACATAAAACAATATAGTAGTTTCAGCTAATAATAATATAACTCAGATGAGGCGTAGAAAGTGTTGTGTGTAGACTGAAAAGAAACGGGAAAGAAGATAGTTTTAGTTGTGTGAGTGAGCGGATAGCTTTCTTTTGTTTTGTTTCTATTGGGTCTGGGTGTGTGTCCTGTCTTGTGTTTGTATGTGTGAATAAGATAAAAAGGTTAACAAAGGTAAAACAAAAACAAAAGGAAGAACAGTGTAAACGAAAGAAAACAAGAAAGTGGGAAAAAATGGCAACAATAATAACAAAAATGGCAACTACTCAACAGAAATCGTTTTGCGTTTTGCACTGTGAGAGTTGTAAATTAGTTGTTACAATTCAACGTGCGTTTCGTAGGGAGTTTAAACCCCCAGTGCCAACAACATCCGTCGATGGCATAATCTGTTTGCAACGACCGGTTGTCTGTTTAAAGGCAAACGTATGCAACGATCAAGAGTATCTGAGGAGAATGTTGCTACTGCAACATTTCAAGCGCAAAGTCAGCAGGCTTTAAACGGTAGGGACGCATGTGTAAGCGTTTTCGTAAGACCTTCCGCACTGTCATTACTGGGTTGGTTGTCATGGTCCAGATGACATGGCTTATATCCAGTGGTCTCCTAAATTACCGGATCTCACACTTGCGATTTTTTCCCTTGGGGTTTTGTACAGGACAGAGTCTACGCAGCCTCCATTGCCTGCTAACCTGCCCGAGTTGAGATACATGATTCCAGACGCTGTTGCTCCCATAATGCTTATTAATGTATGGGAAGGTTGGATAAATGTCATATAACAAACGGGGCTCACATTGAACACCTATGAACTTATAATGTAAACTGGAAATATTACTCTTTCATTTAACATGAGTTTTTTTTGTCATAGTTAAATTATAATTCAACACCTTTAAAATCGTTAAATTATTTTATGTACACCCTGTATTCCACACAGATCTCGTATAATTTTTCATTTTCACTTTATTTAATTCTACAAACTTCCACTAACAATTTGTTTACAATTTGGACTAACAATTATTCTTGATTCAATGTTTACCTTATACACAGTTAGTTCGCAGTTCCTGATGAGTACACTCACTACAATTTGTCATCTCTTTGTTCACTATATCGCTGCTAATTCACAACTGACATGTTTCCTTCTTTGCCACAGTTTATATATGGAGGAAGACGGAAAATTCTTGATCTCTAATGGAGACATGTAGCCATTGATCTTTCCCGAAAGGGGGAGTAGAGATCTCTGGAATGAGGACCTAGACATATCGATTATCTGCGCGGGCCTTTCGACTTGCGAGTCACTGACTCGCAAATCTATTTCGACCAATGCGAGACCTCTATTTTCGCCTTCGGTCGCGAAATTCAAACGCCGTTATTACGATATGTCACAATAGCTATTATACCATTAACGTACGCATTTTTTAAAGTCTTATCTGTATTCTGCTCATCAACATTTAAGAATAATGTCCTGTGCCAGGATCTGAAGATAATGTAAAGATATTTCAGTATTTCCTGCAGATTAACTTGTTGAACAGGAAAATAATGAGAAAGTAAGTTTTTCGTTTAATTGTTGCCTGAGTTTAACAAGTGAATTTTTGGAGTAATAAGATAATTGAAGGTCATATGAAAGACATAGTTATCCACAGACGTGTCATGCAAAATGTAGGAATAACATTGGTGTAATAGTGGAATTTAAATTGGTTATTTATCACGAAATAATATTATCTGAAAGTTCGATAAATGAATTTTATTTTTGAATATAGAGTGAGAGATGAATGCAATTGTCTCTTATGAGTAAATTTTAATAATAATAATAATAATAATAATAATAATAATAATAATAATAATAATAATAATAATTTGTTAAGAAAATTGATGTATTTATTAAGACAAGTTGCTGTGTTGTATCCATATTGTACATTTATTACCGAATGCGCCTTTTCTTATTATATTAAAAATATTGCAAATTAAATGTATGGATTTAAGTCTGCGTATGTGGCCAGATTCATAGAACTGCACATGTTGCTAGCTTTTAATGAATCACGAAGTAATGTAGCCATTGAGGTTCTTCTGATGAAAAGTTTTTTTAATTTTTTTTTTTACAAATATTCACAGATCCTACTTAGTAGACACTAAAATGTCCTTGACGCGATAAGTAAAGAAAAATGTGTAAAATGGTGTGAATTCACCTGAAGCGAAAGTTTAAGAATCGCTCTATAACTTGTAATTTTCCCATTTCTTCCAATGAAACGGAATATACTGCAGAAATAAACGAGAAACAAATTCTCCAAAAAATCAGCCGTTCTAGTGCCGCCATGTTTATTTGTTGCAACGTAAATGGATACATAAGATTTAATATGACAAAATAAATATGTATTCCGTAAACAAGCAAAAATTCTATAAGTTTCACTTAATGATGAATTTGTTTAGTTCAAAAAATTGTACCGTGACGGACTGAATTATTATACTATTATTTATTGTTACTTATTCATCATCATCATCTTATACAAGGTATGGGCCTGTTGGCACGTTCAGCTCCCCGATGCACAACATGCTACAGGGCGTCCTTCAAACGTCGTTTTTGTCTTCCTACATTTCTTCTGCCTTGAGGTTTATAGTGAAGCATCTGGAGGTTTATAATGAAGCATCTGTTTTGATAAACGATTATTTGGTATTCTTTGTACATGTTCAAACCAATTACATTTATTTCTGTATATTCTCTTGTTTATATTATATATTTGTAATTAATATCTGATATCTTGTACTTCTCTTTTGAGCTCTTAAAGATTCATCTGCAATGGATCTCAGAAATCTAATTTCTATTTCTCAATTTTATGTTTATCAGAGATTGTTAAAGGCCAAGTCTCAGACCCGTATATTAACGTGGGAACGGCTACTGTTTTGTAAAATTTCAATTTACTTTCCCTTGTGGTCTTATTTCTCAAATATCTTCTTATTGAACCACATATCTGTTGAAATTTCCCTAACGTCTTCTCCATATCCAAATTTTGCAGGTACGATATTATTATTATTATTATTATTATTATTATTATTATTATTATTATTATTATTATTATCTTTAGGCTTCTTAGCATTGTTATGTTTCAGGCACAAAAGGATATGTAAGCATTACAATTCTGTATATATATATATATATATAATTATTATTATTATTATTATTATTATTATTATTATTATTATTATTATACTGTGATTCAGGGAATATTGTTTGAGAAATTGTTGAGACGCAAGTCTGCCTGAGTTTTGTAATATTAAAACAGGCGTGGAAACTCATCTCCAAACAAAAGTCAATTAATTGTATATTGAGAATCGTAGCACATTCATGCTGATAGATAACATTACTTTCTTCTCGATCCCGTGAACCAAGTCTGCACTAATTTACCTTATAGAGTTCCGAAAATTTCTGGGTCAGGTTTGTGTGAGGGAACTCAAATATTTTTATACGCTAATCTATCATATAGTAAAATTATGTAATCTATTAAACGGGAGAAAAGAGATTAATTCCTTAAAATTAATTTTCACAACTCATCATCAATCTCGTATCGTGTCCTCCTCTCAGAAAGTCAATTCCAAATATGCCTCCAACCATCTCTACCTTCCCATGCTTTCCTTCTTTTTACTTCTTCTGAGCCGTATCCTCTTCCTTGTAAACATTTCTTCACTTGATTAATCCATATTTATAGTGGTCTACTTAGTGGTCGTTTTCCTTGTATATTGATATTTAACAGTCTTTGTGGTAGTCTTTCCTTTTCCTGCTGAGGAAAAATAAATACATAGTTCTCGCGCACGCACGCGCGCACACACGCACACGCACACGCGCACGCATATATATATATATATATATATATGTGTGTGTGTGTGTGTATATACCAGCTGGCCCGGCGAACGTTGTATCGCCTTTAAATATTTTTACTTTAATTTTTCCGATGTTCGAATAGTTACCTGCTATTCGGGGCGGAAACAAATCCAACAAATCAAATATCATAAAAATAGGTCCAGCCGTTCTTGAGTTATAAATAGTGTAACTAATCTGACTTTGTTTTATATATATATATATATATATATATATATATATATATATAGAAGTCCCGGCCACGCGTTGCTGTGGCTAAGGTATACGTTAAATTATGTTGTAGTAAACTAAGTGAGAAATCTAAATCAGAAAGTTTTTGTTTTACACAATTTTTTAGTTCTGGTACGTTAACTACACCCGGTATAAATATGGGTGGTGGTTTATGTGGAAGTGGTTTTATCGATTGAGATGAATTTATGTTGTCTGCATTCTCAGTAGCATCCATAAGTATATGATAAGGATTATATTGATGGAATATTTTTAGGAGGCTTGCTGATTTCATTATACTTTCGTTTTTTTTCTATGACCTTGTTGGCAGTTTGGATTCTCATCATCATCAAGAAGTCTCTGTATAGTAATATCATCTTGTGATATATTATAGTCATCTTGTTTTTCATTTAATTGAGGCATGGAGATTGTTTCTGTAATATTAGGTATATTATGAGTATTATAACTAACAGACTTACTTACAGTTCTGCTATTCCGTTCCTTAGGACCTTCATATGTTTTTAAATTGACATTCGTCTTAAATGTAAGATTTATGTCACATAGGCCTATACCAATTTGCGGAAATTCACTTGATATCTTATCATTCATGGTCTCTAGAACTGATTCGCCATATTGTTCAATGTCCCTTCTCGGTCCAGTTAAATTTAAATTAAGTTGCTGTCTTTCACCCAGATTACTTAAAACTAATACTTACATACGAAATTAATATTATTATCAATATATTGAAAATATAATAAACACTGAACACACTTAAATTATGAAATAATTAATATTTGTGATTCAATTGAAATTCGCGGTTGCAATAAAAATTACAGCCACCTGGTTAAATAATAAACAAATGACCTTACATCGTCATCTGTTAGAATCGTATGGAACTCACAAATAATTATAACTCTTTGTTAAATAATAAACAAATAATTTGCAATAAAAAATAATGCGACTATAAATTTAGTTATAAACAACCGTAAGTCTCAAGTTGGATCAAATAGCTCACAGTGCGCAAAATTTATATTAAAATCGGTTCAGTAGTTTAGGATTCCATCGCGGACAAACAACGTGACACGTAATTTATATATATATATCTCATGGTAGCTTCTCAGACCTCCCGGATACTATACTCGGACATAAACATGAAATCATTCCTGGAAAACGTACACAAAATGAATAAAAAATTCATTAATCACACAAACACAAGAGAATATCTTGCACATATTTTCACCAATCCACCAAACACAAATGACAACATAAAATTTTGAAAAAAAAAAACATAAAAGCTGTCCCTCTAATAACAAGTAGTTATCAATTTTTTTTCTTGTCGGTTTTTTATTTTCATCCCTCACTGAGCTCATACACCTTAAATCATATTAATATAACCCTTTATGACACTGGTTTCCCATGGTCTGGCATTACATAACATGACAACACTACAGTCACACACCTCCATTAACACATATGTATAAAAACCGACGAGGTCATTTGATAAGTCCTTAAAGCGGTGAGGGCAGGCTTACACCTGCTTCTCATATACACACATCGGTTTCTACCTTGGCGTAGCTTTGCTGCTGAAAGAGTTACTCATGCCACACGGATCGAAGGTATTAAGTCAGATGAAAAAAGTACTTTGATTGAAAGAGTTAATAACTTTGACCGTAAAAATACAAACATCAAGTAATGCGGACATGGGTTCCACGAACTAAAATGTTCGAGTGGTAAAAGTGTCACTCATTCGGTTCTCCGCGCGGGGACTACTTCGTGGAATCGATGAAAAATCTCAAACATTGGGACAGGTTTCTACGAACATGGAATGTTAGGACATTATACAATAGTGCAACACTGTAAATATTAACGTGGGATTTACATAAATCGTCTTTGGATATAGTCGCTTTACAGGAAGATAGATGGCCAGGAGAAGGTAGTCAGGAAACGGGAAGCTTTGCATTGTACTATTGGGCTGTAGCGAGACCTGAATTTGGAACGGTTTTTTTTGTCCAAAGGAAGATCCTCACAGCTTTACGTGATGTTACGTTTGTCAATAATACGATATCATATACAATTGTAAAGATTAAACGGCATCATTTTGAAAATATAAATGTACATTGTCCCACTGAAGATAAGGTAGGGTTCTATGAAGAATTAAAATTTGTATTTCATAGTCTTTCACGATATATTATGGAATAGATGAATGTTAGAAGATTAGAGTGCAAACATAGGACGGGGAGATACATTCAGCCCAACAATAGGCAAATTCAATCTTCATCAAGATGATAATTACAATGTGGTTAGATTAGTTACCTTTTCCACATCAAAGGACCTAACTTGCAAAGAGCACAACATTCCAGAATTAGGATATTTATAAATACACACCAGTACGTCTCCAGATAGTGAAACGCGAAAACAGATAGATCGTGTAATAGTGGACAAACGCTGGCATAGTAGCATCAGGACGTTAGATCATCATCTGGTCAGAGTGAAAATCGGAGAACGGTCATTGTTTATGAGAGAAACATACACTTAAGACGATTATGGAAAATTTGAATTAAAAACTTGGAAAATTACGAACTGTGGTAGGAGTACAAGATAAATACTCCTAATAGATTTGAAATACCGGAATCTTCAGATGAAAATGTAACAACCGAAGAAGAAACATATATAAATAAGTAATGGGAGACTATAAGAGGTAATATGAATTGTCAGAACCAGAAAGCGTAGGTTACTTAAAAAAAGAGGGAAAACAAAAAATTGTTTGATGAGAAATCTCTCCACATTGTAAAGAAAAGAAAGCTACCAAAAATAAATTTGTTACACGAGTCAAATAAAGTACAGTTTTAATAATTGGGTAACATCAGATAGGTAACTATTAGAGATTAAAAAGGGGGGAAATTTGAGAGAACAGCAATTAATGCGTCATTTACATTAAGCTGAAGTTTCGTATTTTAATTATTTTAAATTCAATTTTTATTAAAATGGCATAATAAAATCTAATATATGTATTATTTTTTAAAATTTGAAGTCGTAATGACTAATGCATATCCAGTGCATCCTACATACCTGGAATTCCATTTCTGAGCAGAAGATATTAGCCTCCATCTAATTAAACGTAAATTATTTTAATCTAATATTTATGGTATCAATTGTGCTTAACGGATAGGTTACCACAGTTTATATCAGCTTTAAAGAGCATTTTACAGCTATAAATAACAATCTTCGATCTTTTCATCGCTTCTGTGAATTCCTGTACATTTTGTTAACAACTCGTGATCATTCATAGAGGTTACAAGGTCAAATTTATCGTCTAGTATTAAATTACATATTTTAGTTGATTATTACTGACTTACAAATGTGGATCATGATAGCCGTGGACTGGGATCAAATTCTGACCATTCCCACTTGTCACCCAGGTGACTACGCTTTCTATCTTCTGTAACAGTTTTCAATCACAAATTCAATTTGGTGGTGACAGAGGCTACTTTGGACGTGATAAGAATTCTAGGTGAGGAATTTCCTTACATCAAAAAACCAGTGCTTCAACCACATATTTTAACTGTCAGATAACCATACAGTTGAAGGTTTCCTTATGCTTTAGCCTATTTTATCTTCTGAAAACTCTGTCTCTTTTCAATGTAGAACTGATTTGATCTCAGGTTCACTCCCATAAATCAGTACAGAATATATTTACTTTTGATTTGCTTGACATCACAACTTGAATACTTGACATGTAACATGGGTTATTGAAACCGGGTATTTATTTCATATAAAATATTTAAAGTTGGCTTAATACATTTTATAAACACTATTTTAGAATTTATAACTGAATCTCCATACATTTCGTACATACATAAAAATGCTATATATATTATTTTTATAATGTAGTTAATATCACATATTTAGGGATTAAAATAAATAAAAACGGAAGTTACGAAGAGGAATAAGATGAAATAAGATATAGAAATAATAAAGAAAATTTTGCAATTGATTGCTTCAATGGAATTTTATGGGATAAAAATATAAGTAATAAAAATAAAATTAGTATATATATATATATATATATATCATACAATTGTTAAAAGCATCATTACTTAAAGAGCAGAACTTTGTCCATTAACAACAAAAAACAAATGAGTATCTTTTGACAACGGAAATTAATTTTACACGAAGGGCAGCAAGAATTTCAGGAAGAGAAAACAAATTAGAAACTCAGTTATAAGATAGGAAATGAAGATTGAAGATACTATTTTAGATTGTATTAAAACTCAGCAATTAAGATGGTATGGACATGTCCAGCGAATGGAAGAGGATCGGCTACCAAAATATGTTTTGGTATGTAAACCTGATGGGAGATGAAGCAGAGGAAGACCTAGAAATTCCTGGGAGCAGGGAATATATTTATACATGAAGGAGAAACATCTAGAACCAGGAGATTGGATGGACCGACAAAATTGACTGTTTGGAATCGGACGACGTCAAACTGTGAGTATGTTTTTAAACTTTGTGTTCTTAGACTTCAAATCGTCCAATCATATTTATAATATTTGTATTAAATTAATTAGCCAATCAGAATTGATATTTTAGTCATGTGACCACTAATAATAATAAATTGGTAAGAGGCACTCGAAAGAGCATTAAGTTATAAGTTTATGATTTGTCTTTTATGAGTTCGTTCACGTGATCCTGTCCATATTCTGCATTGTTTGTAATGGTATCGCTCACACTTTTGGTCGCATATCTTGCATTCACACGAATCACTCGGTTGGTGGAATTTTGCATTTTTGCACATTTTGTGATGATATCCGTGTGTTGCTAAACCTATGATTCTGTGCCTTTGTGGTTGGTTACTTTCAGTCCACTCTCTGTTTACCATGGCATCTGAGGCGTAGAAATCTTCGTCGATCTCTTTTTCTTTCTGTTTCTATTTTTCGATGACTTTCTTATATGGCTCCGTTGCTGGCAGTAGTATCCTTTGCCTCAGGTCCTCTAGGAAGAAGGTTTCTCTGGCTAGCATATAGGCCATTCTATTTGGTGTGTATTTGCTTGCACCTAATGCCTTTTTGCATGTGACCACTAAGAGTAGGGGTATCTTCTTACCAAGATGGAAGACATTCCCTCTCGTGAACACATTAAAATTGGTGAAATTTGCATTGGGAAAAATGTGACTTATTTTGTATAGGTAGAGTTCATCATCATCAATTGCAAGCACGGATTAGGCCATTGGCCTGTTCCTCTTCAGGACAGAAATTGATCCCTCCATCTCTTCTTAGGTCTTCCTGGGTCTCTTCGCCCTGTGGGTCTGTAGTTCAATAGCTGCAGAGGTAGTCTATTGTTCATGCCAATTATTTTGATATTTTTGAATGGTTTAAGTTATTGCTGGTGTGTTGAGAACTTTGCAGATATCTTCATTACGCATGTAGTCATAAAGCGTATAACCCGCTAAAGATCTTAATAACTTCATTACTTCATACTGCAACCACTATCCTATTTAATTTACCTGTAGGAAGAGTCCAGGTTTCAGAACCATAAAGTAGAGTTGGAAGAATCATTGTTTTATAAAATTTTAGAATTGTATCAGGGCGTACTTTTCGGAAAAGAATACTTTTTATTGTTCCTATAAGTTTTTGAAATTTGACCAATTTTATGTCATGTATAGGTAGAGATCCTGTGATAACATTTGTCTCCTTGAGATAGGTCGAGGCCTATATCACTTTTTCTACGGCATACTATTTTTCAGTTATCACTTGTGGAAGTGTATTTTTTCAGAAATGCATAAATTACTCCATAAATATGAATTAAAATCTGCAACCATGCATGCAGTTTTAAGTATGTATTTATAACGAAATTATTATGACTACAGTATTTAACACTTGCCCCAAATGGTAGTCAATGATCAATCACGTTTCAATGAATTTTGTTTTGCAACTAATGACAGTCGTGTTACACACCTCGCCCTTTATGGATTTCTCTTTACCAACTCCTGATTTTGTTATAAAGAAAGCTCCTACTTTTTAGTATTCTGAACAGATAAGATAATTATTTTGAGTGACTGATTCTCCAACAAATACATAGCAAATAATGAAGAGATTCCTTGTTTTACTGAGTTGTTTACTAAAAAATAAATTAATAACCTATAATGTTGCTTATAATATAGGTACAGTTTGATGCGTTTCATTATTTCTCCAGGAGGGTGCATTCTTAAAATACTGCGATCGTATTTGACAACAAATAATATGATCAAATTGCAGTGAATAAACATAACCTAACCAACACTTCAGATTTGTTTTCTAACATCGCCGTTTACATTAAATATATAAATGTTTTAAAATACCGGTAACTATATCTAAATAATGATTTTTGAGTAAACAGCTTAATTTTATTCGTTAAATAGTCCTAACAAATGCCATTCTTGATTTTAAAATCCTCTAGATAAATTCACTCATGGCATTACTTATGAATTATACAAACATTTAAAAAGCAAAGTAAATTTTTTATTGTTTTTGAAATATTTGGGATTGAATCGCTTATATGGAAAATGCATAAACTTCAACAACCGACAATATAAAATTATCATTACTATATAAAATTAGAATTTGTCTACCGCTGTGGTATCGGAATAACATCGCTGTCTCGTACCCAGTGCGCCCAGGTTCGACTTCCGGTCGGAGCAAGTTCCTTAGGTATTGTCTTTTTTTTTGTTTTTTTTCCTCACATGTAAAACAGATGTCAGAACAATTTATCTTTTAAACAGTCCATGAGTATCATCTGGCCATCATTACCAAATTCATCTTTTAGCATGTATGTACCTATGAGTAAATTGTGTGTTTCGCCTTAAACATTTGTGTTGTTTCGGAGGAGGCCCCCGATCACTGATTCGTGGACGCCCTCAATGTCCTTATGCGATCAAAATTACGTGTATGATCTCTCTCCCGACAGGCCGAGCCACTGTGAGGTCCGGGTGACATGGCACGTAAACGTAACTATAACATTATATGTTAAATTTTCGGAGTAAAAGAAGAGAATAAGCTTACATTTAAATTATCATTACGAGTACCTTAAAGCATTAAACTACGTTCGGAAACCTGTAGACTTAACACTACTTGTATTATTTAACAAGTGAAAATTTATTATAGCTGTAAGCATCATTATCATAAGTAATGCCACGAGTGATTTCCAAATTATCGATAAATTCACGATTCACAAAGTGAAGAGTGAATTTATCTAGATAATTTGGAAATCACTCGTGGCATTTGTTAGGACTATTTAACGAATAAAATTAACCTGTTTATTCACACATCATTATTTAAATATAGTTATTTTAAAATATTTATATATTTAACGTAAACGGCGATGTTTGAAAACAAATGAGAAACGTTTGTTATGCTTCATTTGTTCATCACTGTAACCAGATCATATTATTTATTGTCAAAAAATCGCAATATTGTAAGAATGCACCCTAGTGGAGAAAAAATGAAACACACCAAACTGTTTATAACCAACATTATAGATTATTAATTAATTTATCATGTCCTGTGATGTAAATTATATTTTTATGGAACGCAAATTCATGGGAAATAATACGTTTAAGAAAGTGCAAACAGTGGTTTCTTTTCATTGTGGTATAAACAGTTACTACGAATGTTTTTCTATTATATCCCGCAAGCAGTATCTGTTTACATTCGTGCACTATATACACAATCTGGTAGCCGTATTTCTTAGAGTCAGTCACTGGAAAATAATGCTCTGACCTATTCAGAATGTTAAAAAGGAGGAGCTTGAATTTAATATGATAAAATTAAACTGAAAAAAATCGAGGTGAAAAAGACTGTGATTGGTTGCAAATCAAAATTCATTGAAATGTGATTGGTAATTGACTCCCATTTGTGACATGGGTTAAATAGTCTGTCAAATTGGCGACGATAATTCAAAGACTCTGGCGCATTCTCTAAAATACGTCCAGTGTTTCTTGAGCAAGAAGTCAGACAGTTAATACCTGAACAAGTTGTTTTCTATACTGGGTATTATACACTAACGTCCGAACTTGTTAATCGCGCAGGAGTTGCTAATACCTCAACAAGTCCAATTTGTGGAAATTTATTACAGCAGAAAATTTAATATTCAGTTTTAGAATATACATTTTTTAATTAAGTGGTATATACCGGGTTTCGAGAATACAACATATTACTGTGTCCACTGTAGCCTGCAAATTATTGCCACAAAATTCTCAGTTTTCAGGTAAAATTCCATTCTTAATTAACAAATTCGCTCATTTTCGGCGAATAACTTTTCCATTTCAATGGCGTGTAACGAGATATTAAACGTTGCGGAAGCTAGAAGTCATTTCTAGTTAACGATATCAAGTTTCTTTTCCTTATCTCATCTTTATATGTCGAGTTTCGATTCGAAGAAACAAAAAAAAAATGGGGCCAGACTACAGCATTTACATACATACATACATACATACATACAGACAGACAGACAGACAGAAACACACACACACATATAATTATATATACGTATGCACAGGGGATTTTGCTTATCGTAATTTTGCTGCCTAGTAGCCCAAAGATAAAAAACAAAATGTTAATTTAAAAATATATAAAATGGCTATTCTTCCAGTTATACTATATGGATGGGATACATTATATCTTACTTTAAGGGAGGAGAAAACTTTACGTGTATTTGATAATAAAGTTCCTAGGAAAATGATGTGAACTGATAGGTAAATGAGACGACTATATAGCAGTGAGTTACACGATCTTTATGGGAAACCAGATATAAAAGGAACAGTTAAGTCTGGTAGACTGCGATGGGCAGGACATGTGGCACGAATGGCGAATAAAATAGGAAATAAGCCAATAATGAAGTGGGCGAATGACGTTAACCATGTTTGGAGGGAGGTAAATTATACAAAGGAATTGGAAGCTAGTGCCCATACTCAATTTAACGACAAATTAGAACAGTTTAGTTCATTAGCGGGGAAATTAATCAAATCTGACCGTGAAAGGACCGATAACTTTAGCCATAAGGCTCTTTATTGGGGCTGGAGATTTCTTTAGGAACCGTAAATTTTAATCAGCCTAGTCGCCCCTTAAATATCCAGCAAGCTAATCCGGATTTGAACTAGCAATCTTCTGAATCAAATGCGAGCACTAGTTCACCTGGAGTTACTAGGGAGTCGATTCCATTCTCAGTTCGAAAACAGCTTATAAAATATTCCTTTTCGAATTTAAATTATAATATTAAAATCTGATTTTTTTTGTTCAATGCCACCACCTTGTTATTTCCACATTCTGTTATTCTCTTCTCTCCTGGCATTATTGTAACCACGACTGAGGTTGGAGCGCCTAGCAGGCGAAGTTATGCTGCCCCGATGATATATATGATAGATGATAATGCATCAGGAGAGGCCTTAATCCTAATTTTAATGAATATGTTAGTGATGATGATGATGGCCAGATGATGTTCGGGGACCGTTTGGGCCTTAACGTTTCCTGGCATTTGTCTTGCAGGAGAGGAAAAACCCCGAAAAAACCATCACCCAGGAAACTTGTCCCGACCGGTGATCGAACCCGGGCCAGCTGCGTGATACGGCAGCACGCTACCTCGAGACCACCACCAGCGGTGTACTAAAAAATATAAAACTTTCATTTAGCAGGTCCTCGTTGGTCTAATTATAAAGATGTTCGCCTTTGTTTCCGATGCTTGCGGTTTCGAATCTCAGTAGTGTTAATTAATTTTTCAGGATGTAAAATCGTTCTGAAAGGGAGTGTAATCGTCGGTCCCATATCCTAGATTTACGGCACGTAAAAGAATCTCAAGCCTGTAATAAGTTGACTCTGTGCAATATCCCTAGTATTTTTCAGTTCAGCTTCGAATTACGACACATATGCCTTTACATGTTACAGAGCGTCGTAAAATAAAATACTAGTGTCACCAATATATTATTGCCTCCTTAACTATATATGTGTGTGTGGTTATTTGTTTGGTATTGCTTGTTGGTTAGCTTTCTTCATAAGATCTTTGAATTAAACATTGTGATGAGTTGTTTCTGCTGAATCTAGCCGCAGCATGGACCTCGTTATACTCTAGCCTCAGGGTTCACTTTGAAAGAACTCTCCGAGAATAAAGAAAATACGATATTCCATCCATATTGTTTGAAAATACAGAAAACAGGTTTGTATAAATCTAAGATATAGACAGATTCTTTTTTTGTATAGTGAAGCAAAGTAATTATTTTGTTTTCAGACATAAAGGTGAAATACATTATGGAAGAAGCTTCTGAATAATTAATTTAGTTTTAATGTAACTAACTCGCTGCTACTAACAAATCAGAGCTTCGTGGCCGCGCAGAAATAAGCACTCCTTATATCCCTGTCCAGATCTAATATTATCCAGTCATTTCCTGTATAATGTTTCATAAGTAATGCCATGAGTGATTTTTCAAATTGAGAATGACATTTGTTAGGGCTATTTAACGAATAAAATTCAGCTGTGTACTCATAAATGTAGTTACCAGTATTTTAAAATAATTATATATGTTTGAAAACAAATAAGATATCTGAGGTTATCTATATTCACTGCAACTTGACCATATTTGTATTGCCAAATATCATCGCAATATTGTAAGAATCACACTAGTGAAGAAATCATGAAACATATCAATATTATAATCAATATTATAGGTTATTCACTCATTTTTTAGTAAACAACTCAGTAAAATCACGTACCGTAATCTGTTCATTATGCAATGTATTTGTCGGAGAAAAATGATGCTCTGATCTGTTCAGAATATTAGAAAGAAGGAGCTTTCTTAATCACAAAAGCAGGAGCTGATAAAGAGAAATCGATAAAGAGCTAGATGAAATAGACCGTCATTAGTTGTGGAATAAAATTCATTGAAACATAATTGGTCATTGACTACCATTGAGGCACGAGATAAATAGTCTTCCTAAAATCACAGTTGATGTCATTCTTTCACTTCATTCTAGACATACTGAACGTACTTGGAGCGTTCCCTGTATTTTTTCTTTAAGACTTTCCAATACCACTCTTTTATTTCCCATTCGTGTTACATGTTCTGATCATCGCAGACTATGAAGATTAATATTTGTTATTGCATTTATAAACATCATACAGTTCTATGGTATGTAATTAATCAATTTAAAGTATTTGGGCGTTGAAATTTCCGAAAAATTCCATGCTGGTTATCTAAAAACCTAGAAATGAAAATGGGACTCAGTTGTGATCGGAAAGGCAACGAGGGCATTGTGATTTAAAGAAGAGGATAGTGCTGGGAAGTTGGTGCTTCTGCGAGAATGAACAAGTAGTCTACAAGGGATACTGTGTTCGTAGAAGTCTCAAAGTAGATTAATCACATGTGTTTGTACGGTGAATTATTTTGAATGAAATGAAGAAGATTCGACTGTTTTGTGAAAAATCAGTGTGAAGTTGTTAAATTTTGTGAATAAATATGGGTTGGCAAACAATGATTTATTAGAAAAATATTTTCTACTGGCCACATACGGAATATTTATTTAACCAGTATATAAAAGACAATAAGATATAATTTATATTGCAATTTGGTACATTACTAAATAAGTATAGTTACAGCAATCGAAGTTTTCAAATAGTTACCGTTCATCCGATATCCAATATCTGTAAGGGTGAAACTAAGACGGAGAAGAAGAAGAAAATGTCTTAATTTTTAAGCTCCGCAAATATTTCATATATTTTACTTTATGTTACAAAGGGAATACGAGGGCTGTAACAAAAGTAGTGGCAACACTGCTGTAGAAGCGAAACCAGACTGAGTTAATTGTTGTAACCTCTGTTACATGTTAATATATGTCTGATCTATCTTATAGTAAATAGACTAGTGCGTACCTCTCAAAGCGCATGTGCTTTAGAGAGAGAAAGTTAGTCTCCTTTGAGTTGCCGCTCTAGGCTGTTGTTTTTCGCTATTTTACAAAGCAGGTTAAAAATTAAACGTGCCATGGTCTTACAGCACGATAATCTCATGAAGTCTTGTGGAAGCATGTGAGGAGACAGCATTACCATACAGGACTGCTCGGACGCACACGGCACACCCTGTAGCTGATCTATACCATCGTTAGGAGTGGAAAGTGCCTTTACATCTACCACATTCACTGGACATAAGCCCCTGTGATTATGATTTGGTCCCTAAGATGAAAGAACCACTTCGTGAAATTAGATTCCAGACTGTTGCACCTTCGCTTATAGATTCGGGCATGCGCAGTCTTTCGAATGTAGTATTTCATATTTCGACTGATTCACTTTTTTTGGTGGGGTTGTATGCTCAACACCATATGCGGTTTAAATCCAACTTGAACAATGAAGTGGACCTGTGCACTTCCATAGGGTGAAGATGAAGGGATTTAGATTAATTGCATGTTAATTTAAGAATTTGAAACAATTAGTTTGAGCGATGTTAAGTAGTAACACTAGTCGTAAAGCGGTTCAATTCCTGAAGACAATAAATGTGGGATAAACTGAGGAACGGATTTCTACATATGAGTTTAACGATTGGAGTTCATGAAGTTTTATCTGTCTCCAGATGACGTGCCACTCACTCAGTGACTGCGATAAAACGAGATTTAAGTATGCATCACACAACCTGTCGTATATTATCATCATTCGCATCTCAATTTGTCTATTCCTTCCCGTTCTTAATACTTCACTCTCTATTCCTTTCTTTTTATGAATTTATGCCATAAGGAATTATATTGTTCTCAAAGCTGTAACCAATTAATATTCGCTTGAATACATGCATAGTTCACATTAAAAAAATTACTCTCAGATGACACTTTTAATTCGCACACAGAATCAGTAATAATAATAATAATAAATAATAATAATAATAATAATAATAATAATAATAATAATGGGTATATGATGAGAATCCTGTATGAGGCAGTCTCATGAAAGGGTCTAGCGTCCCTTCCCTCGCGAGCTTCAGGTCACACTGACCCGGTGTGTAGTACCTGATCGAAGGGTCACTTGCACAGGTTAACGTGTGAAGACCTCAAAGGACACAAATAAATGTGCGGAGGAGGCACCCTTTCTCCAGGGAAAAATTTGGAGACCCATTCCCGGGGTAACAAGGTAGAAGTCCTCAACGGTCTATAGGAGCGGAAGAGGCAGTCCTCCATTTGGGGTTCATACAACTGGGGGCTATGATATCTAGATTTAAGATGGCAATCCCATCATACATCTCACTCTGCGGAACGCCAGTAACGTACCCAGAGGAAATACTTAATTACTAAAAGTCTCGTAGTTAATGGAAACAGGACTGTCCCAACGTTGACAATCTTGGTTAGAAACAGGAACAAATATTTAGGCAGAAACGAAATAATGAAAACAGGAGTTTGGAATCCCAGAGGTATCACAAATAAAGAAACTGAGCTGGAAAATGAACTAGATAAAATGAATGTAGATGTTGCTGTAATTCAAGAAACTAAAAAGAAATTAAAAGGATCAGTCGAATTAGATAAATATATAATGATTTATGATGGGGTATCACGAGAGAAAAGAGTAGCAGCTGGAATTGCAATATTAATAAGAAGAAAATGGGAGAATAGAATTCACAATTATGAGTATTTCAATGAAAGAATTATAAAAATAAGGTTAAAAACGATGAGAAATTATGTAACGACAATAGGTGTTTATAATCCAGTTGTGGGGAAATTAGAAGAATGTGCAGAATTTTATGAAAATCTTCAGAAACAAATTAATAAAGTTAATCCAAATGACTATTTAATAATAGCTGGAGATTATAATGCCAGAGTAGGCAATAAAGCTATCAAAATATAATAGGAAAACATGGAGAAACAACCCAAAATAGAAGTGGAAGACTTCTAATCGATTTTATATATTATAATAATTTAAGAATAACAAAAACACCTTTTTCCACATCGAGATGTACAAACACTCTGGTCACTCTACCTGCGGCTCTGAAGTTTATGTTGTATGAGGGGCAATGGGAGAGACTCACCCTCTACTGCCACTAAGAAAATAGTTGAGTGTGAGTGAGCGTCTGCTACAACCAATCACTGCTCTTGACGCCGCTAATATGTTTTGAGATTGCTGCGATGTTGTCGGCTGTATTTCTGCTAAACACGTGGCTTCAGTTGCTCTTTGTTTCAGTACAGTGTGCGTTTGTTTGCTGTTTCACTCCTGTGATTAACTGTTAACAATACAGCTTCAGTCCATTATTGTTGGCATATGACGCGTGGATCATCTGAAATCAAAAAAGGAAAATCGGCTCTTTATAAGAGTCAAAGACGAGAATTTATTGATCGGCTGTGATGAGGCAGAAAATGACATACACGAAGATTGTGGCGTCTTTCCTCTTTATTAACAACGATAAAGGTAAGATTTTTATTTTAACGATAGATGGGAAGGTTTTTTAATTAAAATTGTGTTCTTTATGCATTTAACTTAGCTTTGAAGTGATGTATGGAATTGTTTTTTCGTGAATTTATTAGAATTGTGAATGTTTTTAAGAATAGTGTGTTCGTAGCAATAAATGAGAAATTGCATATTTTTGTTTCGTTTTCAATTTCACGAAATAAAATGAGCATTTATTTCTAATAGTTACGTTCTAGATAAACAGAAAATGCTATGATTTAATATTCCGCGTGGTACATAAAGCGGCCCCTCCCACTGAATATCCTATCGGCAACACTGTCGTCAAAACTTCAGAGCCGTAGACTGGGCGGCTGCACTATAAATACACTTGGTCCGCAAGAGGACAAAGAAGACAATAGACTACGCTATAATTAATGAAAAGTGTTTTAACTTAGTGCTTGATACAAGAGTATTTAGAGGATGTGATATTGGTTCTGGCCATTACCTTCTAATTACTAAATTAGCAATACCAGCAAAGTGGAAAAGAAGTAAAATCAATACGGAAAACAAAACAAATGCAAAAACACCTACTTCAAGATATATCAATTAGAAATATATATCAGCCACGACTAGGTCTATATATAAAACAAAAAGCCATAAGTAGAAATATTAATACAGAATGGGAAGAATTAAAAGATAATATAATACAGGCTGCTTCAGAATCACTTGGTACTAGAAATAAAAGATGTAATAATAAAAGATTAAAAATTTGGAACGACGAAATAGCAAAACTGGTTAAGGAAAAAAAAGATGCATACTTGAGATACTTGAATATGAGAACAGATGAAAACCTGATTGAATACAAACAAAGAAATGCCCTTGCTCGAAGAGAAATTTGACAAATTAAAAGGAGTTGATGGGAAAAATATATTAGTGACCTGGAACACGATTTACATGGACGACAAGATAAAGCCTACAAGATTCTAAAACACATTAATAATCAGGAAAAAGATCAACTCAAATTGAACATAATTTCTGAGGATAAATGGATATCTTATTTCAAACGTCTTTGGACAGAACAATCAGATGATGAGGAAATAAACTTGTCATTAATTGATGAAAATATAGATCCAATTTCTTTCGAAGAATTAATAACTGTTATCAATCATAGCAAAAACAAAAAAAAAGCTCGGGCATTGATAATATTAACAATGAACTAATAAAACATGGCTCTATTCAACTGAAATGGAAAATATAAATTTCAACAATGGAGAAGGACTAAAACCTAGTATTGAATGCACTTATTTAGGAACAAAATTAGACCATTAAGGCGATAACACAGTGGAAATTAAAAATAGAAATTCACAAACTAAACAAGCAATGAATGCTTTAAACTCTGTTTGGTGGAGCAAAAATATTACAAAAAATAGAAAATTACAAATATATCAAACCATAATTCAGAGCATTTTAACATATGGCGCTGAAGTCTGGCAAATTCCTACCAGGGAAAAGAAAATAATTTTAAGTACAGAAATGGATGTTTTAAGATCAGCTGGAAAATCTAGAATGGATAGGATAAGAAAGAAATAAGGGAAATCATGGGTATACAAGAGGAGCCGGACATCATAGACATTATAGAAAAGAAAGATTGCAGTGGTTTGGTCATGTCAAAAGAATGCAAGAGAAAAGAGTGCCAAAAATTGTTATGGAATGGATCCCAATGCAAGGGGGAAGAGAGGAAGACCGAAGAAAACTTGTATAGAAGGGGTACAAGCAGCTATGAATATCAGAGGAATGGAGGAAGATCAATGGATGAACAGAGATGAATGACTTTTGGTTTCCGGAAGACTGCGGCAGCTGCCATGATATCTGATGATGATGATGATGATATTCAACTAAAACAACGTATCTTAGATTTATTGAATATATGCTGGAAGACTGTCATATCCCAGAAGAATGGAAGATGGCCAAAATATATCCTATTTATAAAAAAGGAGATCGTCATAATTGTGAAAATTACAGAGGAATAAATATCTTGGGTACCTGTTATAAAATTTATGCATTTGTATTAAAAAACCGTTTAAATGCAATTATGGAAAGTATTATTCTAGAAGCCCAAAATGGATTCAGAGAAGGCAGATCATGTTCTGATTGCATTTTTACTATCTATCAAATAATTGAGAAACATAGAGAATATAATCTACCAACTTTTATGGCATTTATGTATCTTGAAAAGGCGTTTGACAAGTTAACAGAAATAAATTGTGGAATATAATGAAACAGAAAGGCGTACCTCAGCACCTAATAACTGCAATAAAAAGTCTATATGTAGAAAATAAAAGTAACAATAGAAACTGGAGTAAAAATAAAAAGAATACGACAGCAACAACAAATAGAGGTGTAAGACAGAGATGTCCGCTTTCATCCTCCCTTTTTAATATTTATATTGACAATATCATATATAATTGGCAGATCAATTTGGACTCGCATTTCAAAATAAGAAACAAGATCTTAGATACCTTACTTTTTGCAGACGACCAAGTTATAATATCTAGCTCAGAAGATGGTCTATAGAAATCACTCTGTCAATTAAATAACATTATACAGAATTATAATTTGAAAATATCAATAAGTAAAACGAAAATCTTAGCTTCTAAGGGATCAGATACCGTGAGAGCTAAAATAATTCTGGAGGGGAAACCCATTGAACAAGTGAACCATTTTAGATACCTGGGTTATGAAATCTCCTATTTTAAAAATGAAGATCTTTTTAACAAACTTAATAAATTTAATTATATGTGTGGCACAATTAAAAGAATATTTAAAAACACAAGTAAGGAAACAAAACTAAAATTTTATAAAGCAGTGGCAGGCCTCTTACTATTGTACGGTAGTGCATTTTGGGTTTTAACTAAAAGAGAAGAGAAGATCATAGAAGCAGCTGAAATTAGATTTCTGAGAAGTGCGGCTGGCTGCAAACTTCTAGATGAAAGAAGAAGTGAATACATTAGAAATGAGCTAAATATTTTTAAACTTTTAGATAATGTAAAATAATCTAGAAAAAAAAACTGGAAAGAACATGTTCAAAGAATGAAAGATGATCGGATTCCAAACATTATACTTAATCACAAACCAAAAGAGGACAGGAATATTGGTAGACCGAAAAAGAGATGGATTCAACTTTTTGAATGAGAATCTATGGAACCGGAACAAGCCACATGGGCTTAATCCGTGATTGTTGTTGATGATGACGATGATAATGACAATAATAATAATAATAATAATAATAATAATGACAATAATAATAATAATAATAATAATAATAACAATAATAATAATAATAATAATAATAATAATAATATATTTCCGGTTTTAACAATGTTGTTACGCCTACATTTTTCCGGCACCATAATGATTTGTCTTCAATTTCGCCTTATAATTTTCCTCCATTCGTCTCTTTTATAATACATTACTTCCTCTATTTCTGAGTCCTTGAAAGTTTCTCTAATCCCTAGGATCGACGTGAGATTTGGTCGTCCTTTCCTTCTCGTTCCTGATGGTGTTCATTCCATTATTTTTTCTTTTTGTAATCTTTCATCCTCCATTCGCCTAATATGCCCCTACCATTTTAGTTGCTATTCTTGGTTAATAATGATGATAATAATAATAATAATAATAATAATAATAATAATAATAATAATAATAATAATTTGTAAACTGCGACGGCCAGGACGTGTGAGGCAGGAGAATAAGATTAACAATGATTTGAGAGAGATAAAATTTAAAATTTACAGGAGATGACTGGGAAAATTAACATACACGCATGGAGAGCAGCCATTAATTTACACGTCGATAATATCAATGAGTGAGTTAAGAGGAGGAGTAGGAGGGGGAGTAGTAGTAGTAGTAGTAGTAGTAGTAGTAGCAGAAGTAGCAGAAATAATAATAATAATAATAATAATAACAATAATAATAACAATAATAACAATAATAATAACAATAATAACAATAATAATAATAATAATAATAATAATAACAATAACAATAATAATAATAATAATAATAATAATAATAATAATAATAATAATAATAATAATAGGAAATCCTTTATTCATGTGCAGGGTAAAGGCAAGGAAGAACATTTATCATAACTAGAGCCCGGATTTTATGTAATTACATATTCTGTTGCTATGTATGTAGTTATTGAAAAAGCTGAAATGTCGACGAATTAAACTGACTATTTAACTCATGCCCCAAATGGGAGTCAATGACCAATCACGTTTCAATGATTTCTGTATTACAACCAATCAGAGTCGTGTTTCACCAAATATTTATCAGTGTTATGATTACCATATTAAAGAAAGCTCCTCCTTACAATATTGCGTACCTTTGGCAATAAATAGTATGATCTGGTTGCAGTGATAAACAAAAGAAGCAGTAGAAGCGTACCTATCGTTTCTCATTTGTTTTCAAACATCGCCGTTTACATTAAATATATAAATATTTTAAAATAACTATAGTTAAATAATGATTTGTGAGTAAACAGCTTAATTTTATTCGTTAAATAGTCCTAACAAATGCCACTCTTGATTTCCAAATTCTCTAGATAAATTCACTCCTCACTTCGTGAGTCGTGAATTTATCGATAATTTGGAAATCACTCGTGGCATTACTTATGAAAAGACCCTTATTTCCAAGTTTTAAATTACATATTTTTTACATATTTCGAGCTATAATACACATTTCACACCACAGTACCATTATTTTATATATTTTAATATTTCTTGTGGAATTATTATACATTTTCGTCCACCCCATTAATTTTCGTTACACAGCAAGAAAGAAAAAACAATTTAAATTTTATTATTGTGCTTCTCATGCATTGACGTCAATCCTATACATTTCCGTTGCATTTAAAGCTAAATTGTACGAGTTCCATGCGGGCAGCAATGACTTGTTTTAAACATTTTTTTTCTTCCTTGTTCTCAAACGTTTCAGAATTCATAGCAGTCAGTTGCATTTAATTTACCCATAGCACCGGTTGCGTCTTCAAAGCTAAACACGTGGGTTTCTGTTGACAGTGCTTTAATCACTGATGGTAAAACAGTCCTCTGCCAAGCTTGTGATAAACGTATTGGGTGTACGATGAAATCTTAAATTGTACAACATATTAAAAATAAACGAGTTTCTTCAAAGAAACAGGTATTATTTATAACAGTAACAGGGACAGCCTACATCATCTAATAGTGAATTTTACAAAGAAGTGTGTATGACGTTGGTTGCAGGAAACATACGCTGGAACAAACATTAGGCACCTGAATTTAAACATTTATTACAAAAATACTGCAACCACAACATTCCCGACGAGTCCACTTTCAGTAAGAATTACATGGATTCTTGTCACGTTGATATATTAGAAAATATCAGGATTGATATAGGCAACTCACCTATATGGATTTCTGCTGATGAGAAGACGGATGCTGCAGGCCGTTTCATCGCTAATCTAATTGCGGGCAAAATGGACTGTGAAGCTGCATCAAAACCCTACTTAATTTATTATAAACCTCTGTAGGTAACAAATAGTTCAACAATTGCTAGATTCATTAATGATGGACTTAAGGTACTATGGCTAGATGGTGTAAAAGAAGAGAGGGTCCTACTGATGTGCACATATGTAGCTCCATACATGTTAGAAGCGGGGAAATCGCTTACTGTATTTTATCCAAACTTAGTGCATGTTACATGTACGGCTCATGCATTGCAACGAATGGCAGAGACGGATAGACATTAATTCCTAGAAGTAAATACAATGATATCAACAACGAAGAAGGTTTTCTTAAAATGTCCTTATCGTGTAAAACGCTACAAGGAGTAGCTACCTGATGTACCTCTGCCTCCAGAGCCAGTGATAACAAGGTAGGCAACATGGATCGAAGCTATAATTTTCTACAGTAAGCACTTCGAAGCTGTGAAGTCAATGATTGAGAACTGTTCTTCTGATCCTGCAGTGCATGTGAGTGAATCCATGTTAGCATTCGACAGTTCTAAAGTTCAGTTTCGTACATAGCAAGTCACTTCAACTGGCTTCCTAACAGCATGAAGAAACTGAAAACTTCAGGTATGCCCCTCCAAGAAGCTGTGGAAATAATGGAAGCTGCAGTTCAAAAGGATGATTCAGGCCGTGAAGTGAAACTAAACTGTGATTCCAAGTGAAATTCAATAATATATATTATTATTTTGTTAATTATATTTTCTAAGGTTTTTAATATTACTGCTAAGTACTTCATTAGCTACCCTTCTTTTATGGCGCAGTTTCGGCATTGGTCCCCCGTCATTTCTAACTTTATAAACCACAGTGAACTCCGTAGTTGAACAACGTTCCACCTAAAAAACACTAGCATGAGGTCGTCACGGACTCACTAGCGTCTAATACTTAAGAATGATCATGATAATAATGTGTTGAACCCAGATTTTATGTAATTACTTATTCTGTTGCTATGTATGTAGTTATAAAAAAGCTAAAATGTGACGAATTAAATTAAAAATACCTTATTATAAAGTTTTAAATTACATATTTTCATAGCGAAATGGGTGGTGTAGTTTCCACTAAACTGCAGTCTGTGCTAAACAAGAACCCTGGATACCCAACTCTTGTTACTCTTTCTCGCTTATTTAATGGCGAAAATGTAGATCCCCTGAGAATATTATTCCTAGCACAATCCCTCTATAAATATGCACTGTTGACTTCTTGCGAAGTTGAGCGATCTTTTTCAATTTCTTCTTAATCATAAATTTGTAGGATTTTCAACCTGTTTATTTCCAAAATCACTCCTCGGAGGAAGACGTATTGTATGTGCATTCATTGTCTATCCATCTCTTGGCTGGTCTTCCTCTTGTTCTTCTACCGTCCATTGGTATATCTTCTTTAGCTCTTTTTGCAAGTAGGTTGTCTTCCTTTCTTTCTATATGAGCTTTCCAATATTTTCATCTATCTGAGTCTTTATATCTTCTTTAGCTCTTTTTGCAAGTAGGTTGTCTTCCTTTCTTTCTATATGAGCTTTCCAATATTTTCATCTATCTGAGTCTTTATCCATTGGCAGTATATCGGCGCATGTAGCTACTTGCAGTTCACTAGTTTTGGATAAGTCAGTTGTATACAGTGTATATAGCAACTCGGAACCATGAGGTATTTCAGAAGATTTGCTGTATAAACCAGACAATTATCTTCAGTTTTACATGAAAAATTATGTTACTGGGATAATATGTTAACAATTAATATGACTATGGGAGATATAGTTTAAATGTATACAGTAGTCCCAAGTGCAAAACATTACCGAAGGTGGTTCACTATCTGAGAAAGCAGCAGAACAGTACTTATATTTCTCTCTAGCACCCTCAGTTGTATGCATTTGTTCTGCAGTAGAATGATTGTTACGACTATTTAACTCATGCCCCAAATGGGAGTCAATGACCAATCACGTTTCAATGATTTCTGTTTTACAACCAATCAGAGTCGTGTTTCACCAAATATTTATCAGTGTTATAATTACCATATTAAAGAAAGCTCCTCCTTACAATATTGCGTTCCTTTGGCAATAAATAGCATGATCTGGTTGCAGTGATAAACAAAAGAAGCAGTAGAAGCGTACCTATAGTTTCTCATTTGTTTTCAAACATCGCCGTTTACATTAAATATATAAATATTTTAAAATAACTATAGTTAAATAATGATTTGTGAGTAAACAGCTTAATTTTATTCGTTAAATAGTCCTAACAAATGCCACTCTTGATTTCCAAATTCTCTAGATAAATTCACTCCTCACTTCGTGAGTCGTGAATTTATCGATAATTTGGAAATCACTCGTGGCATTACTTACGAAAATCAAACTGATAATCCGGTAACTTTTTCAGCCGTTTTAAAAAAAACAATTTTGACAATGCTGGTAAAAAAGTTATTGAATGAAATGACTTACATTTGTTTGGCGGCTTTCCTTGTTTCGGTATCATATTTATATGACATACTTTCCAAGGTGTAACATAACTGGATGTTCTAATGACGCTATTGAACTGTGAAGTGATAAATAACGATATTTGTTTGGACATTTTAGCTGTTATTTGGTCATAGCCAGGATATTTCGTTCGATTTAATTTAGTTTCGATGAACTTACTGATTTTACTAGATGAGAATGCTTTCATTGATCTTCTTCTTCATGCGACCAAATCTTATGCCTATAGGCCTATTACAGTCTCACTGATGAAAATGTATTCAGCGTTTCCTTAATTTATCTAGTTGCTTTCATTGGTAAAAACATATACCGGTATAGTGGAATATAAAAACGATCCTCAATTTCATTTTGTTTCTCTGTGTTTCCGGATACTTAATTCGGAATAGAGACATTAGAAAGATGAAGCACAATAATTTTAGATTTCTCTTGATTGCATTCGACCCAATTTCTGTTCCCTTTTCTGAGAGGCGAAACTGATATTTTTGGACGTTTAATGTTTTGGTTATTTTCCATAGCGAATAAATCATCTTTGATTTATCATCCATACTTGATATGTATTCTTGAAATAAGTTTTTTTTTTCAGATGAAAAACAAGTTTCTTCAATCCTTTAGAATTCTTATTAAGTTTAGTTTTATCTTCAGAATGCCTGTATGTTTCCCAAATTCTTTAAAGTTTTATTTTTTCTGAAATTTTTGTAATTATCTCCTTTCGTTAATTAATGAATTTTCTTATTTTCTTTAAAATAGGTGGCAACTTCCATGTTGCTACTTGAAGTACGTTATTTCGTAAATAATTCTGTTGCTTTCATCGATATCATCTTCAGATTTCGGAGAAGTGTTTAGATTCACACTTTTACCTGTCCATCTTCGAAATTAATTCCCGACTATTCTTCTGTTGTGGAATTATTTAATAAGCATGGTGCAAATATTAATTACTTTTATGATCAGAATAAACATTAAGACAGAATATCAACATACTCGTAATATCGCAATTTTCTACAACAGTGCACATGTCTAAGAACTAAGATATTTTGTTTAAATCAGTTCATCACAACGTAGGTTGTTTGTTGCAGTTACTTCCCTGTAGGTGTAATGAATAAGTATCGATCCCCAAGCCTGATCTTTTGCTTTGAAGTCACCTCATGCTATATCCTCTAACAATTTTGAGTAATTTTCATATATGTTGTGAGTAATTTTATGTTTAGGGAAACAGCTGACAAGGTTTTAGGCACTGTTTATGTTTTCTAGCACGAAAGTAGTTGCCTGGATATATTCTGTTTCATATTTAGACAAATTAACATTGCCGAAAATTTGATTTAACTATTACTGCTGTTCCCTCAAGCACTGATCTGCCTCCGTGCTTTGTATCATCAACAGAATAACGTGGAATAGGAAATTAATTTTTACAGTAAAATGTGTTTCAGAAATAAGCAAGCCATTCAAAATATTAGAAAAAAATGCAATTTTCTGGCTGGATAAATCTTGTACTATATATATTTACATAATGATGAGTTATTAAATATATGTATATGTTTTCCCATACGGCAATAGGACAGCAACAGATTTAATTGAAAATGATATTCTAAGCTCCATATAGAAAACCTTAAATAGGATACATTGGTTCTATAATGTTATATATCTTATTTAAAAACATATTTACAATTGGAATTTTCATAAGTAATGCCACGAGTGATTTCCAAATTATCGATAAATTCACGACTCACGAAGTGAGGAGTGAATTTATCTAGAGAATTTGGAAATCAAGAGTGGCATTTGTTAGGACTATTTAACGAATAAAATTAAGCTGTTTACTTACAAATCATTAATTAAGTATAGTTATTTTACAATATTTATATATTTAATGTAAACGGCGATGTTTGAAAACAAATGAGAAACGATAGGTGCGCTTCATCTGCTTCCTTTGTTTATCACTGCAATCTGATCATATTATTTATTGCCAAAGGAACGCAATATTGTAAGAATGCTCTCTAGTGGAGAAAAAAATGAAACAGATCAAACTGTATATTAATACATTTCTGATGTCGTATGATGTAAATATGACAATTATATTTTTCTGAATTATTACCTGGGAAAAAAATACATTTAAGAAAGTGCAAACAGTGGTTTCTTTTTTTAGTGGTATAATCAATTGCTACAAATGTTTTTATATATGTGTTGACATTCATGCACTATATATACAATATGGTAGCCGTATTTCTCACAGGCTCAGTCACTGCAAAATAATGGCCAGACCTGTTCAGAATATTAAAAAGGAGGAGCTTTCTTTAATATGGTAATTATAACACTGATAAGTATTTCGTGAAACACGACTCTGATTGGTTGTAAAACAGAAATCATTGAAACGTGATTGGTCATTGACTCCCATTTGGGGCATGAGTTAAATAGTCATTAATAACACATCCGTTTACTCTCAAAAACTGACAGTAATATTTTTTTCTAATTCTTTTGGATATTTATATGTATGAACGAAAACATAATCATAATTTTATTTATAAACAGGTTTACAATGTAACAAAAATCTTCCTGTACCCAAAGCTTTTAAAATATGTATCTTCTTTCTCCATTTTTCTCTATCTTTCCATTCCAGTTCTTCCTGACCTAGCTCCCTCATATCTCTTCTTACATCATCCATCAATTTAAATCTAGGTTGACCTCGCTTTCCTTTCCCAGGTGGAATCCATTCCAAAACTTGTCTGGGTAATCTTTTCTCTGGTATCCTACGTATATGACCATACCATTCCAGTTGTCTGTATCTCAAAATATAATATTGAATTTTGAACTTTCGTTTGTTGTCTGATGATTCTATTTCTGATTTTTTTTTTTTTTCCAATTTAGAATGTTTAGTTAAGCGTCTAAAACGATCCATTTCAGTAGACATAAGATTTAAACTCTTAAGTTTAAAGTCTGATATAATAGTAATAATAATAATAATAGTAATAATAATAATAATAGCAATAATAATAATAATTAATAATAAATAATTATAAAATTGTTAAAAGGATAGATTACATTCATCAAGTATTGATTAATGATTTAGCATACTGTATCAAAGTAATAATTTATTTGTTTCTGTAATTGAAAAAGAGTTTATTAGTACAAATAATTTATACGAACTGTCACAGAATATTTACCACCTCGCGACGCTTGTGTCTATATATTTGATTTGTCTTGTTTTTAATATTAAATGATTTCCGAGTATTGTGCAGGTGAGTCACTATATACACACTTTACCCTACATTATGTCTAAACTTCAAAACACTCTTGAAAAAATCACATAAAACGCTAGGCTCTAACCTCACAAACTCCGGCTTCTAGCATATTACCATAACCAACTATGCTACAGTACTAGTATGAATGTAACCAGATATTTTCAATTAATTTATAAGTTGCATTTGTATTTTTACATTTTTGTAAAAGTCAACAATATACGTATTTTGGGACAGTTCTCGCACCTACAAGTAGACCATAAACTCGATCATCATCACCAAAATCGTACAGCCTTTGAAAAGAATGAAGGCGCAAGACTTGATGGTCGAAATTTAAAGTTTTGAAGAGCGGTTCACACTATAATAAATTGTTACGTGTGCCATCTCCTTTGAGGTCAAATCCGGCGCGGCGAAAGTCTTTCTTCATGCAATTTTCGTATCGCTCGCTACAGTAGTGCAATCAGTAAGATGCTCTCTTTCGACGAAATGGGCCCAGGTTTAATCCTGGCCAGATATTTTGTTTAATATCGTCGTTAATGAAATATTCAGCATTTTCTGTTAAACTATTGCTTGAAAAAAGAAGAGAATTCAACTTAGAAACACATTTTGCTTTCATAGATTTTGAAAAAGCATTCGACACAGTCAAGAGATCAAAACTCTTAAATATATTGGAAGACAGAAATATACCAAATTTACTTCGGCAGAACATACAAAATATTTACAAAGACAACACCATAAAGATTAAATTAAATAACAGATTTTCTGAAGAAGGAATTATAAATCGTGGTGTGAGACAAGGCTGCCCCCTATCCCCAACATGTTTGCAATTTATATCAATGAAGTAATATGTTGCTGGAACAAAACATATACATTTGGAATAAGAATATCAGAAAATAGAAAATTAAACACCCTACTGTTTGCAGATGACCAAATAATAATAGCAAATTCCGAAGATAATCTACAGAAAGGTCTGTATGAACTTAACAAAATTACAGAAGAATATGGATTAAAGATATCTACAGAAAAACAAACATTATGGCATTTCAAGGTGTAGATCCTGTCAGAAGTAAAATTGTACTGGACAATAAAATTTTGGAGCAGGTGAATAATTTTACATATCTAGGATGCAATATCTCATATGAAGAAGAAAAGGATGTAAATGCAAAAATATCTAAATTTTTAAGAATTTTAGGGTTAATAAATTCTATCTTCAAGCCACAGTTAGTCCAAAAGCATTCAAGACTGAAAGTGTATAAAACACTGGCTCTTCCAACTCTTTTGTATGGTAGCGAAGTATGGACGTTGAAACAGAAGGATATACAGAGACTTAGATCTGCTGAAATGAGATATCTTCGGAGGACTGCAGGATACACACTACTAGATCACAAAAAGAATGAAGACATCTTAGAAGAATTACACATGGAATCTTTAGAAAACAAAATTTCTGATTATAAGTCAAGATGGATACAACATGTTCATCGAATGGAAGATCACAGAATACCCAAACTAATGTTAAGATATCAACCTGCAGGAAGAAGAAGACCAGGACGTCCACTCAAAAGACTTCTGGATGGTGTTTCTCTTGAGGCCGAAACAGGTCAACAAATGGCCTAAATTCGTGAATGTACTATGATGATGATGATGATGTTCATAATATCTACACGTTACCAGGCTTCGTTATATAAATAAATGTGTGTGTATATATATATATATATATATCATACTGAGGTACAGACTCAGAGATCCGGGTTCGAATCCCGTCCAGGCATTTATTTTTCTTATCATACTATATATATATATATATATATATATATATATAGGGAAATACATTAATTAAAAGGAACAGCTCTCATATATATATATATATATATATATATATATATATATATATCCATCCATAGTAACTCTGCTCGAAGGCAGGTCTTTCACTGCAATCATAGCATTTTCATGCTATGCTTTGTAGCTTTACTTGGGAATTGTAGGTGTGGTAGCTTCCCGTTGCTTTTCACACCGGTGAATGATGATGATGATGACCATATGATTTCGGAGACCGTTTGGGCCTTAACGTTTTCCTGAAATTTGTCATACAGATGAGGAAAAACCCCGATAGAAACCTCACCCAGAAAAACTGCCCCGACCGGGGATCGAACACGGGCCCGCTGCGTGACAAGGCAGTACGCTACCTAGAGACCACACAGGTGGATATATTATTATATATATATATATATATATATATATATATATATAAAATGAATAACGATTGTAACGTCTCATTTTGTCCCATTTTGTTTACAAAACACAAGGCATAACAAGATTGTTTATTTCCACTACTAATGCAAAAAGTCTGATTAATTTAAATTATGTCAAGTAAATATGTAATTTAATTATACGAGTAAATTCAGTAGCACTGAATCGCTCTATTCAGACAGTTTCAGGCATGGACGGTTGTGGTCTAGTGGAGGGAGTTTCTGTTTCCTATGCATGAGGCCGCGTGTTCGATCCCGCTGCCGTGTTTTTCTCTCTCTCTCTCTTTCTTATTTCAATTAATTTTCTATCTTTTGTTTTATTTGTTTTGCTTTGTTTTATTTATAGCACTTAAAGCACTACTTATTTACGCGAAATTAATTTCCATTGTACGTTACAGAACGAAATAGAGCGGATTTTAGTTTCTCGAATAGTTTTATATTTGTGAACCAAATAGCTGACCTGTGATCATGCGCAGTGGCTTCGTTCTGCGACTTGAAAATTATCTGTGCGCTATTAATTATTTCAAAGGCTGTACATAATTTGATATTGGTCATATACAAAAGTGTTTGTTTTCTTTATGAAACACAAGAGACCGATCTTCACCTGTTTCCAATCTAATAATTGGGTTAATTATTGAATTTTTTACGTCATAAAATTATGATATTATATCCGCAAGTCGAGAACTTCCCTGCTCTTTTATAAACGCACGTCCTCACTATTTTGTAGACTCCCAGTAATCAGTTCTCTGACGCTGTTGTGAAGAAGGGTGCCAGGATGTGGGGCAAAAGCACAGTGTCTGCAGATGGAACCATCCTGCGGCGTACAAATAACATATAAAATTATTTTAGGACTTATTTCCGTTCTGCTACATACAGACAGAGCAGCACGAGAATTTCATAATTGGTGCATAGGCCTACTCCAAAAAATGCAGTTCCTGTTCCTTTCTATTTAACTTAAACTATATAAACACATTAAGAAGGTAAATTGCTGAAAGGAAAATACATAAATTGATTTCAACATATGTCCGGAAATGCACATTAATCACATTAAATTAAAATTACTGTTATGCAACACATTACTGTATGATGGACTTTTAAATGATCATTGTGAAGTGTAGTAAGAAACAGAGATGGTATTCATACGGAGACGTACATCAGTCTGGTCACACAAAGCACTATTAGAGAGACCAAAAACTCCAAGCACGACAGGCCTAGAAGGCCCTTGGCTGACCATCCGGCTGCTGCCTCACATCCAAATGTGTTAATCACAGAGGTAGACGATCATCTAGCCAGTGTAGAGGTGACATGTGGTCAGCATGTCGGATCCCCCAGCCGTTATAGCTGGTATTGTCAACCTGGAGTCGCTACTTATTGTAGCTACCCAAAATGCCTCATGATGCTGGGTGGGCACCGGTATCATACTGGCCAAAATACCATGAGAAAAAATTCTTCCCCCATGGAGACTCGAACCAGCGCAAGTCCCGTACCTCTGCGCCAAGGCTTCTTACCTTAACCACTCGGCTTCGGTGCGGGACATCTTATGTGAATACTGGACCACTTTACAATGATCACTTAATCTACAACAGTTTCTACGAAATAGGGTGAAGAAGGTTTGTATAACAGTAATTGTCATTTAATGTGAAATATATGCATTTCAGGACATAGGTTGGTGTGGCATTTTTCTTTTTAATATCAAGAATCAATTCCTAAAGTTTGTCCCTATTATTTAAATTCACCCTGTGTACTATTTATATTATCACTTTCAGAATTGATTTTGTATGTTAGTTTCTCTAGGAAGCGTGTGTTTTTAACATCACCGACTTCACTTTACTGCTTCGAGTTCCGCACTGGGGGATAGGTGGCGTTAATGTGGTTAATTTTCAATTTACGCCTCACTTTGGAAGACCACTTTACATACGTGATGTACTCTTGTAAAGAGTGTTGTTTATGTGTTTGTATAGTGTAAAGTGTACTTTGTGAGGGATGGTGATGAAGAGAATGGAGAAGGGGAAACCCGGTGTCGTCATGTAACTTATTCCTGTCGAAAAGCACCAAGGGGACCGCCAGGCTTAAGGTCCCCATCCGACGTACGAATCGCTATGAAATTTATAAAATGCGTTCCTAACATATGTACTTCGGGGGTGTTTACAGTTATCTGATTTACAGTCCAGCGATTAATAATCTTATTCCTCCATCCGTCCTGGCCAAGAAATTGACAATTTTACAATTAAACAAATTTTATTAAATTGATTTAATTACACTTTAAAACCTCGCCTGGTAAGACCTCAGCGGTGGGAGGTGAGCGTGTACTCCAACACCTTCGCAGTCTTCTGTATTATTTAGAACTGGTAGTAGTGTTATTGCTATCATAAAAACTCTGACCACTATCCAATGAGACTGCTCATAAAAATAATATTATTAATACTAATAACATAATCATCATCCTGACGTCATGAGCATTTAGGTTTATGCTCAGTTGAACCTGTTCCTATGTCTCAAGATGTTCTTGATTTCTACAGTGTTGTTTAGATCATCTTCTGTCTCTGTGTTCTTATGTTGATACTGGAATTTGGTAAATGCATAATATATGTCCAAAATAGGCACATTTAGTATTAAGGTGAAGTTAAATTTTCTGAAATAGCACTATAATGAAGTGTCGTCGCCATTATTAATATCTGTAAGATTTAACCTGGAGAAGTGGAAGAAATGACACCACAGTCTTAACTGCATCAGGTAAAATAAGAATTATTATTTTTTATTGTAGACTAGCTAATACCCAGCGTACGCTGCTATACCTAAATAAATGATAATGTGTTTTTGCATTTACTTGAATAAGTAAAAGGAAAAATAAATATCAATTTATATCGTTATTATTTTTAGATACCCCGTGATTATTACCCGGCGTTGCCCAGGAATCCACGCATCCCGATGTACTTGGCATAGATGAGCTGAAAGGTCAAATTCGTTATTTTGAGTTATCCATAAAAGAATACCCGGCGTGCGCTGCTTGCCCGGGAATCTACATATCCCGATCTTCTTGGCATCAATGAAAGACAAAAATGGTTATTGTGAGTTATCCTTAAAAGATTAACATATTCTGCCGTGGACTTTTCTGTAGAACATTTCGAGACATTCAATTCTGTATACAATAATTTTGTGTATTTGTTATGGTGTAGGCAGCATAAGCCATTTAAGCCTACAAAAAGCGACATTTTTTCGCGTTTTTTTTCACTACACAAGGTGATATTTAAGGGTAAAAGGGCTTGAGCAATACAACTCTCTTATAACCTATAATTTTCCCGGGAAAATCCTGAACATTTAAAAAAAGCCTCTTGACAATCGGATGAATGGTATGGCAGCACATGCTCGCCCGGGAATCTACTTATACCGATCTCCTTTCCATTAAATGAAAGACAAAAATCGCTATTGTGTGTTATCTGTAAAAGATAAACGTATACTGTCGCGGACTTTTTTGTAGAGTTTCATGAGATATTCAATTCTGTTTACATTCATTTTGTTTATTTGTTATGGTTTAAGCAGCGTAAGCCATTTAATGGTGAAAAAAATATACTTTTTCACGTTTTCACTATAAAGGATGTTTTTTAAGGGTGTAGGAGTTGTGTATCTCAACTCTCTTATATCCTATATTCATCCCCGGAATCTCCTGAACATTTTGCAAAAACCTCCATCACAATCGAACCAACAGTATGGCCGCACATAAAGTACGAACAAACAAACAAACAAACCAACCAACAAACAAACATTCATTTTTATATATTAGATTTTCTCTACATTACAGTAGTTATCCTTCAGCCCTAATGTGTTTTGTTCCGCCACAGATTTCTATCTCCAGCATCGTCTTCTTTGAAGTCTCTGCTGATCATGTTTCTTCTCACTTCATCCATCCACTGTTCCCTGAGATTCCCCCTCATCGTCCTGCATTCAGCAATCCAATCCAGCATCATTCTTGGGATTCTATTATTCTCCACCCTCTTCAGATGTCCATACTATTTCAATTTTCGTTCTTCTATCCCTTGTATAATAATATTTTTAAAATGAATCATTTCTCTAATTTTCTGGTTCCGAATTTTCTCCTTTCTTGATTTTTTTGGCGCCCTTAGCGAAAATCCAATCTCTGTTGTCAATATGTTTTTTGCTTGCTCTCTACCTAAAGTACAGGTCTTCTCCACCATACAACATATCACGTTGTACTAATGAATTAAATACCAATGTCTTGGTTTCATTTATAATATTTTTACTCCACATCACTGAATTATTATTATAATTATTATTTTTATCATTATTATATTTATATTTGATCGAATGTTGGTTCTCCAAGAAGACAATACTGTGCATCAGAAAACTCTCTATTTATTTACACTGTCATGAAATATACTGAAAATAATAATTTTCCCAAGAGAAAAGATTATTGATTGAAATAAATGTAATCTGTCGAACTTGTTTCATTTCTCACACACTTATATTTCATTTATAATTTCGTAGTTTCTATAAGTTTGATAATACGCAACTAGCGATTAAAACCCATTTATATAATCATTAATTATTTAAACTAATATTCTTTTGTTCAATGCCACCAAGTTGTCATTACGACATTCCGGTATTCCCTCCTGATATGGCGCTATTGTAACCCACTTCTAAGGTTGGGGCACCTGGAAGGTGGAGTTACACCGCCCCGATGATACATGATATGTGGTGATGATGGTAATGAAGTGCCAGGAGAGGCCTTAATCCTAAATTTAATGAAATGTTAATGATGATAATGATGGTCAGATGATGTTTGCGGACCGTTTGGGCCTTAAGGTTTCCTGGCGTCTGTCTTACAAGTAAGGAAAAACCCCGAAAAAACCTCACCCAGGAAACTTGTCCCGGCCGGGGATGGAATACGGACCCGCTGCGTGATAAGACATCACGCTACCTTGGGACCACAACTAATATAAGTTTATAAATTATTTTATTTTATAAACACAAACAGTATATCAAGAACACCGTATTATAATATGATGATGATGGGACCCGGTTCGTCCCACTGCGGGTACATGGGTGCTTCCCTAGTTCTTAACCAAACGAATTTAGTTATGCTTATTTCCTACTGTTGTCAGTAAGTAACATGTGGTTAGTACATCGCCGAGGCGACATCAAGTAGAAAATTAAGGTATTACTCGGAAGAATGAAATTCGGTTAAATTTTGCTCAGAGGCATTTTTATACATACTTAAGGTTCTTTTCGAACCAAAAATCTTCATATTCGGGACCCAAGATTTCAAGTCCCTCCAGGAGGACTTGTCCCTTGGGTTATTCTATCCTAAAAATCCATAAAACTTGGTCGGGAACCCGCGACCCTCAGGACTGGAGGCAAAGAAAATAACCACTAGATCTCCACTAGATGTATTAAAATATAACTTATAATATATCACAAATAAATATATGCCGATATAAAGTAAATAAATGTCCATCCATCCATAGTAATTCTGCCCGAGGGCAGGTCTTTCACTGCAATCATAGCATTTTCATGCTATGCATGCAGCTTTACTAGGGAATTGTAGGTGTGGTAGCTTCCCATTGCTTTCCACACCGGTGAAGGATGATGATGATGATGATGATGATAAAGATGATGATGATGGCCATATGATTTCGGGGACCGTTTGGGCCTTAAAGTTTTCCTGACATTTGTCTTACAGGTGAGGAAAAACCTAAATAGTAGTAGTAGGACTTTTGTAGTAACAGTAGGACTTTATTAGACAAAAAGTAAGATATTTACAATATTATTTACAAATATGGATCGCATGGGCAGTAAGCCGTACGTGCTGTTGACAGTCCGTTACAATAAAGTAATAATTGGTACTAGTGTGAAGAAAAATAAACAAAAAAAGGCAATAACATTACAATAACATAAAGAAAACGCAATAATATTACAATTAAATAATAACATAATAGCATTATACACTAAAAAACACCATAACATTACAATTACATAAAGAAAACACAGTAATATTACAATTAAATAATAACACAATAGCATTATACATTAATTAATTTATATATAATTATTAAGAATTAATGTTATTGCATTTTGATAACATATATGAATGAGTGTTGTTCTTATTATCCGCGTTTTGTCCAGAAATTTACCCAAGTTTATCCAATTTTCTGGATTTACCAATAACAACAACCTAAATAAAGGTAATGTATTCTAAATATCCCAATATATGATCGAAGGAATTAAATGACTGTGAAAAAGTGGATATAAAAATGAATTAACAACAAAATTTATACTTTAGCCTGGCCGATAGAAGAAATCCGATCTTCAGATATACTGAAATTATGTCACATTAATTATTACAAGATAACATACATGTGTTTGACGTTCATGTCTCTCAGTAGACCGTCTTTTTTCAAGAATTAAACAAATATGCAAGAATAATTGAAAATACATTTTATGTAGAACAATAACTTGATGGGAAGAGTAAAATGCATAGGTTTGATTAAAATTGGATTTATCCCAAGTAGTTAATATTTCTCAAAGTAGTTGGACATTTTTAAAGGTCGTCCTTATACAAAAGCAAATACATTTGATATAAAAGCGAGCAAAACATCAAAGCCAAGAGGCGGGCTATTCATCTGCTCGCTGTGCTTTGTGCATTCAGCGGACGTTCCTTAAAGAATGCGTGTGATCAATAGTTTAAAAGACGACGTACAATAGTAGATGTGAAAACTATCATTATCTATTCTCAACTTGCTCGGTATTGACACCAAAAACAAAACAACATTAATCAATTGCAGCAGAAAACAAAAACAAAACTCTTGACTGTTGGAGGACCAGTAATCACTTTTAGCTGCTTCTAATCCCTGTGTTGAAGGGAGGATTAAAAGTTGGCACAATGAGAGAGATAGCGATGGACTGTGTGTAAAAGTTTTCAAAGCTGTTCCCGAGTTCATAACAAGCATTATTCCCATCCTCTCTCTCTCATTAGCTATATGCAAAAGAGGATCATGGCTCGTATTCAACACTCGCCAACTACTTCATTTAGATCCTGTGTGTAATGGTTCATTTTATATTTTGTAGGACATTTGTTTTATCAAATACCACTATAATTCTTAAACCACTTCTGAGGTTCGGGCAACTGACAATAGGAGTTACCTTACCCGAAGACACTGTGACAAGTATAAGAACTATTGTTCTTTATAATATGATAATGATATTGTGAAAAGAAAACTTAATGTCTGAACAAGGAATCAAACCGTGGACCTCTAGTTCTCCAGACTAGTGTGCAGCTCACTACACCATTCGAGACTTGGTACAAACATAAACAATTCTTTCCACATATACAACTCTATAATTCTCGTTTCGTCCGCTGCTAGGCAGGTGACACTACCATCGCCAACGGCCGGCTTCGTTTAGAAGTATCTATATTCGAGAATTTTACACCACCACTTTTATAAGTAGCAAACAGTGTTATTTAACATTTTCCAATACTGTTATTTTAACACAGTTCCAATAATGGATCATAAAATATTATAATGATATTGTGAAAAGAAATAATTAATGTCTGAACCAAGTGGGCTGCACACTAGTCTGGAGAACTAGAGGTCCACGGTTCGATTCCTGGTTCAGACATTAATTTTTCTTTTCACAATATCATTATAATATTATAAATTATCCATTATTGGAACTGTGTTAAAATAACAGTATTGGAAAATGTTAAATACTACTGTTCTTTGTTGGTCTCTTTCTCCAGGTGTCACATTTTTAAAGTTTGCGGACCGCCTTATTGGAGCGCCGCCCCCCGAGGCTTACAGTTCTAAATAAGTCGTTATGTATGCACACTATAGCAGTATAATGTAAAATAATATTATATAAGAAGAATCAATTATCAACAGTAATCTAACAAGAGTTGTGTTTTTCCTGAAAAACATCACGGGGGACGAAGTAACCAGTATTTTTAATCTAATGAAAAACTCAACCTCGCATTGGATTTTTATTGGAGTAACTATTTAGCGAATAATACAACATTAGACGCTAAAAATAATTATGTTTAATGTTTACCAAATGTGAGATTATGTATTCCGATCTTATTTCTGGGCGATTTGTAAGCCAGCTGGAGAGTTATAAATATAATATTTTTACTGTTAAATCTCTTTGGGCTTGGGAAAAATCAATAACAGATTATTGTATGAGAAATAGCGTAACAATAATGCAGATTCATTATACAACATTTAATAATTTTTAGAGCAACAGAACTAACTTTTTTTTTGGCAATTTTTGAAGTTGTTGTCTTTTGGCATTTCTTGCTATACCATATCGGTCGTACATAGTTGAACCGTTATCCTTGTCAAATAAGTTAATTTGCGGAGATATTTCTCAATACGAACAGGAAGAGGCAATTTTATCAACAGGAAGAGGACATTTTATTAACAGGAAGAGGCAAATTTATCTGTCTATGACATAGATGGTCATATTAATATTTAGGATGGAGATGAAACTGTTTGAAACTATTACATTGCGACATTACATTATTCTCAATTTAGTATAAAATTCTAGATAAAAACATTATGTAGGCTTACTCCTTATATTGACAACATAACAGGTAAAGTTTTTAATATAAGACTAAGACAGACAGACAGATTCTAGAAAGTAAATCGTTATATAATTGTGTTATGTAAAAACTATATATAGATTTAAAAAATGCATACATTCAATTACGAGAGAGAAATTGTAAAGTAATCTTTTAGAATTGGGAATTCTTAAATCAATAGGTTTATTTGGAGTAGCACCATAAATAGATTGCGAGTAAGTGAAGAATCTTCAAATAGTTCTAAAATTCCCATAGGTGTAATATATATAATGTGAACTATTTCATTTTATATATATATATATATATATATATATATATATATATATATATATATTATATTGCAGATTTTCGCGGATATAAGTATGATTAAGAAAGTTTTCTTGGGTTTTCCGAGTCATGGATTCAAGTTCGGCCTCTGGCTACTGATTCCAACGTTTCGGCATGATCCCACATGCCATTATCAAGGAATGATAAGTTCGAGTCACAGGTTTAGGTCTTATATAATTAAACACATAGAGTTTTAGCTGTGGTCCGTTTCCGAAGACGTACACCCATTCAAGGTTTAGTTATGTAGTTAAACACCTTCAATTTTCAGTGTGGTCCGTTTCGGAAGCCGTACACCCATCGAAGCGTCGACCACACTCCATGTTGCCCAACCGTGGTTTTCTTCATATCTTCTTCGCTGTTCTGGGGATGACATGGTGGACAGCGAGAGCAGTTTTCCATGTAGATGGTGATCTTTGGAAATCATTTCGGGTGTTCATAGAATACATTACAGGATCATGGAACATAACCTGTGAATGCTGTGTTTTGAAGAGTAGTATTAGTTCTTTACTCCAAGAGAATTCAAACAAACGTTTGATGTTATTACGTAACCTTTGCACTATACTAAAGGACAATGTCTGCACTGTTGATGTAAAAGAGTAGTGGGGGTGTGTGTTTTGTTGTTGTAGTCCGATCATTTTCAGTTGTCTGTCATCACTTTAGAGACAGTAGTGCCTTTTTTTATTTACCTGAACAGACACAACGAGAGATAGCACAAGGCATTGAGGTATTTCAGAGTGTGATTATCAGACTATGACCTCTTTTTCAAAGAACAAGGCAAGGTCGACCACGAGAAACAAGAAGGAATGACAGTTACGTCATTTTAAGAACCTGTCTTTTTAAGAATATTAGGCATACTGCATCTCAACTGCCTTTCAAACAGCAACTGTTCGCAGGTGTCAAATCAACTGTTTGTATTCGACTCCATGGTGGTGGTGCCTATACATGAAGATGCATGTATGTATACCATTAAATCCCCATATCATAGAGATCACTGAAACTGGGTATAGGCATGTGGAATGGAGATCAATTCTGTACTCTGTTGATTCACGATTCAACGTGGAATCTGATAATCGATGTGAATTTATTTGGGGGGAACGAATGACACGAAACAACCAGCTTTGTGCAAAAAATATCGTAATATGGCGATTGTGGACGGATGGTGTGGGCATAAGTTAGTATTGGTGGACATACGTACCTCTATATCGTCCTAGGCGTAAATGCGACAGCTGTAAGATATAGAGACGTGATTCTAAGACTTTGTCGTGCCTTATGCTATTAATTTATTTTTATGGGCGTCCTCACAGAGCTAGGTCGGTGGACAACATGCTGGAAGTTAGACGGTATCGAACTATGATGTGGCCACGTTGCTCACCGGATTTAATTTCAATCGAGCCTGTGTGGGATGCATTAGGGTGGCGCATTGCGGACAGACCACCACCTTAACAACTGTTGCATAGCTGCTGATTGCCCTTATGGAAGAGTTCCCACGTATCCTGCAATAACTCACTGATATTCTCATTGCATAGTGTGAGACGATGCTGGCCGTTTGAGAGGACTATACGCTATACTGTAGGACACTTGTTACCTACGAGTCACGATTTTTTATGTTAATATTTGTTAGCTTGCCATATTATCTCTGATCTCATTTAATTTCAAGCGACCACAAATCAAGAACTCTCATTAATCATGTCCTTTTCTTATATGACAGCATATCATAGTGTATATGATATTTGGTTAAAATATATGATCTCACGTACTTTGTTTCTTATTTATTTATCTTATATTGTGTAATCCCATAACATTTATTCAATATATTATTAGTACATATGTCTGTGAAATAATGTCACGGGTTTGGAGTTAACAGATCCTTTATCGATGCTGTATGACAATCCGTGGACAACTTAATGGGGAATCGACAATCTTCCTAAATACACTGGTGTCCAAAAGTTTAGGATAATTTGTAAAACGGAAAATCAAAATGCTTAAAGAGGAGCAAGGAGTAAAAATTATTTATCAAAACGTTTCTCAGTACATTTAGTTTAGTTTACATACTAAATTATAATCTCTCTTCAACAATGAAAAAATTAATAGCAATTATAAATGAAAATTGCATTGTTGCAGTTAAGCCCTGTTCCATAAATCTTCATTTTTAAAGAGAGTTATGATATAATCAGATGTAGTGTAAGAACAGATTGCAGTAAAATGGCACAAAGACAACATCTGGACCCTCTGCTTCGGGGTAGAATTATTGGGCGGCTAGAAACAGGACAGACACAAACTGAGGTCTCCATAGCACTTAATGTGCCATAAAATGTTATATCTAGGTTATGGCGACGGTTCCAAGAGACCGGAGACGTTAGGCGAAGACCAGTGGGAGGTCGTCCAAGAGTTACAAATCCTCAGCAGGATCGATATCTTGCGTTAACTGCAAGAAGAAACCGAACAATGTCTGCCAGACAACTGAGTTCAGAACTTGCGGCCGCCTCAGGTATCAGAGTATCCAGACAAACTGTCTATAGAAGACTCAGAGCTGCTGGTCTGTATGCTAGACGGCCTGTAGTGTGCGTCCCACTCACCCTTGATAACAAGAGAGCACGTTTACGGTGGAGTCAGGAACATCGCGACTGGACTCTAAATCAGTGGAGCAGCGTGCTATTTACAGACGAGTCCAGATTCAGCTTGAACTGTGATTCGCATCGCGTGACTATCTGGAGGGAGCAAGGAACTCGTTACAACCCCATGAACATCATGGAAAGACATCCATTTGGTGGCGGTGGTCTCCTGGTATGGGGAGGTATAATGATGAATGCACGCACAGAGCTTCACATCTTCGCAGGTGGCACTGTTAATGGCTCAGCGGTATAGAGAAGAGATCCTGGAACCTCATGTAAGACTTTTCAGGGGAGCTGTGGGTCCAGAATTCATATTCATGTATGACAATGCCCGACCTCACAGGTCACAACTGGTGGATGAGTTTCTTCAGGAGGAAGATATCCAGCATATGGAGTGGCCAGCGAGGTCTCCGGATATGAATCCTATAGAGCATGCATGGGATGCCTTAGGGAGACAAATTGCATCTCGTCAGCCTCCTCCGAGGACACTTCAAGACCTTCACATTGCTCTTCATGAGGAGTGGAATTTGCTGAGCATCGAACTCCTGAACAACCTCATCACTAGCATGCCACGTCGATGTGAGTCTTGTGTAGCTGTCAGGGGTAATCACACCCCATACTAATCATTTGAACCATTGTTGTTCAACTTTTATGTTCGAATTCTGAAATGCAGTTTTCGTTTGTTGTGAAAATGACAAGTGAATGACGTATTCATGCCATTGTTTCTTTCGTGCCATGTTTCTAATTATCTGTGACATACCCTTACCAAATTTTGTATTATTCTGACAAATGCTTTATAATAAGTCGGCAAATGAACTAATTATCCTTAACTTTTGGACACAAGTGTATATATTTACTCTGGGATTTCAAATTAAAGTCCTTCGAGGGATCCGGTTCGCTTCATGCTTAGTTGTTGCTGCCAATTAATTCTGTACTTAGATATGTGGTCCAAATAGAAGATATTTGAAATTTTGTAGGTTATCCTTATTTCATTTTTTGTCTAATATTGCGTACCATCTGATCTTCTCGTGAACTTCATTTCATCAGCTGTGATTCTTCTTATATCTCTTCAGTATATTCCAAGCTTAGCTTCCATAGGCAAGCATTGGTCTCGCCAGGGTTTAAAAAAATCTTCACTCTTCAATGTCTATACACTAAGGATGGTTGAAAACTCTAATAACACTGATCCACTAAACCGAACTTTTTTTGACCAGAAATAAAAGCATGTTCTCTAGACCAGTTTTTCATACTCATTACGAAAAAGTACTTTATATTTTTCTTAGCACGTACGTTATACTGTACAGTATATTATACAGTAAGTTAAAGGGGAAGGTTGAATTTATATGTGTAAATATAAGACCTGAAACATGAAAATATGATGAATAAAATGTGGATTCCTCTTTGTCTGGTACATGGATTCTGTAGCATCCCGGTACAGCATCCAACAGTAATCTTCCACAATGGAATCAATCCAGAAACCTTGGTAACGTTGCTCTATTGTCTTTATGTCATGTGGAAAAATTACCCTTTCTCATTACTTATTTCACCAAGTATTTCTTGGAATAATTCCATATGGGAATGCAGAAAATTAACGTTTATTGACATACGACACTCAAATTCCATGTATGATTGAAGATACCAGTCTTGGAATGAGGAACTTTCTTCATATCCGAGAAATTACTGCAAACCGATTTGAAATTTTCCCAAGCTGCTTGTTCTTCGTCTATAAGATTATTAAAAAATGCTCGACCTTTAAATATTTCTGGAATTTGATGCCCAACAAAGATATCTTCCCTTAATTTTGCTTCGCTAAATCCAGGAAATGTATCTCATAAATATTGAAAACATTTTGAATTCGTCTTCCCCGTTGTCTTTACTATGCACTTTATAAATCCCAGTTTTATTTGTAGAGGAGAAAAAGTACCTTCTTGGGATTCACAAGAGATTAGAATTTAGGATAATAATTTCCTGGTTCATTATCTTTCTTACTTCGTAGCCACGTTTAATATAATGCTGATCTGTATTGTGGAAATACATAGGAAATAGCACAACTTTTTCGAACCGTTTTACATGTTTATTAACATGCCAATAAGCTTAAGATCTCCTTGATATCTGGTAATGATCATAGCAAAGTGCATCTTGTAGAAGTTTCATGTTGTCATAGGTTTCCTGCAGATACACAGAATAGACAATTTTGAATGGTAGGTTTGAAATATTAACGTTATGGAGAAGTACAGCCTTTAAACGTTACTGTGAGGAGTAGATGAATACTCTCTATTCTGATGGTGCATGATCTTGACGCAGTTCTATACATAGGAAATTAATGTTATCACAGTAAGCTATTGGACCACCAACTACAAAAAATATAACACCTGATACGTTGGACGGTAATGACAAACTCTGACTCGTTTCAGCAATGTATGAATAAACCAATAGGATGCTAAATAAAGATCATCTAGACATAAATAATAAGTTCATATCATAAGGTATTATTTTTAAGTTTCAAATGTATTATTTGTCTTCAGTCTGGAAGCAAGAAGTTCTGCTTTATCTTTCGGTAAAGAAATCTCTAATAAATCAATCAGTTCTTGTTGAGTAAAACGTTTTGGGCTTACATTTTTCCCTGGGGGATATTCATGATCATCATCTAATCTTTGATCAAGTAAGGAACAATCTTCTTCACATTTAATCTCTTCGAGTACAAACGAGGAACAATAACTAATAAAATATCATCATGTGAGATTGGCCATCTTGCAGGGTACGTTTGAATAAACAATTTTATTTGTTTTCTTTTCAGAAACCTGCAATATTGACAAAGCAAAAATAACAATCGTCGGTTTGATTCTTTCCACTCCACACCATGGGAAAGCAAAAGCAGCAAGTTTTTTTTCTCCTTTTCATCCAGTCATATAATCCACTTTAACATGACTTACATATTACAAGTGGTGCCCAGTATCTGAAAATATAACAGATAAAAAAATGCTTAAAGTTGTTATGATAGTACACCGTTGAGACTTCGGTATCAATAAACCACAAACAGAGCAGATATTATTTGATTCTTGTATTTAATAGGCATTATAAACAAGCATAAAACTATACATGATGAAATATACAGGGTGTTGCAAAAAACATCGACAACGGAGGTGAGGTGGTATATAGAGACATGTTGATCATTTTTAGTAAGGTACCAATGTCCGGAAATGATTCTTTTTCACACTATGAGTACCTAACTTCTCAAGAGTTTCGTTAGTTGGATTTCAAGACTCAATACTTGACAATACTGTCACAGTCACATTAAGTTTTCAAAATATCCACCTCCCATCTCATTGCAGAGCGTACATCAGCGGTGTAGTGATTGGCGCAAACGTTCAAATACACCTGGCCTCATTTGAATTATTTCTGCAGCAGCGTGGATTTGAGCTATAAGAACCATACGTGACTCTACTGGAGTCTGATAAACAGACTGTTTCATGTCGCCCCGAAAAAGTAGTCGAGAGGGTTAAGATTAGGTGATCCAGGAGGCCATGGGACTGGTCCACCTCGACCTGAGTACGTGATGTCCAAATGTTTCGTCACATTGATATCGAAGTGAGCTGGAGCTCCGTCATGTTGCAGCCACATTCCGTTGCGAAACCACGTATCATAGGTTCCGTACCTGTGAGCTGTTGTCAAGTAACGAGCCTTCAAATCCTTCGAGCTAACACTGATCATGAGACATAATTAACTAGTCGTAGCGTGAAAACGCATAATTTCTGGACATCGGTACCTTATTAAAAATGATCAACATATCTCAATATACTACCTCATCTCATTTGCCGGTGTTTTTTGCAACATCCTGTATATTTCACCAATACACCAAATGAAATATACATTTAACTAACACTTTTCAGGATAGATAGATTTTCGTCCTATCTGTTGTATACATTTTATGTTATAAAGTAATATGGAAAAGTAGATCTGGGTGTTGTGGGAATTAAATAACAATGATTTTTTAAGAATTATACACACATATGGTTTGTAAAGAAGATAATATTCTGAAATTATTTATACATTTTCACATGGGTGACATTTCATCATACCTCTTAAATTTCTAAAAAAAATATTCATGCTAGGAAAACTAATTATACTGGTCGAACAAGGTTTTCTTCACAAGAAATTTGATTAGTGAATCTAGTGCATTTGTTCATACTGAATTCAGATATGTAGTCAGAATTTTTCCATCTGGCACAGTTTTTTTGTGACAGCTACTTTTTAAAAATTGATTTTAGCTTTCTCTATGACCTGTCATAGGAACCTTTACCTTATATGTAGCGATTTTATTGAAGCTGTATTTAAGGGCTGTCTCTGATGAGCACGGTGAGCGTTTTCTTCAGCAAATTTCCACAATAGAAAAGAGATACCAAGGCAAGTGGAGTTCTAATATCCTGACTGACTACTGTTGGACCAAGAAGAGAGATGTTCCAGATGCAAAATATGCCCGAAAATCACTATCTACCACTTTCTAGGTAAGTCAGAATGACAGAGTTAGATGGATTTTATTAAAAGCTAGGTAGTACCCGACGTGCGCTGTTACGCCTAAATAAATGATGTGTTTTTACTTTTAGTTGAATAAGTAATATGAATAATAATTATACATTTATATCATTGTTATACTCCGTGCTGATTACCCGGCATTGCCCGGGAATCTACATATCCCGATGTATTTGGCATTAATGAGCTGAAAGAAAAAAATCGTTATTTTAAGTTATCCGTGCTGCTCTTCTTGCCCGGGAATCTACTTAATACCGATCTTCATGGCATCAATGAAAGATAAAAGTGGTTATTGTGAGTTATCACTAAAAGAAAAAACATATTCTGCCGCGGAATTTTTGTAGAGTTTTTTTGAGATATTAAATTCTGTGAGCATATTGGTGTATTTGTTATGGTTGGCAGCGTAAGCCATTTAAGCGTACAAAAAGCCACTTTTATTTTACCTATCACTACAAAGGACGATTTTTAAGGGTGAAGGACTTGGGCATTAAAATTCTCTTGTAGCCTATAACCTTCCCGGGGAAAATCCTGAACATTTTGCTAAACGTTCCATCAGAACCGGATGTGCAGCATTCTACTTATCCCGTTCTTCTTTGTAGCAATGAAAGACAAAATGGTTATTGTGAGTTATCCGTAAAAGATACACATGTGCTGTCATGGACTTTTTTGTAGAGTTTATTGAGATATTCAATTCTGTGTAAATTAATCTTGTATATTTGTTATGGTTTAGGCAGCGTCAGCCATTTAAACATGAAAACATATTTTTTTCACGGTTTCCATCAAAAAAAGGGCGATTATTAAGGATGTAGGAGTAGAGTATAACAACTCTCTTATAGCCTATGTTCATCCGGAAATCTCCTGAACATTTTGCAAAAAGCCCATCACAATCGGATGAACGGTATGGCCGCGCATAAGTACGAACAAAGAAACTAACCAACAAACAAACATTCATTTTTATATATTAGATTATATAAATTATAAAAAATGTAAATGAATGCCGTATCACAGAAAACTCTTGCCTGATAGATAAAAACTGAAATGGTATTTACATTTAGGATGAAAAAATACTTCTAAAATCTCATATTTTTATTCTTGTGAAAGAAAAAAGTTCATTTTTGTCGACCAGTGTTATAGATTAAGAATCAGCAAATCGAATTTAAAAATCTATCTCTTATTTCTGATGAATTTTTGTTGTTTACCAGTGTAATGATTCCCATAGGCTTATCAGTTTCATTATCGTAACTGGCGTGCTATCCTATGGATTTTAATGAAGATATTTGTTTATTTCTGAAAGTCATCATAACAACCATGCTTACTTACACTATCGAACACAGTGATTTATGGCAGAGCTGGCATAAGATCTCCATACATTCCTATTCTGATCTTCTCTTTTCCGAATATCCCCTGTATAATTCACTTCCAACAAATCATGATTAATGTTAAAATATAAACCTCATTCTTGGCCTATCTACTGACCACTTTCCTTCTGGTTTTCGTTTTTGAAGTTTCCGTGAAACTCTTTCATTCCTCTCTTAAAATAAAAATTCACCAGATAGATATAAAATGTTCGTCAATTCAGAAATAAAATACATGAATTCAGATGTGATTAATGAAAAGCATTGGATAATAGTATCCATCAAATGCTCCACATATCTACTTCAGCGACTTTATAAAGTCTGGAGAATTATGGTTAACATAATAATATGTTCCAATTCCAAGACGAACTTGTTAATAATAACAATAATTAAGTAGGTCACTATTTTTTCGACATAAAATATAGTCTTATTTCATTTTATTGTGTGTATGAATTTCATTTATTCTTCTGAATATGAAGTATATTTTTATATAAAAAAGCATGCACTATATCAACACATAATTAGACATAGAATCAGATAGCAAATAATAATAAAAACGAGAAAAAAAATGATAGATGTGAGGATATGCGCGGTTATCATTTAACTTGTGAAAGGAAACCAGTCAAGAAATAGGAATATGGTTTTGTATTCTTTCCTTTGCACATGTATCAAGATATCATCTGGTAAGTATTCTTCTTTTATTTTATACCTCAGGTTTTTTTTCTATCTTCTCTTGTCTTTCAGAAACTGACAGAAATATCCGTGCAAAATCATTCAATATCTCCACACAGAGCAAGTTCTCTTTTATACCAAACTGAAAAGGAAATTTTACACATTTTCAATATAAATATATTAACATGTCCTATTCCTATTTTGACCTTGTTTTGCTCTCATGAGCGAACAAGATTTAGTGCAGGGTGAGGTATGTTTTGTTAACACTAATATCAATTGAAGTACTAATTCTTCTCTGAGCATGAAGTAATAATAATAATAATACTAATAATTTGTTATTAGGAATATTCCACTATACAGTGTTTCTCCTCCAACCCAAAGTGATTTGTCGCCTGAGGTTCCTGTCTAAAACATCTATTTCCCTCAAATCTCTAGCTTCCATACTTCTTCTCACTCCATAATAACAACAACAACAACAACAATATTAATAATAGTAATAAATAACAATATAAAATTAATAAAGAGAATAATCGTATATACTAATATTATCAATAATTTACCTGCTGAAGTAAATACCATATGATTCTTCTCTTCTGTTGTATTAGGACTAAATAATAGGCTACATATTTGGGGTTTATGGATTATCTGCAGTTAAATTAATAATACATAATAAAACTGTAGAGTCAATAAGGACATTACAAAATTATAATAATAATAATAGTAATAATAATAATAATAAACATCATCATGATCATCCGGTATCATGGCAGCTGCCGCCGTCTTCCGGAAACCAAACGCCATTCCTCTCTGTCCATCCGTTGATCTTCCTCCAATCCTCTGATATTCATAGCCGCTTGTACCCCTTTCTATACAAGTTTTCTTCGGTCTACCTCTCTTCCTCCTTTCTATTGGGATCCATTCCATAACAATTTTAGGCAATATTTGCTCTGGCATTCTTTTGACATGGCCATACCACTGTAATCTTAACTTTTCCATAATGACTATGATGTCCGTCTCCTCTTGCACACCCATAATTTCCTTTATTTTTTATTATATTATATTATATTATGTGGAAAGCAACGGGAAGCTACCACACCTACAATTCCCTAGTAAAGCTGCAAGCATAGCATGAAAATGCTATGATTGCAGTGAAGGAGCTGCCCTCGGGCAGAATTACAATGGATGGATGGATATTATATTATATTACTTACTTACTTACTTACTTACTCACTGGCACTATCGAACCCGTAGGTTCATGGCCGCGCGGACTAAAGCTCTCCATACATCCCTATCCTGAGCTAATGCTTTCCAATCATTCCCTGTATAATCTACATCCCTCAAATCATAGTTAATGTTGTTCTCCCACCTCATTCTTGGTCTACCAACTGGGCGTTTTCCCTCTGGTTTCCTACAAGAAGCTTCCATGCACGTCTTTCATTCCCCATACGTGTAACATGTCCTGCCCATCGCAGTTTACGAGACTTAACTGTTCTTATTATATCTGGCTTCCTATAAAGACCATGTAGTTCATTGTTATGTAGTCTTCTCCATTCACCTGTCTGTTCATCTCTCTTTGGTCCAAAAATTTTCCTAAGAACTTTATTCTCAAATACTCGTATCTCCTTTCCTCCCTTAAAGTAAGACTCCATGTTTCGCACCCATATAATATAACTGGTACGAGGAGATACTAAAGGACAACACGCACACACTGTTGAGTAACACTAAGAATTTAGCATTGGAAGTAAATATCAGTAAAACTAAATATATGGTCACATGTAGAAATTCATTATATAATGGAAATGGACAGCTAATGACAAATGAGGGAAATTTTGAAGAAGTGGCTGAATTCAAATACCTAGGAACAGTAATCACAAATAGGAATGAGATGCACAAAGAAATTAAACATAGGCTCAATTCTGGAGATGCGTGCTATTATGCATTGCAGAGACTCTTGATGTCCCAACTCCTTTCAAAAAACGTTAAGCTGAAAATATATAAAACTATTATTCTACCAGTTATATTATATGGGTGCGAAACATGGACTCTTACTTTAAGGGAGGAAAGGAGATTACAAATATTCGAGAATACAGTACTTAGGAAGATTTTTGGACCAAAGAGAGATGAAGAGATAGGTGAATGGAGAAGACTACATAACAATGAACTACATGGTCTTTATGGGAAGCCAGATATAATAAGAACAGTTAAGTCTCGCAGACTGCGATGGGCAGGACATGTTGCACGTATGGGGAATGAAAGACGTGCATGGAAGCTTCTTGTAGGAAAGCCAGAGGGAAAACGCCCAGTTGGTAGACCAAGAATGAGGTGGGAGAATAACATTAACTATGATTTGAGGAAAGTAGATTATACAGGGAATGATTGGAAAGCATTAGCTCAGGATAGGGATGTATGGAGAGCTTATGTCCGCGCGGGTTCGATAGTGCCAGTGAGTAAGTAAGTAAGGAAGGAAGTATAATATAACTGGTAGAATAATAGTTTTATATATTTTCAGCTTAACGTTTTTCGAAAGGAGTTGGGACATCAAGAGTCTCTGCAATGCATAATAGCATGCATTTCCAGAATTGAGCCTATGTTTAATTTCTTTGTGCATCTCATTCCTATTTGTGATTATTGTTCCTAGGTATTTGAATTCAGCCACTTCCTCAAAATTTCCCTCATTTGTCATTAGCTGTCCATTTCCATTATATACTGAATTTCTACGTGTGACCATATATTTAGTTTTACTGATATTTACTTTCAGTCCCAATTTCTTAGTGTTACTCAATAGTGTGTGCGTGTTGGCCTTTAGTATCTCCTCGCTATCGGCCAGTAGTACTACATCATCAGACCATTCAGTTGTAAGCCTTCCTCATTCTCTAAAGATTTAATGGCATGCTCTAGTACAAAATTAAATAGTAGAGGAGATAGTGCATCTCCTTGCTTCAACCCATTCTAGATTTCAAAAGTGTCTGAAAACTGTTTGCCTACACGCACCCTCCTCTTTGAGCCATTTAGACACATTCGTATAAGTCTAACTAACTTTTTAGGAATTCCGAACTCCAGCAGGATACTATATAACTTCTCCCTCTTAATTGAATCATATGCTTTTTTGAAGTCTACATATAGTTGATGTACCGTACCATTATATTCCCTTTTCTTTTCTAAAATCTGTATTATACTAACAATTTGATCTGTTGTAGACCTGTTTCTTCTAAAAGCACATTGATGATCTCCTAGAATGTCATATAGGGAGTAAGTCTGCTGACTAATATATTTGCTAGAATTTTGTACGAAGTTGAAAGTAATGAGATGCCCCTGTAGTTGTTGCAATCAGTTTTATCTCCTTTCTTATAAATTGGTACGATAATTGATTCCTTCCATTCATCTGGAAGAGCTTCTTTTTCCCAAATCATACTAAGCAACCAGCGTATCTTGTCCATCAATTTTTCTCCCCCTGATTTTATCAGTTCTGCTGGGATCTCATCTGAACCTGATGCCTTATACATCTTCAATTTTTCAATCGCCATTTCAAACTCTAATGAACTTGGTTCTGCGACTAACAGTTCTGCTGTCTGTAACTTATCCTCCTCAATGTCCTGTTCTGTATGTACATTTAATAGCTGATTAAAGTAACTTTTCCATCCATTTAATATACTCCTGGAATCTGCAATCATATCCCCATTTTCATTCCTAATTATGTTTGTTCTAGCCTGAAACCCTTTCTTCTCTATACTAATTCGCTGATATAATTCTCTAATGTTCCTATTTTTTGCATTCATTTTAAGATCATTAATCTTCTCTCTCAAATATTCCCTCTTTTTACTCTTTAGCAACTTGGTGGTTTTCCGTCTAACACTATCCAATTGCTCTAAATTTACCTCATTTGGCTCGTGTAACCATTTCATTTTTGCTAGCTTTCTTTTCTTTACAATGTCGGCACATTCCTCATCAAACCATATCTTGTTTTGCCTCTTTTTTAAACAACCAATGCTCTCTGATGCTGACAATTTAATAGTATCTCTTGTAGCCTCCTATTCTTTATTTATATCAGTCTCTTCTTCGCTTGCCACATTGTCATCTGAAGATTCCAGTACTTCAAATCTATTAGCAATTTTTATTTGGTATTCTTGCCGCATTTCATCATTTTTCAAGTTTTTTAATTCATATTTTACAAAATCATCTTTAGCGTTTGTTCTTCTCATAAGCGATAGCCGTTGTCTGATTTTCACTCTGACCAGATGATGATCCGAATTGCAGTCTGCCCCTCTAACTGATCTAACATCAATGATGCTACTGTGCCAGCGTTTATCCACTAATACATGATCTATCTGGTTCCGAGTTTCTCCATCTGGAGACGTCCAGGTGTATTTATGAATATATGCTGAAATGTTGTGCTCTTAACAATGAGATTCTTTGATGTGGCAAATGTGACTAATCTAACCCCGTTGTCGTTACTATCTTCATGAAGACTGAATTTGCCTATTGTTGGTTTGAATATATCTTCCCGCCCCACTTTTGCATTAAAATCTCCTAAGACAATTTTTACATGATATCGTGAAAGTGTATCAAATAAGCATTCTAATTCTTCATAGAACTCATCCTTGATCTTGTCATCTTTATCTTCTGTGGGGGCATGTACATTTACAATTATGAAATCATGTCGTTTACCCTTTAGAATTATGTATGATATTCTATCACTAACAAACTTAATATCTCGGATAGCGGATAGGATCCTCCTTCTGACTAAAAAACCCGTTCCAAATGCAGGTCTTTCTGCACCCCCATAGTATAATGCAAAGCTTCCTGATTCCTGACTACCTTCTCGTGTGCACCTAACTTCCTGTAAAGCGATTATATCCAAGGGCGATTTATCTAATTCCCGCGTTAATATCTCTAGTGCCCCGCTATTGTATAAAGTCCTAACATTCCATGTTCCTAGGAACATGTCCCTGTGTTTGAGCTTTTGGCATGGGTTCCCTGAAGTAGTCCCCGCCCGGAGAACCGAATGGGGGACTATTTGACCTCGGAAAAATTTTACCCCAGTAGAACCCATGTCCGCATTTCTTGACGGTTGTATTTTTACGGTGAATGATCGTCGCTCTTTCGACCAAGGTACTTTTTGCGTCTGGCTTATCACCTTCGACCAGTCCGGCATGGGTATCCCTATCGGCAGCAATGCTACCGCCGGCATAGCTCTCAGGATCATTTAAGCGCGCAAGCCACTCCACCACGACAAGGTAAAGACACCATGAAGGGTATATTATATTATATTATATTATACTATATTATATTATACTATATTATATGATACTATATTATATGATACTATATTATATGATACTATATTATATGATACTATATTATATGATACTATATTATATGATACTATATTATATGATACTATATTATATGATACTATATTATATGATACTATATTATATGATACTATATTATATGAACTATTATATGATACTATATTATAGAACTATATTATATGATACTATATTATATTATAGCTATATTATATGATACTATATTATAAGATACATATTATATGATACTATATTATATGATCTATATTATATGATTTATATTATATATATGATATTATATGATATTATAATTATTATATTATATTAGATGATATTATATTATATTATATTATATTATATTATATTATATTATATTATATTATATTATATTATATTATACTTATCTTAATATTATATTCTAATTGATATTATACTTATATTATCTTATTCTCTATTCTCTTCTCTCTCGTTCTCTTCTCTTCTCTTCTCTTCTCTTTCTCCTTCTCTTCTCTTCTCTCCCTCTTCTCTTTCCTCTCCCTCTTCTCTTCTCTTCTCTTTCTTCTCTTCTCTTCTCTTCTCTTCTCTTCTCCTTCTCTTCTCTTCTCTTCTCTTCGTCTTCTCTTCTCTTCTCTTTCTCTTCTCTTCTCTTCTCTTCTCTTCTCTTCTCTTATCTTCTCTTCCTCTTCTCTTCTCTTCTCTTCTCTTCTCTTCTCTTCTCTTCTCTTCTCTTCTCTTCTCTTCTCTTCTCTTCTCTTCTCTTCTCTTCTCTTCTCCTCTCTCTTCTCTTCTCTTCTCTTCTCTTCTCTTCTCTCTTTCTCTTTCTTCTCTTCTCTTCTCTTCTCTTCTCTTCTCTTCTCTTCTCTTCTCTTCCTCCTCTTTCTTCTCTTCTCTTCTCTTCTCTTCTCTTCTCTTCTCTTCTCTTCCTTCTCTTCTCTTCTCTTTCTCTTCTCTTCTCTCCTCTTCTCCTTCTCTTCTCTTCCCTTCTCTTCTTCTCTTCTCTTCTCTTCTTCTCTTCTCTCTTCTCTTCTTCTCTTTCTCCATCTTCTTCTCCTCCTCCTCCTTCTCCTCCTCCTCCCTTCTTCTTCTTCTTCCTCTTCTTCCTCCTTTGTCGGATGTTCATCCTCTTTATTTTCCACCAACATCCTTCCTCGGAGGAAGACGTATTGGATGTGCATTCACTGTCTATCCTTCTCTTGGCTGGTCTTCCTCTTGTTCTCCTCCCGTCCATTGGTCTATATTCTTTAGCTCATTTTGCAAGTCGGTTGTTCTTTCTATATGACCTTTCCAATATTATCGTCTATCTATAATAAATTTGGTTATGTCATGAATATGAAATTCCAAATTTCTAATTTCTGTGTTGCGTATCTTATCAAATATTTTTTTCCCCTGAATAGTTCTTAAGAATACGGGCGGATGGGTTTCGTTAGTCCTGCAAGACAACCTATCTAGGAGAGACAACTCCGAAATAAAACGGGGTAGGCTGAGATCTGGAGCTGAGTGAAGGAAATCGGCCTAGGGAGAAAACCCCGAATAATAAACCCACCCTGAAAACGGGCTAGCAACCCACTTCATGGCGTATCTTACGCATTGCTTGCAGTCCCAAGGACTTAGCCTCGGCTCAAAGACGGAAACAAAATAATCATAAATTAATAACAATTAATATTAATTCTGTATTACAAATTAATTTTTATAAATATTTTTAAAAAATCTGCTACATATCAAAATTTAACAAACATTTTAATTTACTTTTTTGGACTTGGTCCCATTTGAAAATTTCTGATTAAATTATATTTCCAGTATATTATAAAAACATTACTTCCATATTACTGTAGTTGAAATTAAGTTAATCCTAGAGTAAGATTGTTCAAGTCTCTAGCAGCGCGATACCAAATATCGTTCGAAGAGCCATGTTGTAAAGAATACTGATTCCTGGTAATTTTATTCTTCTTCTTCTTCTTCCTTTCATTTGATAGACCTAGTGGTCTATTTCGGTCTCAATCCAACGTTTGAAGGGTCTGCCCAAAGATCTCTTGCCTGGTGGCTGGTAATTTAAGATTTGACGTGGTATTCTTGTTCTGATCATTCTTCTTACCTGACATTTCCAGTTGTTTCTGCATTTTTGTATATATTCCATGACTGATTCTGTTTGAAATTATTTGAGAATCTCAGAATTCCTTTAATGGTCTGTTCTTGAGTAACCTGCAGTACGTCTCATAAATTTCATTTCTGCCGCAGTTGGTCCTTGTTCATCTACACTGCGAATTGTCCAGACCTCACTGCCGTAACATAATATGGGTCTGGCCAGTGTTTTATAAATTCTAGTTCGTGTGTGTTGCTGTATTGTGTTTGGCTTGAAAATATTATTTATAATTCGCGTTACTCTGTTAAATCTTATAATTTTTTGACTAAAATCTTTTTGCTCTTCATATGCAACTTCGTATCCGAGATAGTTGAATGTGTTGGTTTGTTCTAATATTTTATTATTAATAACTATTTTACTGTGAACTGGGTCTTTGTCATTTTTATGTAATTAAAGTTTAAAGGATAAAGAAAGGAATGTTAATTCTTCAATAAAAATTAAGCGATCATTTCTGCTTCAGGCGGCAGAATGTCAAGTATTGTTTAATTCATGTTTAGAACCATTCATTACTTAGATAGACATAGCGTTCACTAGCACCGAAGAGGTAGAATTTATTTAGTAACTTTACACCGATTTTATACACAAATTTGCATCTTTTTATTCAGTTCAAACTAATGTTGTGCAAAATTTGCAAATTATTATTGTTGTTTTTATAAGCCTTTCAAATTCACAGTATCACGAGGTTCGTTTATCCAACGCACATATTACGTTACATTCCTGAGTTGCTAATCACTAGGGGAAGGATTTTGAGGCGCGGAACCTTTCCAAAAAATAAAACTATTTTCATACCAATAGTTCGATGAGGGGGGGGATGAAATGAAGCGAAATGAACACAATTTGTTGCACCTTTTCATGTGATTACTACATTTCACCCTTTTTTTCCTCTTTTTATGCTTTAGCACTTTTTTCTCCATTCTTCTCGGCTTTTTTAAGAAATTGGAGAGAAAAATGTATATTTCTCTTCTTGAACGACTTTTTAAAATATGAATCAGAAGTCAACAGTATTAAATAAATATTGAAATATAATTTATGCAATTAATACCCCAGAAACAATGGTCAATCTGCAGATGTGAGGTAACATTTAAATTTCAACAGTGTTGCTGCATTAATTTAAAATAAGTTCAGTTAGTACAGGCAATACTTTAATAGCACTCAATCTATCAACTTGTTGTTGGCTGTGTTTTACTAGTCTGAACCACAACGTACTTCTATTAGTATTACAACTGGTTTTCACAACAATAACATGGCGAATGTTAAGAAGGATAAGTTGTACCCACTTGCAGAAGAATTCAAAACGCAATGTATCGAAACTGATGGCATCATCCTTCAATTTCTGTCTGCGAAATAAATATTGCGATAAACTAAAGAACTATGAATTACCTCATATGGACTATATTATGAAGAAACAATTGGTGCAAAATGATGTGCAAATTATATAAATTAAGTTCATGTAACTGGTTTAAACCTTAATTTAATTGATTCAGCAGCACATTTTTGCACATTTTTGTATGTCTTTTGAGAACCTTTTTTTTTACCCCTTTTACGACCAAAATTTGCACGTTAAAATCCTGTCCCTACTAATAACCAATTCATCAGTAGCCATCACCGCCAACTGTTATGATGGGTCATTTACAGCTACACTCGATAATTCTGGAAGGATTGGCGCTCGCCATTATTCATAAATATATCCTCCTCGAAGCTGAACCATTGAGAAATACCGCTAGGCCTATCTGAAAAGCTCCGAGCGGACATTCCTGATCATGGATCTCTTCTAGGATACAAGGCGAGATTTTACAGTCCCGATGCAATGTATCACAATATTAGAACGCTATTATGTATTATTTATCTGCTATATGAATGGAATAAATATTTCTGAAACGATTATTTTATACACATCTCATATGTTGGAGTGAGTGTAATATTGTTCGTGTGTACTCGATATCACCTTCATTATTTGTATATTATTGTCAGCAGTAGAACACATGCAGTCTTAATTGTATGTGTACTGAAACACTCATATTGAAATTTGTAACAAAATTAAAATTCTTGCATTTCCTGGTAAACGTTGCGATTAAATTAACTTTTAATCATGTAATGATATTACAATATTGAGATTCACAATTCAGTCTTCTGCAGTTATATGTTTAAGATTCCAGGAATATATTAATAAATATGCTACAGGATCTTTATCATATTGTGATTATAGCACCTGAAAATTTCATCGTCCTACCTCAACTAGTACCTGATAAAATCTTACCAATGTTTGAAAAATATGATTTATCTTCAATTATTAAAAAGAAAGAACTCTAATTTAAAGGTTTAAGATTTAACGTGGATAAAGGAAATTCAAGACAACATTAAGAAGAGAAATATGATAGAAGCAGACACGCAAGAGCTGGAAGTGTGAAAGAAAAAAATTGTATATTTTGGTTGAGGATAAATGTATAAATAATAGAAACAATCCTGAAATAAATAATGAAATGAAAATTAATATTTATAAATAATGCACATACAAATTCTAAACCTAAATTCACTCTTAATAACTGATAAACAAGTCTAATAATGTAGGGTAATTACAATCTGACAATTTACGAAAATGAGCTGCTTTTACACCTCATTATTGCAACTTCACTCAAATCAAAAAGCTGTATAGGCCTAAAATATATATGTAGTCAATATGCCCATTTCACCAATTAATGTTTTAAAATGGTCAACAAGTTTGTACAGCCAAGCTGTCATTCTCAAGACCAGATATTGACTACATATATATTTTAATATTACATCACCAAGAAGATCACTTGTGTATTAAATGTATAGGCCTACTTATTCATTAGTGGTTTCCTTTAGCATTTCTTGATTTAATTATATTTATTCAATGTTCATAGCAATTCATTTTTGAGTTTTTATTCTTCTTTCAAAACCATCAGTTCGTCTTACGACTTTTCTGGTATTCTCTCTTGGTGCTGGGAGAATTGTGACCCACCTATGAGGTTGAGGCACCTGGAATACGGAGTTATGTTTTCCCGATGAAAAATATAAAAAAATGAAACGAAGCACTAGAAGACTCCTTAAATCTAATCCTAAACTATATTCAAGATCATGAAAAGTCACACGAGTAATTCACTTCAAGGAAATATTTGTGTGGACTGAGCGGGAATCGAACCCGGGACCTCATGAAATATCGTCCGAAGTTCTGACCATAAACATGAAGGATGAAGAATTAACATAATTGTGAAGGATTTGGTGCGGATGAATGAATTAGAAAGACTGGATCTATATATTATCCTAACAAACAAACGCCAATTGTATCCTTCCGCCATTAGTACCACAATTACTGTTACATTGGTATGAAGCACGTGTGAAGCATATAAGACATGTGATCGTTGAATGGGGTAGATTATAAGAAAGCTGGTGAGATTTTTCACTGAATTTGTGAAATACATTTAATATAACTGTTGTTTGACAAGTAGTCAAAGGTTTGCCAGACTTGTGTTTTAAAAATTTAGATGGCGACACAGCAACAGAAGACTCGACATGTTCAGCCATTCTGTTGCATCAGAATCGACTGAAGCATGACTCAAATGTATCATCCATATGTAACAAACTATTTTAAGTTATTATTAAGTATATTTTAGAATATTTTATATGTTGTGAATATAATTATTTTCATTCACGAAGAATAGCAAGTATATCCAGAGAATATATTTCTAATTTAATGAATTGAACTACATTTTCGCACACGTATTGCTTCTACTTCGTACATCAGATTCCATAACCAATTAAAAGCGGGTTTTATTTTGATTAGGATCACTTTAAGAGTGGAAAGCCTTTAGAAATATGTTTATATCTTTAATTGATGTATGCTTCGTACATAGGTTATGCTTGGTACACAATTTGTGAAGTCACGTGGCAGGTTTGAGCCTATGTAGGTTGAATTTATCTGAAGAGAATTTTGATCCACATCAGTAAATAACGATTGTTGCCAGGCGGTGGGGAAAGCAGAAGTGACAAAGGAAAGAAGAGGGAAGCATGTTCTTTCAGCTTTAAAGATTAAGATTATTTATAAAAAAATCCGTTACTGCGGTTATACCAATTCTTGGCGCAGTGGAGTGCTTGGCCATTTTCTTGCTGCTTCCATTTTCACTACACAAGCCAGACGTCATTCAAAAGGCTATCTTATTCCGCCTTTCTATCGTGAACAGGACCTCTACAACTCTGTGTTTGCTACTTTCCTTTCCTTTCTTGAAAATCCTTTACTACTTTCCTATCCAGAACTTAGGAGAATATTCTGCAGCTTTTGATAAAAATCATGATTGTACTTCTACGTGCTCTGTTTTATATTTAAAGCACGAGTTTTAAAACTTAGACCATACAAGTAAAATTACGATATTACTTAATTTTGCGTACTAGAGTGATGTGGTCATATACGTAGGATGCCAGAGAAAAGATTGCCCAGACAAGCTTTGGAATGGATTCCGCCTGGGAAAGGAAAGAGAGGTCGGCCTAAATTTAAATGGAAGGATGAAGTAAGAAGAGGTATGAGGAAGCTAGGTCTGGAATAATTGGAATGGGAAGACAGAGAAGAATGGAGAAAGAAGATAAACATTTAAAAATCTTTGGGCGCAGGAATATGTTTTATTATACTGTCAACTTGTTTATAAATAGAAAAAACTTAATTTTGTTACTCGTTATTGGAGGGTCTTTATTACCAATTTGTACATCAGCACATTGGTATTTTATATTATGGGACCAAAATAACGGATCAATCTCTATCCGTTTCTGATGAACAATCATAAAAAATGAATAAAACTCACTCACTCTCTCTCTCTCTCTCTCTCTCTCTCTGTAGCAATACTTGTAGTTACATTAATTGCTCAAGAACATAATGAAACTTCATCCGGTGTACTTTATAATTATTTATTTATGATATTCAATAATTCAAAATTAATTTGAAACATATATTGTAACAAAAAACAGATTTTCATAAAATAATTTACGTTGTTAAAGTAGTGTACAAACAAGAAATTCTACCTGACCACAAAATTTAAAATTTCCGAAATTGATTATAACTTCCTGCAAGAAAAAAATGTAATAAATGTTTGTGTATCCACATTAACTTGTGATATTGAACTAGCTTGTTTATTATAATTTGAACTTTTCATGCATTAAAGTAACTTATTTCACGAAAATAAAATTTCCCTGAAGTTAATTGGTTTAATATTCTGTAAGTTCAAGTAAGTTTGATTTAGCGATATATTCTTAATTACAGGAAGTGCAAAATACGAGCTCCTTCATCTGCCCTTAGTTTGAGTGATCGCATATTCACTGAAAAAACTCAAAGTTCTTGCCATAATGATTGTAAATGAAAGATGCTTTCGCGCAACTTATATACATCAATGAAAGGAAATGTCTACATAATATGAGCGTATGCTGGGTAAAAAGTGGGAGTAGAAATTGTACTTTTGTGAAGAACGGGACTGAAAAATAGCTCTTTATTTTTCAAACATTATTAGCAATATAACTAAATTTTATCTCATTTTTGATTTAACAACCTTTACACAGCAAACACAGATATATCAATGTCCAAAATATAGCAATGATGCATTTACTAAAAGTTATTGTAGGCCTAACTTGCTGGTAACTTGGTTACCTATAAGATATTTATTTTAGGTTCCATACGTATCATAAATAATGCCACGAGTGATTTCGGCATTTGTTAGGACTATTTAACGAATAAAATTCAGCTGTTTACTCACAAATCATTATTTAAATATAGTTATTTAAACATATTTATGTATTTAATGTAAACGGCGATGTTTGAAAACAAATGCGGAACGATTGGTAAGCTTCATTTGCTTCTTTTGTTCAATCACTGCAACCAGATCATATTATTTATTGCCAAAGGAACGCAATATTGTAAGAATGCACTCTAGTGGAGAAACAATGAAACACATCAAATCGTATGTTAATTAATTTCTGAGTCCTATGAAGTAAATATGACAATTATATTTTTCTTGAATGTTATTTCCTGGAAAAAATACATTTAAGAAAGTGCAAACAGTGGTTTCCTTTTCTGGTGGTATAATCAATTGCTACAAATGTTTTTATATTAACTCCCGCATGCGCTATGTGTTGACATTTATTCACTATATATAGAATCTGGTAGCCGTATTTCTTGGAGAGTCAGTCACTGCAAAATAATGCTATGACCTATTCAGAATGTTAAAAAGGAGGTGCTTTCTTTATTATAATAAACTTTATTTGGTAAATTCTAGGCGAAACACGTCTGTGATTGGTTGTAAATAAAAAATAATTGAAATGTGACTGGTAATTGACTCCCATTTGGGGCATGAGTTAAAATAGTCCCTCTAACACTAGAACAATTCATTATGTGACAAATTTGATTTTGAAGTCTTACAACGTAAACTTACATTGTTAATTTGTTAAGTTCTACGCCCGTGCATGATCGTTTAGAATTCCCAACTTCTATTCCAAAAAGGATGCCATTTTTAAAAACTCTACATTGAGTCAGGGTGTGCGTCCTTTGTCTTCCATTTGTCATTGGCGATCGCATTGAGCAACTGCTAACCACAGACCTATTGATTGCACGTCACCGAGTATCTACCTAACGTATGATTCAGAGTTCTGCTCTCTACATAAGGGCTATCGATCCAGGGCTTTTGCTTATTAAGTTCCATAGGTGAGTGCAATTCCTACAAAATACGGGACTACACCATTAAAATACATGGTGAAATTCCTGACGTATTAATCATGATATAACGTTTCTAAAAATAAAATGTATTCCTGCTAGGTAAGGCTATCTACGCCTTTTGGACCTCAGAAGATGGTGGTTGGTTTAATATTTTCTTTTTCGTTTGTTTGATTTTCATTTTTCGGCTAGGCTATTGTCTGTTACTTGAAATGATTTTGTAGAGAAAGTTGTTAAATGCTCTCCTAGAAATACAGCCATTTCCGAAAGATATATCCATTTAATTAAACAATTTGAAGAAGGCGGTACCTTACAGGAATTGAATTTTATTTTGAAAATAAAGGACGATATACATTACGAAAAATAATTTGTATTTATACAAATACAGGAGACTGTCATTGCCCATAATTATTAGTAAACAATTAACTGATAACAGTAAATTAAAACAATAAAACATCATAGCATAACAGAAAGTATGACTCTATTTTTGAGTGTAGCAAAGTGAAGTTCTTGAGACTGTAGTAAGTGGTTTCTGTCCATGTTAGTGTTCGTGGAGCACAGTGGACAATGAGGACTTCTTTAAATTCAAATTCGATGAAGATGAGCTGTAAAATGAAAAATAATAAGATGATAAGAAAGGGCTCTCTTATCAAGTGGACATTTTTGTACAAATTCGTACCGAACGAGATCATTTTCAGCAGCTAATAAAACAACGTTCAATTTGTGTGGTATATATATTTGTTTTTATAATTCTCAATTCTAAACGAACTGTTGTAATAATAGTTTGGTATCATTAACAATGTAAACAAAATATATAGGTTGACATTTTAGTTAAATTTCACTTTTAGGGGCTTGAGTCACGTATTGTTGCTTGTACAGGTGTATCAGGAAAACAGCTGTACGTGTGATATTACGTGAAGCATGACATTAACACTGGACGACCAATTCTTCAAGTTTTTTCTAATTAAACAAAGTAAATCGCTTACAACAATACTAACCAAGTCACTTATCACTTTAGACTATTCGCCATCTACGTCCATGCATAATTGGCACCGCTTTGGAATGTCATACATTGCTTCATGATACATGCCTATGTGTGAAAGAATAAAATACTATCAAAATGCTTACCATCAGCAAGCATTATGAATGATTGAACAGCGCATACCAAGAATAATGTATAATTATAAACCAAAAGGGAGAAGATTGTTGGGAAGACAATTGAAGAGATGGAAGGACCAATTATAATGAGATCGGAACAGGCTATTGGGCTTAATCCTTGTTGATGATGATGATACATTCCTATAGGATAAACATTAATTTGTTCTTCTATTACTATTTTCGTCTGTCGACGTCTTCGGGGAATAAAGCTTCTCTTTTAAATAAACCACAACATATAGTGTAAAATCACAGGGTTATAGAATACGTTGCCTGTAACCACGTATGTGTTCTGCAACTGATTTATTGAAGGATTAAATTACAACTAATATTTACCTTTACGTTTGAGGAAAAAAAACAAAGGATTGTGGTAGGTACCGGGATTTGAACTGGAACATCCCGAATTTAATCTTAAACGTAATCGTCTCAGTCAGATGATGTGGCAAATGTCAGAATTAGGCTATTATTGATAGTGATAACTTTGTGGGTCCAGAAGATATTTTGAGAAGTAAATTAATTATCTCAATCGGATTGTAAACTTTAAACTAATCATGTGAATAAACCCACAGTTTACGTAACTAAAACAATATATTTTAAATAAAGAAACGTATCTTCTGAACTTTGAATATTTTCACGTGTAAAAAATCAAACATGAAAATGCAAATGTAGATGGAATTGTTACTCAGCTAGAGTTTTATTTTTTTTATCCTTTGGCAGAGAGTAAAAAGGGCGATTTGAATCCAATTGTAGGTGGGAAAGAGGAGCGCTGGACGAAGTGTCAGAATGAAACCTCCCGACCCCTCTCACCTGGAGTTTCATCGGATGGATTACTCTTCTCGGAAGAATCGAAATGAATCATAGGATAAGAATAGCTCGCAGGAGGCTTCTTTTCGAATTGAGTTGACTTTTATTCCACAGCGCAGCGGTGCGTACCGCCGATTTTCTCACTTTTCTCTATAGAATTTGTTTAGTTTTGAATCGCAATATTAAAGCAGAAATAACCGATTCTTCCTTCGAATGGCAGATGAAAAATTATGATCTTATAAGCACAATATTCCAAAACTGTGAAGTATAATTTAAATTCTTCATGTCTATTTAACTCATGTCCCAAATTGTAGTCAATGGCCAATCTCGTTTCAATGAATTTTGTTTTACAACCAATGTTAGTCGTGTTTCACACTCGCTCTTTATCAATTTCTCTTTATCAGCTCCTGCTTTTATGATAACGAAAGTTTCCTCCTTTTTAATAAAATAAATGAATAATCTATAATGTTGATTGTAATGTACAGTTTGATGTGTTTTCATTTATTTCTCCACAAGGGTGATTCTTATAATATTGTGATCATATTTGGCAATAAATAATATGATCAAGTTGCAGTGAATACACATAATCTCACATTTCTGATTTGTTTTCAAACATCGCCGTTTACATTAAATATATAAATATTTTAAAATAACTATATTGAAATAATGATTTGTGAGTAAACAGCCTAATTTTATTCGTCAAATAGTCCTAACAAATGTCACTCTTCATTTCATAATCCTCTAGATAAATTCACTCGTAACTTCGTGACTCATGAATTTATCAATTATTTGGAATTCGCTCGTGACAGTACTTAAGATGTTTATTATCGCGTGAAAGTCAGGACTCGTTTTCTTAATGTTAATCAGAGACACACATGTTCATTTTTTCGGATTTACTTACAATTTTAATGGCGTTAACGATAGATTAAATATTTTTTACTGAAGAATACTTCTACATAATGTGAGGGTTATTTCTGGATACGAGAAATCGAGAAACACCACAAAAGGTTTCAAAATTTTGTTAATTCAAAACCAGGCAGGAAGTAAGATGAGAACTCGGGCGGTATTTTAAATGACTACCGGTATTTAGTGAAAGAGACTAAAATACTATATTTAAGTAACTCACTGGAACTATCCAATATGGAGGTTCATACCCGCGGGGACATATGCTCTCCATACATATCTTTATTGAGCTACGGTATTCCATTCATGCTCAATATAATTTACCTACCTAAAATGAAGGTTAATGTTATTTTCCCACCTCATTCTTGGCCTAGCTACTGGATACTTTCCCTCTGGTGTTCCCACAAGAAGTTTCTATGCCCCACTTTTAGTCCTCATTCGTGGTACATGTACTGCTCGTTGCACTCTACAAGACTTAACTGTTATTATAATATGGTTTATAACTTCTATCTTCCCTACTATATGGAAACAGTCTAGAGTTCGGCCTATACCAAACATAAGTACACCTACTAACTGTAATGACTTCCGACCGATTAGCATCCTTCCGACATTATCTAAATCCCTGGAACATATTGTACATAAGCAAATGACTGAATATCTCCAAGAAAATCACCTCCTTGATCCTTATCAATCCGGCTTTAGATATGGTCATAACACAACCACAGCTTTGCTAAAAATTACTGAAGATATTCGTGAAGCCGTGGACAGACGTGAATTGACTCCTTTAACCTTACTTATGATAAAGCTCAAGCACCTACACTTGTCTGACAGCGCTGTATCCTGGTTCGACTCATACCTACACGGTCGTCAACAATACGTTTCATTAAACTCTAGATCTTCGTCTTGGCGCAACATGCCGGCTGGAGTCCTCCAGGGCAGTGTTCTCGGACCTCTTCTTTTCTCAATCTACATAAATGACTTACCAACTGTACTAAAGCACTGCCGTTATCACCTCTATGCTGATGATCTCCAAATTTACCTACATTCACCTCCTCATTCTCTCTAGAACAGCTTGACGAAAATGAATGACGATCTCATATCCATCTTTAACTGGTCTTCAACTATCGGTCTAAATCTAAATCCAAACAAGTCACAAGTAAGTCTAATGGGACAACAAAGACTGCTTACAACCTTTGACATATCTACACTTCCAATCATTACTATAAATAATATAATTATCCCTTATTCTTCTTCAGTAATAGATCTTGGACTACATCTAGACGCAAATTTAACCTGGCAAACACAAGTGAAACACATATGTAAAAAGATTTTCTCCATCTTACATTATCTTAGACGTTTAAAGAATTTTCTCCCAGTTTCGTTAAAACAAATCCTTGTGCAGAATCTTGTGTTACCACCACTTCGATTATTGTGACGTTATATATAATGATCTAAACCATGACTTGTCGCAGAGACTGCAGCGTTGTTCATATATGTTTTGCGTTCAATTCATTTTCAATATCCGCCTTTATGACCATATTTCCGAACACTTTAATAACCTCTCTTGGCTCCGTCTTACTGACAGACGTAAATTGCACTCTCTTTCACTACTTTTCAAGCTTCTGAATTCCTACATTCCTACTTACCTGGCGTCCAGATTTGAGAAGTTATCCTCTTACCACAATATTGACACTAGGTCACAAGATAGCAGTCTGCTAACACTTCCCCTTCATAGCACTTCCTCCTATTCTACTTCCTTCACAGTAGCCTCTGCCCGCTCCTGGAATCTCCTTCCTCAAGATATCAGGGGTTGCCGCACACTTGGCACCTTTAAGTCACGCTTATAGAGTTACCTGTTGTCTAATAATTAATTTTTCTCTATTTATTTAATTTTATACAATGTCAATCTTTTCCTCGTCTTTTTTATATATCTTGTACATCTTACATATTTAATTCGTTAAATTTAGAGTAAATCAAAATACATTATATATATTAATTGAATTGTATTCGTAACTTGTAATCGTTAGATGTAAGACTATTTTTTTGTATTTTTTTTAAAAACCTGGTTGAGTGGTAGACAAGGCCTTAAGGCCTTAACTCTGCCAGGTAAAATAAAGCTATTATTATTATTATTATTATTATTATTATTACATATCATGTAGCTCACTAACATGTAAGTCTTCTCGATTCATCAGTTTGTTCATCACTATTTATCCAAACATAAGAACTTCATTGTCAAATACTCGTAATATTGCCTTCTTTCTTAAAGTAGGAGCCCATGTTTGACATCCCTATAATATAATATAATTGGAAGAATAACTATTCTATATATTTTTGGTTTAACGTTTTTAAAAAAGTCTCTGTCATGTCCGTTTCCATTGAAGAGCCTGCGTTTAATTAATTTCTGCATCTCACTTTAATTTGTAATTATTGTTTCTAGGTATATGAATTCAGTCACTTCTCCAAAGTCTCCCTCGCTTGTCATTATAAAATGTATTTATACCTGTGGCCATATAATAGACTATTTAGTTAATGTTGTTTTACAAAAAAACTAATAACATGGTAAGAAGTTACATGTATCATATAACATTACTTTATTGCATTTTTGTGGAATAATGTATTTGGATAATTCTTGATTTTTTTACTTGTTTTTTATATCATCATCATCATCAACAACAATCACGGATTAAGCCCATGTGGCTTGTTCCGGTCTCATAGATTCTCATTCAAAAGTTGGATCCATCTCTTCTTCTGTCTACCACATTCCTGCGTCCTTTTGGTTTGTATTTAAGTATAATTTTGGGAATGCGATCATTTTCCATTCTTTGAATATGTTCTTTCCAGTTTTTTTCTAGATTCTTTTATTCTATCTAAGAGTTTAAAGATATTTAGCTCATTTCTAATATCTTCACTTCTTCTCTTATCTAGAAGTTTGCAACCAGCCACACTTCTCAGAAATCTCATTTCAGCTGCTTCTATGATCTTCTCTTCTCTTTTAGTTAAAACCCAAAATTCACTACCCTACACTACTGTATACAATTTTAGTTTTGTTTATTTTCTTGTTCTTTTAAATATCCTTTTAATTGTTCCACATATATAATTAAATTTATTAAGTTTGTTAAATAGATCTTCATTTTTAAAATAGGAGATTTCATAACCCAGGTATTTAAAATGGGTTTCCCTTCCAGAATTATTTTAGCTCTTACGGTATCTCATCCCTTAAAAGCCAGGATTTTCGTTTTACTTATTGATATTTTGAAATTATATTTCTGTATAATGTTATTTAACTGAAAGGGCGATTTCTGTAGACCATCTTCTGAACTAGATTTTAGAACTTGGTCGTCTGCAAGAAAGTAAGGTATCTAACATCTTATTTCTTATTTTGAAATGTGAGTCCAAATTTATCTGCCAATTATATATGATATCGTCAATATAAATATTAAAAAGGGAGGATGACAGTGGACATCCCTGTCTTACACCTCAACAATAAATAGAGGTGTAAGACAGGGGTGTCCACTTTCATCCTCCCTTTTTAATATTTATGTTGACGATATCATATATAATTGGCAGATACATTTGGACTCACATTTCAAAATAAGAAATAAGATGTTAGATACCTTACTTTTCGCAGACGACCAAGTTCTAATATCTAGTATATTTTTTTATATATTTTTATGTTTAAAGTTTTATATGACTTGTATTTAAATGCGTAATGCATGCACTATAAGTCCGTCTTGCATTGAAGTTCTTATGGAATAATCTAAAACTTGCATCACCATAAATATCGCAAGTCATTCTTACATGCCTTTTGTCTTAACATAGTTTGGCGGCAAATAATTAAATATGTAATTTTTCATTGGTTCGCGCTCAAACTAAGTTCCTTTGTATGTAGAAGATTCTGGAAACTTTGGTCTGAATGCTTATAATGTTTTGCATCAGCCTCAGGCCCTCAGATACGGCTAAAGTTTTGTGCAAGTTACACGCAATGTCCATCTCGATAGATATGCGCGAAGTTACAAAAAGTGTTAACAAGTTTAGTTTCAAGCATTTAATGTGATGTGTTTAATGTGTTCTTTAAAGTAAAATAAAAATTACTAAAGTTATATTGACTAGAGTATTCTTTCAATGAATGAATAGTCCTACAGTCCATTTGCTCGTGGCCTTTGAAATAAGTTTGTGAACTCAAACTTTGCCACACGTAACAGTTTTAATAGAAAGTTCTGTGTTCTGTAGCTTACAAATCAGAAACAAAAACTTTGAGAAAAATTCGACAATTTCCGAACATTGTGCATCAATTCTGACAATTTCATTTCGAAAACATTTAAATATTAGAAAACCATGATATTTTTCACCCTGATGCGGGCTATAATTTGGATTGGTCAACATTCAATGCATAGGTCATGACAAAAATATCGAAGATAATTGGACGGCGTTATGCATCAACCGACTATGCGCCATTATCTAAGTTTCGAGAAAATCACATTTAAAGTCAATCTTCACTATTTATTGTACCGCCAAACAAACAATACTGGATATTGCAAGTTATTTTCCGTGTTTCACAGTTATGGATCACCAATATAAGATCGGGAACATTTGGCGCTTAGCTGAACGATGCAAAATTTAGATTAGCATTTATGAAGATCTGGTTTCATAGCTGTTTGTTGCAAAACATAGCATATCTGATAGCACTGATGGCGTTTTACATATTTCTTTAATAATAGGGATACATTTAAATATTTGGCGGTAAATGTGTGCGTACACTTTCTTCCTGAGCCAGTTCAACATATGGCATCAAAATCTCATTTGTATGGGGCTTAGCCGATTGATGCATAACACCGTCCAATAGCAAAATCACTTCTAATATAATGTCCTTAAAATCCAATAAAATATTTCAAAGACTAAAATTCTATCATTCCGAATTTACTGATTTATTCCCCTCTTTATGATTCCATGTAAGTTTAATGAAAATGATTAAAGCAATTTCTTGTTATCATGTTTTAATTTATTAACTTATTAGATATAAACTTACGCCTTGAATTTACACGAACAAATGAGTAATAAAGGTTATCATATTCTTTGAACACTAAGATTTAATTGATAATGTTTTTGTCTCGCTGAAAATATTTTTGATCATTTGAAAGGTGCTTAGGTCTTCATTTATCTCTGCGTCATCTAAGAAACTACTGAGAACCAGTTTTGCCAGCCGTGTTGACAGTTTTTTCAATATATTGTAATGATTGAACTTCATGACTTTTAATGTTATCTAGGAAGTTTCAGGTCATTAATTTTTCTAATATATTTTTATTTATCTTTCAGACCTAGTGATCGGCTGCTACATTATCATCTATGTTTTGTGCTGATGCTCCAAACGTTACTAGAACATTCCAACCGTGATTTTGCTGTAATATTGCAAACGTCATTTTGTTTGTGTGGTCGTCTGCTTGTCGAAATGTCTATTTATAACACCATCTAAATCCTTGTATGGACTGATCTGTTCTGAACAGAATAAGGGGAAAATGATTGGATGCTTGAGATTGGAATGACAGGGATGTGGACGGGAATGACAATAGATTAATTGGGCGCAAGAAGATGTGAAACATTTTCACACCTGCTATATGTATATGTGGTCCACAGCAGTGGTTTCGAGATAGCGTGCTGCCTTATCACGCAGCGGGCCCGAGTTAGATTCTCGGTCGTTACAGGTTCCTGGGTGAAGTTTTTTCGGTTTTTTTTTCCTCACCTGTAAGACAAATGTCAGGAAGCTTAGGGTACAATAGACCCCACAAATCATCCGGCCATCATTATCATCTGTATCATTATCATCTTTATCATTATCATCATCATCATCATCATCCTTCACTGGTGCGGAAAGCAACGGGAAGCTACCACACCTATTGAAAATTTGCAGGTTATATGTAAACGCTAGTTTATGCAATTGCAAATTGATCTTTAGAGAACATCTTCAAAACGTGCTCATAATGCAAAAATTGTCCACAAAAATAAATCAATCCAATTTAACATATCCGTTAACATGTATGTATCCATGTTTGGTTCCACTCTTTAATTGTTCGATTCAAATCTAATATATAAAAATGAATGTTTGTTTCTTTGTTCGTACTTTATGCGCGGCCATACCGTTGAATCGATTATGATGTTTTTTTTTCAAAATATTCAGGAGATTACCGGGAAGAACATAGGCTAAAAGAGAGTTGAGATACTCAACTTCTACACCCTTAAAAACACCCTTTGTAGTGAAAAACGTGAAAAAGTCATTTTTTACCCTTAAATGGCTTATGCTGCCTAAACCATAACAAATACACAAAATTAATGTACACAGGACTGAATATCTCAAAAAACTTTACAAAAAGTCCACGACAGCATATGTTTATCCTTTACAGATAACACCAATAGCCATATTTGTCTTTCATTGATGCCAATGAGATCTATTTACGCATCCCGATGTACTTGGCATAAATGAGCTGAAAGATAAAATTCGTTATTTTGATTTATCCATAAAAGAATAGTCGCCGTGCTTGAAAATCCTGAACATTTTGCAAAAAGCCCCATGACAATCGAATGAATGTCATGGCAACACATCTACTTATCCATCGACCCTCGAAACCAGAGTAAACATTAAAACCAGTAGGGCGACTGTCCTTGTGTCACCACTTAATGTTTAACTTTAAAGTACTTCAGAGTCACAGAAAATTAATTGACATAGTAATATTAAGTACCATCAATATCATCATCTATTTCTTTGCCGATTCTGCTGTCAAAATCGCCAGCTAATATAATTTCTCTTGAAGTCCCTATGTCATCCATAATAGATTTGAATTGATTATAAAATTTAGCTTTTATTAAATAATTTTCATCCTCACTAATTCCATATATTTCTAATAAAGAGCATCTTATAGGCCCTACCAAAAAAGATATATTAATTTTAATTGTGTTTTCATTTATTGCTTACCAGTTTGTGATATATCTTTTATATTTCTTTTTGATAACTATTGAAACCCCTCTTTTAGCTCTTTCGTTCTTTTAACACCACTGTAAATATGTACAAATGATCCTAACGTTTTCTATTAAATTCTAAATAAAAACGAAGTTATGCAGAGGAGATAAGAAATATAAATAATACAGGAAATTTTGCAATTGCTTGCCTCAATGGAATATTGTGGGATAAAAATATAAGTAATAAAAATAAAATTAATACATATCATACAATTGTTAAAAGCATCATTACTTATGGAGAAGAACTTTGGCCACTAACAACAAAAACAAATAAGAATCTTTTGACAACGGATACTTATGGATTTTATACGAAGGCCAGCAAGAATTTGAAGAAGAGAAACAATTAGATTCAGTTATAAGGGAGAAAATGAAGATTGAAGACAGTATTCTAGATTATATTAAATCTCAGCAATTCAGATGGTTACGGACATGTATATCAAATGGAAGATGATCGGTAACCAAAATGTGTTTTGAAATGGAAACCTGAGGGAAGACGAGGCAGAGGAAAATCTAAAACCTCCTGGAGCCAGGGAATATATTTATACATGAGGGAGAAAACATCTACAACCAGGAGATTGGATGGAACGACAAAACTGGCTATTAGGAATCGGACGACGTCAAAGACATTAATCAACCAATGATCTATCCAATATTAACTACCGTTTCTTGTATTGTAAAAACCCTAAATTACTTAGGACCGCACCTGTATCATAAATTTCGTATTGACTCTCGCTCCGAATTATTTTTATTAGCTTTCCATCTCATGTTGTCGCAAGAAAAGTACACGCGTTGTTGAAAATTCTGTTTGTTCAGAAATCAGGTTCTACCTCCTGGCATGCTTATCAATGAATTATAACTTATGATGTTTGAAACGTTACTTTAAAGCCATCTAGTAACAATTTTTATAGTAGAAAGCAAAGTGGCATGCTAATAAAAACAAGTGAATGCTTGATTTACTGTTTCACCTGCAACATTCATTGACTCGGACAGTGGCGAGTGGTACAAGTATGTGAGAGAGGCTTCTAAAAGCACTCTGCATGACTAACACAGTGTTATCGTACGCGCTCGGTTAAGCAAGCCACCCTTTCCCTCACTCACGTCGCACCACGTGACCACTGCTGTGAATAATTCACTTGTGCAAGGCAGCCAAATAAAAATAAAAGAAATAAAAGGGAAATGTCAATCTTTTCTCTTAAATAGAGCTCGTGATATACAAAGGAATTATCCTATAATAGCTGTTAGACGCTTTAAATATCCTGCTAAAATTTATAAAAGTTAAAATTAGAGTCTTATATGAAACGAACTTCAAACCAATTTTAACTTAACCCAATTTATTTAATACCATTAATATCAAGTATAATAATTGTTTGCCGCCATATACAAATCTTAGATTATCATAATGGTATTAGGAAAGTAGCGTTTGTTTACTTTTTTCGTTTTTATCTATGACAGTGTTTTGTAAATGATAGTTCTTTTTTCTTCACGGAGGCCAGTAGAATGTAGAGTACCACAAGGACCAGTACTAGGACAAATTTTATTTTCTATATAAAGGCCACATAGTTTAGTTTGCATCTATCAATAATTTTTTTTCTAAATCCTACAGAATCATAGTGGGCATGCGCGAACGCTTGAATAAACTTACGCTAGATAGCCAATATATGTGTGAAATCGGTATGATCAAACTTCCCAATAAATTCCCAAATATGTTTATGACAAAAAGATGTACACTAACTTTCCCCTTTCTGACTTAAAATAAATTATATTATACAAAGAAGGTCCACCGCTGTGGTCTCGAGGTAGCGTGCTGCCTTGTCACGCAGCGGGCCCGGGTTCGATCTCCGGTCGGGGCAGTTTTTCTGGGGAGGTTTTTATCGGGGTTTTTCCTCACCTGTAAGACAAATGTCAGGAAAACTTTAAGGCCCAAACGGTCCCCAAAATCATATGGCCATCATCGTCATCCTTATCATTATCATCATCACCAATATCATCATCATCCTTCACCGGTGTGGAAAGCAACGGGAAGCTACCACACCTACAATTCCCTATTAAAGCTGTAAGCATAGCATGAAAAAATGCTATGATTGCAGTGAAGGACCTGCCTTCGGGCAGAATTACTATGGATGGATACAAAGAAGTATAAACTAATATGGTGTACACTAACATGTCCCATCTGAACTTAAAATGAAGTGAGTGGACATCCATTTCTTAAAATATATTTTCTGATGTTTGTCATTCCTATTCCACAGGTATCTCGCCAATCTAGAGGAAAGTTTCTATAAGGATTCGCTCAGGCACCAGGTTGCCCAACCATGGTATTTTCTTCATATCTTCTATGCTCTATGGATGACATGGTAGGCAGCAAGAACAGTTTTTCATGTAGATGGTAATCTTTGGGTATCTTCTAGGATATATATATATATTTTTTTTGTTTGTTTTATTTTATATATATATATATATATTATATATATATATATATATATATATCACACTGAACTTTAGGGGAGGGAACGGGCGAAAATAAACAAGAGGAGGTAGTACAACTCTAGGGAAGAAATTTTATACGTTAATCTAGAAACATTGACCTTCAAGAACACACCTCCAAGTCTTATTGTATAATCTTAATGTTCAGTATGTTCTCAAAATGTATATATATTCTGTCTGAACACGATCACCCGATGTAGGAGTAATGTTGTTGCAGTGACGTAAGAGGTTGTATCATCGTGTTCAGACAGAATTTCTATACATTTTGAGAACAAACTGAACATTAAGAACAAAACAGTAAAACTGGAGGTGCCGGCTCGAAGGTCAACGTTTCTCGATATATATATATATATATATATATATATATATGACTTTTCAGATAGGTTTTGGGGTCCCATAAAAATTCCCAAAATTTGTAGCCAAGATCATATTTCCCTTTTTTTTTACTAATATCACTCTGCACTCAAAAATAAAATCTTTTTTGCGCGATAGTACGTTTTGTCGTACTTACAGCAATGGCGAACATGGTTGAAAGTTCAACTTCCTACATTTCGGGGTTTGTCATATTACAAACCACGTGTGGGAAGTAAAACCACTACCCTCTATGTATACTACGTACAATGTATATACATGAATGTATCCAAAAGGTAATGTTAATATACAATATACGAAAAAAATCACTGCATTTTAAATTAATTGAACTTTATTTGAAACAATATAATACAATAAATACGTCATTTTATCACTGGCTGGTATCACGGCCTCCTGTAGATTCAACTAATAAACATTGCACACATTGTTAACGTTAGTCAATTGTATATAATGAGCGCAAATATTTCCAACAAAGATGTTATTATTTTACTATTATTTATTATTTTGAGGACACTATCGCGCAAAAAATAATGTACAACGCACGTTTGTGAAGTGTTTTACATAATCTCGGAAATTAAAAACCTCGCTATCGTTCGGTTCGAGCCCCCATGGGGAAGACATTTTCTCATTTAATTCGGCCAGGATGGGACCGATGCCCACCCAGCATTTTGTGGAATTTGGGTAGCTACAATATATAACGACTCCAGGTTGATAAGACCAACTATAACGACTGGGGGACCCGACATGCTGACCACATGTTACCCCTACACTGGCTTATGATCGTCTACCTCTGTGATTATAACACATGTGGATATGAGGCTATCAGTAGTTTGGTAGACCAAGGGCTTTCTAGGTCTTTCGCGCTTGGAGTGGAGTTTATTACAGGTTACCTGATGTAAGATTTAATATTTTTGATTTCTAGATTGAACCAATGAATAAAAAATTTAAGCCTTGCAGAATGTATACACATTTTTAATAAGTTACTTATTTATCAGAGTGCATGTACTTTCAAAACAAATTGTCGTAAGTCGCATTAGTATGCTGTAGTTAGTAAACAATTGCTGACGCAGTGAATTCTACTTTTAAACAACAATAAAACATAACTCACATCATAACATCGATGTATATGTGATCGTTTCTCTCTCTAGTCTTCGCCGCTAACTTGACCTGACTTGACCCATTAATAAAAATAATGTTTCCAGTCATGCATGAAGTCTCACGCTGTAACTGAATGGTTTGAGTCAAGATGTCTCAATAGAGAGCACTGATTCGAGTCCCCATGAGATAAGACATTTTCTCATGGAATCGGCCACAATGGGATTGGTGCTCACCCAGAATCATGAAGAATTAGGGCAGCTACAATATTTAGAGGTTCCGGTCGAGAAAACGAGCCATAACGGCTGGAGTATCCGACATGCTGACCACATATCACCTTATATGTTGGTTAGATGATTGTCCACCTCTGTGATTGATATACGTGGATGTGAGATTAGCAGCCAAGGGCTTACAAGGCCTGTCACGCCATTCAGTTTTTTTTAAACACACGAACTTATGAATTTGTTGCGCTTATTGTTTGACAGTTGTGCATACTCAATAACATACGGGTCCAACGCTTTCAAGTTGTATAGGCAATGAGTATGTGATAGATGCAAGATATTCAAACTGTTTTTCTAAAAAAATATTACCTTCTTTAAATATTTCCTTCTTCTATATAATTTTGTGACTCCAGTTATTTGGTTGGTTTTACAGCTCACATTACATCATTCTGCACCATTTTGTATATTCTTTCCCGATTTTTCATACATCCGTGCCATCCTTTTTATTTGGCCGCCAATCGCATCTATAGCCCCCTTTCCATAGTACGATTCAAAGAAGTTCCATTTTATGTCAAAATCCAAATATGCAAGTAAGCAGTATCACATTGCTACATGTATAGGCCTATTTCTATTACCAGCTGCTCCATCTCAAAATTGTTATCACCTCAAGTTTTGGAGGATATCACTATAGTTCGAAAGGAACACTTTTCTATAGCAAATATCTATAACATACTTGCTATGTCACATAACCTTACAATAGAACAAAGTATTTCTTCTGAACTTCTCTGTCACCTTCCATCTAAACTACGCCACAGCAGTTAATATTGAGATATGCTAATTTTTCCAATCAACTGCCTGGATTTCATTTTGTCCTTTGTAGGTATAATTTTCTGAGAAATCAACAAATAGCTGCTTCGTTTACTGCAACCTTTTTCCTGAATATATTTAAATGCTTGCGCTAACTGCCTTTTAGCTGAAATTGACACAGAAAAAGGGCCAGTAAATATTGTATGGAACAGGTGAGCCGAACAGTATACTAAATTTCCTAAACCATGTCTATGTTAATCCTCAGTGGAGTGCAGCAAGCAACTGACTACACCATGCGTATTAGCATATATATGATAGGAAAAAAAGTCAGTCAGTCAGTCACGGGACACTAGCGGGAAAATAATGACTTTACAAGAAAATGTCTTCAATACTTTTTTGTTAGTTGTGTACCGAAAACGTAGAATCGAAGAGGAAATTATATTCCATGTATTATTATGTTGTGTACAGTAATCTTTATACGTTTTCCGTGACGGACTGACCATAGCTTGCAGTTAACAATTATAGGACACATTTAAGTCATATAGAACATTAGAATGCAATTAATATAATTACATTTACGACTAGGAAGGACTAAAGTATGGTTTAACAAAAGAGTTTGTAAAATAAAACGAATTAATACGACCAAATCATTAAACAACAAATTGGTAAAATTTTGCGTGTTTTTACAGGTTTGGAAAATTACAAGTTCTACCACTAATATTAGATTAAAATAATACACTTTTGGAACATTATCTTATAGAATCAGAACATTTGATCCTTAAAGATATATATTACGTCAAAAAAAATATTCCTGCGTCAATTTCAAAATGTTCACCTCGGTATGACATTTTCGTGGAATCGCTCTATAATATTGTATCCACGTGCAGTAGACATGGGAACGTAATGAACGTCACTTAAAAATGTGAAGACATTATTGGCAGAAAACTGTTTTCAGCTTTTGGTGATTGGAGCGTCCCTTAAAAGCCTCTAACAACAACTCCTCGGCTCTACCTGAAAATAACAAAACCAGAGAGGAAACAGTTGGCTTTGATGCCGCCTGAAAACTAAATGAGCAAGGAAACTTTATCAACATACAATGCCTAGTATTGGTAAGAAATGAAATTATGTTTTCCGCAAGTGATTGGAATGTTTGGTAAAACCCATTTTTGAGATCTCTTCTAGCAAGTCATTCTTTCAAATAGTTATTAGCTATCAGTTATCTAAATCCACATATTGTGGCAAATAAAAACAGCCCTCATACTGAGTTTCAAACTTCAAGACAGCTACGAGTATTTACACTCGTGTATTTCTGTACTATTATCAATTATGTTACTGCATTTTCTGTTCTTTTAATTAATTGAAATGATACCAACACAAGTTTAGCTTTACATTTTTTACATTAATATTTTATTTTTATTATGATTTCTCAGGATACAGATGATGCATCTTTCATGTTAAGGAAATTAGAGGTAGAATACAAAAAATGGGGAATACAGATAAATTATAATAAAACAGGATATCTTTAATTGGATAAACAGATGAGCTAAAATGTAATTCAGGAAGAATACGTAATGTTAAAATATTTAAATATTTAGGATCATTTTAGATAAAAATGAGAATTCAACTGCATACATTTAAAGAAGAATGACTGGTGGAAGAAGAATCATTGGTATCTTGAACTCAGTATTCTGGAATAGAAATATAATATACAGAACGAAGCAAACTATATTTCAAGTTCTGTTATATGGGTCCGAAACCTGGACGGTATGTAGAAAACAAGCCAATAAGCTATTAGAAGTAGAAACGGATTATTGGAGGCGATCGACAAGAATTTCAAGGCATAAGGTCAGAAACAGCACAATAAGGGAGATTATGCAAGTTGAAAAAAAATATTAGAAAAAATAAAAGAAAAACAGTTTGAAATGATATGGACACCTCATAAGAATGGAAGAAGAGAGAATATCAAAGAAGATCCTTAATTGGAAAGCTAATGGAAGAAGTGGAAGAGGCAGATCTAGAGAACGTTGGATAGATGAAGTGAGAAGAAGTATGGAGGGTAGAGATTTGAGGGAAGAAGATGCTTTAGACTGGATCCTCTGGCGACAAATCACTTTCGGTTGAAGGAGAAACACTGTATTGTGTAATATTCTTGAATAAAATATTATTATTATTGTTATTATTATTATTATTATTATTATTATTATCATCATCATTATATTAAATTTGTACTGATCTGAGCCCACACACGAGCATTTGCTCGTTCAAGTGTTTATTTTACTATAATTATAATTTTAGTTTTGTTCTAGTTTCAGATATGAAGTTGTACATTGTAATGTTTTTTTTTAAGAAATGAATTAATAATACTTTTAAAATGTGAATACTAAAATGCCAAAATAAGTATTTCTAATCAGTATCACTAGGAATATATAAAATGACAAAAATAATGTAAAAATATGTAAAATAAAATTAATTAGTTGTGAAATTAGCATAGTGATTTGTGAGTATACATTTTCCCAGTGGCCTAAATAGCAAGAAAGAAAACATAATTAATCATAGAAACTCCAGATATAGTTAATAGTTTACAAATTCAGGAATAGGATCGACGTGTTTTGGAAATACGGCTGTGATATCAATTCTACGTCACAAGTACTTCAGTTTATATCTGCAATAGACCTAGTTCACTCGTGTACTTGGTGGCGTTTACTTCAGCTAATGATGACATGGTGATGAAATATAAAGTATCTTAAAACTGTCATTAATAAAGGTAAGCCTATAAGTTTGTCTTGTTTAATACTATAAGTAAGTTAATAGTATTAAATTCATTTCGGGTATCGTGCTCCACTTTTCATGTTTTGGGGACTCTACACTCTAAGTTTGGTCTTATGTTTTCCGCTTCGCTATACTAGCGACACCCTTCTATCTTATTCCAGCCTTAGTAGACTAATAGCAATCAAACAATAAAGTCAACATTGAATATTTAACTTAGACCTAATATACATATTGATCTCAGTAGAGATGGTTTGTCCACGTAAGCATAATGATTGCTAATTAAGTCAACATTGAATATTTAACTTAGACCTAATATACATATTGATCTCAGTAGAGATGGTTTGTCCACGTAAGCATAATGATTGCTAATTAAGTCAACATTGAATATTTAACTTAGACCTAATATACATATTGATCTCAGTAGAGATGGTTTGTCCACGTAAGCATAATGATTGCTAATTAAGTCAACATTGAATATTTAACTTAGACCTAATATACATATTGATCTCAGTAGAGATGGTTTGTCCACGTAAGCATAATGATTGCTAATTAAGTCAACATTGAATATTTAACTTAGACCTAATATACATATTGATCTCAGTAGAGATGGTTTGTCCACGTAAGCATAATGATTGCTAATTAAGTCAACATTGAATATTTAACTTAGACCTAATATACATATTGATCTCAGTAGAGATGGTTTGTCCACGTAAGCATAATGATTGCTAATTAAGTCAACATTGAATATTTAACTTAGACCTAATATACATATTGATCTCAGTAGAGATGGTTTGTCCACGTAAGCATAATGATTGCTAATTAAGTCAACATTGAATATTTAACTTAGACCTAATATACATATTGATCTCAGTAGAGATGGTTTGTCCACGTAAGCATAATGATTGCTAATTAAGTCAACATTGAATATTTAACTTAGACCTAATATACATATTGATCTCAGTAGAGATGGTTTGTCCACGTAAGCATAATGATTGCTAATTAAATCAACATTGAATATTTAACTTAGACCTAATATACATATTGATCTCAGTAGAGATGGTTTGTCCACGTAAGCATAATGATTGCTAATTAAGTCAACATTGAATATTTAACTTAGACCTAATATACATATTGATCTCAGTAGAGATGGTTTGTCCACGTAAGCATAATGATTGCTAATTAAGTCAACATTGAATATTTAACTTAGACCTAATATACATATTGATCTCAGTAGAGATGGTTTGTCCACGTAAGCATAATGATTGCTAATTAAGTCAACATTGAATATTTAACTTAGACCTAATATACATATTGATCTCAGTAGAGATGGTTTGTCCACGTAAGCATAATGATTGCTAATTAAGTCAACATTGAATATTTAACTTAGACCTAATATACATATTGATCTCAGTAGAGATGGTTTGTCCACGTAAGCATAATGATTGCTAATTAAGTCAACATTGAATATTTAACTTAGACCTAATATACATATTGATCTCAGTAGAGATGGTTTGTCCACGTAAGCATAATGATTGCTAATTAAGTCAACATTGAATATTTAACTTAGACCTAATATACATATTGATCTCAGTAGAGATGGTTTGTCCACGTAAGCATAATGATTGCTAATTAAGTCAACATTGAATATTTAACTTAGACCTAATATACATATTGATCTCAGTAGAGATGGTTTGTCCACGTAAGCATAATGATTGCTAATTAAGTCAACATTGAATATTTAACTTAGACCTAATATACATATTGATCTCAGTAGAGATGGTTTGTCCACGTAAGCATAATGATTGCTAATTAAGTCAACATTGAATATTTAACTTAGACCTAATATACATATTGATCTCAGTAGAGATGGTTTGTCCACGTAAGCATAATGATTGCTAATTAAGTCAACATTGAATATTTAACTTAGACCTAATATACATATTGATCTCAGTAGAGATGGTTTGTCCACGTAAGCATAATGATTGCTAATTAAGTCAACATTGAATATTTAACTTAGACCTAATATACATATTGATCTCAGTAGAGATGGTTTGTCCACGTAAGCATAATGATTGCTAATTAAGTCAACATTGAATATTTAACTTAGACCTAATATACATATTGATCTCAGTAGAGATGGTTTGTCCACGTAAGCATAATGATTGCTAATTAAGTCAACATTGAATATTTAACTTAGACCTAATATACATATTGATCTCAGTAGAGATGGTTTGTCCACGTAAGCATAATGATTGCTAATTAAGTCAACATTGAATATTTAACTTAGACCTAATATACATATTGATCTCAGTAGAGATGGTTTGTCCACGTAAGCATAATGATTGCTAATTAAGTCAACATTGAATATTTAACTTAGACCTAATATACATATTGATCTCAGTAGAGATGGTTTGTCCACGTAAGCATAATGATTGCTAATTAAGTCAACATTGAATATTTAACTTAGACCTAATATACATATTGATCTCAGTAGAGATGGTTTGTCCACGTAAGCATAATGATTGCTAATTAAGTCAACATTGAATATTTAACTTAGACCTAATATACATATTGATCTCAGTAGAGATGGTTTGTCCACGTAAGCATAATGATTGCTAATTAAGTCAACATTGAATATTTAACTTAGACCTAATATACATATTGATCTCAGTAGAGATGGTTTGTCCACGTAAGCATAATGATTGCTAATTAAGTCAACATTGAATATTTAACTTAGACCTAATATACATATTGATCTCAGTAGAGATGGTTTGTCCACGTAAGCATAATGATGCTAATTAAGTCAACATTGAATATTTAACTTAGACCTAATATACATATTGATCTCAGTAGAGATGGTTTGTCCACGTAAGCATAATGATTGCTAATTAAGTCAACATTGAATATTTAACTTAGACCTAATATACATATTGATCTCAGTAGAGATGGTTTGTCCACGTAAGCATAATGATTGCTAATTAAGTCAACATTGAATATTTAACTTAGACCTAATATACATATTGATCTCAGTAGAGATGGTTTGTCCACGTAAGCATAATGATTGCTAATTAAGTCAACATTGAATATTTAACTTAGACCTAATATACATATTGATCTCAGTAGAGATGGTTTGTCCACGTAAGCATAATGATTGCTAATTAAGTCAACATTGAATATTTAACTTAGACCTAATATACATATTGATCTCAGTAGAGATGGTTTGTCCACGTAAAGCATAATGATTGCTAATTAAGTCAACATTGAATATTTAACTTAGACCTAATATACATATGATCTCAGTAGAGATGGTTTGTCCACGTAAGCATAATGATTGCTAATTAAGTCAACATTGAATATTTAACTTAGACCTAATATACATATTGATCTCAGTAGAGATGGTTTGTCCACGTAAGCATAATGATTGCTAATTAAGTCAACATTGAATATTTACTTAGACCTAATATACATATTGATCTCAGTAGAGATGGTTTGTCCACGTAAGCATAATGATTGCTAATTAAGTCAACATTGAATATTTAACTTAGACCTAATATACATATTGATCTCAGTAGAGATGGTTTGTCCACGTAAGCATAATGATTGCTAATTAAGTCAACATTGAATATTTAACTTAGACCTAATATACATATTGATCTCAGTAGAGATGGTTTGTCCACGTAAGCATAATGATTGCTAATTAAGTCAACATTGAATATTTAACTTAGACCTAATATACATATTGATCTCAGTAGAGATGGTTTGTCCACGTAAGCATAATGATTGCTAATTAAGTCAACATTGAATATTTAACTTAGACCTAATATACATATTGATCTCAGTAGAGATGGTTTGTCCACGTAAGCATAATGATTGCTAATTAAGTCAACATTGAATATTTAACTTAGACCTAATATACATATTGATCTCAGTAGAGATGGTTTGTCCACGTAAGCATAATGATTGCTAATTAAGTCAACATTGAATATTTAACTTAGACCTAATATACATATTGATCTCAGTAGAGATGGTTTGTCCACGTAAGCATAATGATTGCTAATTAAGTCAACATTGAATATTTAACTTAGACCTAATATACATATTGATCTCAGTAGAGATGGTTTGTCCACGTAAGCATAATGATTGCTAATTAAGTCAACATTGAATATTTAACTTAGACCTAATATACATATTGATCTCAGTAGAGATGGTTTGTCCACGTAAGCATAATGATTGCTAATTAAGTCAACATTGAATATTTAACTTAGACCTAATATACATATTGATCTCAGTAGAGATGGTTTGTCCACGTAAGCATAATGATTGCTAATTAAGTCAACATTGAATATTTAACTTAGACTAATATACATATTGATCTCAGTAGAGATGGTTTGTCCACGTAAGCATAATGATTGCTAATTAAGTCAACATTGAATATTAACTTAGACCTAATATACATATTGATCTCAGTAGAGATGGTTTGTCCACGTAAGCATAATGATTGCTAATTAAGTCAACATTGAATATTTAACTTAGACCTAATATACATATTGATCTCAGTAGAGATGGTTTGTCCACGTAAGCATAATGATTGCTAATTAAGTCAACATTGAATATTTAACTTAGACCTAATATACATATTGATCTCAGTAGAGATGGTTTGTCCACGTAAGCATAATGATTGCTAATTAAGTCAACATTGAATATTTAACTTAGACCTAATATACATATTGATCTCAGTAGAGATGGTTTGTCCACGTAAGCAAATGATTGCTAATTAAGTCAACATTGAATATTTAACTAGACCTAATATACATATTGATCTCAGTAGAGATGGTTTGTCCACGTAAGCATAATGATTGCTAATTAAGTCAACATTGAATATTTAACTTAGACCTAATATACATATTGATCTCAGTAGAGATGGTTTGTCCACGTAAGCATAATGATTGCTAATTAAGTCAACATTGAATATTTAACTTAGACCTAATATACATATTGATCTCAGTAGAGATGGTTTGTCCACGTAAGCATAATGATTGCTAATTAAGTCAACATTGAATATTTAACTTAGACCTAATATACTATTGATCTCAGTAGAGATGGTTTGTCCACGTAAGCATAATGATTGCTAATTAAGTCAACATTGAATATTTAACTTAGACCTAATATACATATTGATCTCAGTAGAGATGGTTTGTCCACGTAAGCATAATGATTGCTAATTAAGTCAACATTGAATATTTACTTAGACCTAATATACATATTGATCTCAGTAGAGATGGTTTTGTCCACGTAAGCATAATGATTGCTAATTAAGTCAACATTGAATATTTAACTTAGACCTAATATACATATTGATCTCAGTAGAGATGGTTTGTCCACGTAAGCATAATGATTGCTAATTAGTCAACATTGAATATTTAACTTAGACCTAATATACATATTGATCTCAGTAGAGATGGTTTGTCCACGTAAGCATAATGATTGTAATTAAGTCAACATTGAATATTTACTTAGACCTAATATACATATTGATCTCAGTAGAGATGGTTTGTCCACGTAAGCATAATGATTGCTAATTAAGTCAACATTGAATATTTAACTTAGACCTAATATACATATTGATCTCAGTAGAGATGGTTTGTCCACGTAAGCATAATGATTGCTAATTAAGTCAACATTGAATATTTAACTTAGACCTAATATACATATTGATCTCAGTAGAGATGGTTTGTCCACGTAAGCATAATGATTGCTAATTAAGTCAACATTGAATATTTAACTTAGACCTAATATACATATTTGATTCAGTAGAGATGGTTTGTCCACGTAAGCATAATGATTGCTAATTAAGTCAACATTGAATATTTAACTTAGACCTAATATACATATTGATCTCAGTAGAGATGGTTTGTCCACGTAAGCATAATGATTGCTCATTAAGTCAACATTGAATATTTAACTTAGACCTAATATACATATTGATCTCAGTAGAGATGGTTTGTCCACGTAAGATAATGATTGCTAATTAAGTCAACATTGAACTAATTTAACTTAGACCTAATATTACATATTGATCTCAGTAGAAGTGGTTTGTCCACGTAAGCATAAATGATTGCCCTAATTAAGTACAACATTGAATATTTTAACTTAGACCTAATATACATATTGATTCAGTAGAGTAGAGATGGTTTGTCCACGTAAGCTATATTGATTGCTAATTAAGTCAACATTGAATATTTAACTTAGACCTAATATACATATTGATCTCAGTAGAGATGGTTGTCCACGTAAGCATAATGATTGCTAATTAAGTAAACATTGAATATTTAACTTAGACCTAATATACATATTGATCTCAGTAGAGATGGTTTGTCCAACGTAAGCATAATGATTGCTAATTAAGTCAACATTGAATATTGAACTTAGACCTAATATACATATTGATCTCAGTAGAGATGGTTTGACCCGTAAGCATAATGATTGCTAATTAAGTAACATTGAATATTTAACTTAGACCTAATATACATATTGATCTCAGTAGAGATGGTTTGTCCACGTAAGCATAATTGATGCTAATAAGTCAACATTGAATATTTAACTTAGACCTAAATACATATGATCTCAGTAGAGATGGTTTGTCCACGGAAGCATACTGATTGCTAATTACGTCAAACATTGAATATTAACTTAGACCTAATATACATATTGATTCAGTAGAGATGGGTTGTCCACGTAAGCATAATGGATTGCTAATTAAGTAAACATTGAATATCTTAACTTAGGACCTAATATACATTATTGATTTACAGTAGAGATGGTTTGTCCAACGGAAGCCTAATGATTGCTAATTAAAGTCAACATTGAATATTTAAACGTTAGACCCTAATCGTAACATAATGATATCAGTTTTCGAGATGGTTTGTCCACCGTAACATAATGATTGCTAATTAAGTCAACATTGAAATTTAACTTAGGACTAATATACATATTGATATCAGTTAGAGGATGGTTGTCCACGTAAGAATAATGATTGCTAAGTAAGCAAACATTGATATTTAACTTAGACCTAAATACCATGTTGATCCAGTAGAGATGGGTTTGTCCACCGCGTAAGCATAATGATTGCTATAGTTCAAACATTGAATATTTAACTTAGACCTAATATACATATTATCTCAGTAGAGAGGTTTGTCCACGTAAGCATAATGATTGCTAATTAAGATCAACCAATGAATATTTAACTTAGACCTAATAAACTATTGATCTCCGTAGAGATGGTTTGTCCACGTAAGATAATGATTGCTAATTAAGTCAAACAGTGAATATGTACC